>MU157853.1:165337-245530 GCA_015657495.1 Crepidotus variabilis | reverse complement strand
CATCATATATGTTTAGCAGGTTTGGGGCTTGACGATTCAAGCCCCTCGGAAACGTCGTGCATTACCCAGTCGAATCTTTTGTACAGGTAGTCCTACAAGAGAATATTTTTTTTTTTTTTTTTTTGAATACGAGGGAAGATGAGTTCAAGTTTACTTGGCGATGTGAGGAGGTACAATAAAGATTATATAAAGAAGTAAGTCGATTCAGTCCGAGAATGGCTTAATAGAACCAAAGTGACAAGGTACAATTACAGATATTTTTATTTTTATTTTATAAATTCGAAAATGACGTTGACTGGGATGCGTTTACTGCCCGTGCTGTAAAGTGAATGTCCACTTCAGCTTTCGTATATGTGTGCGTGTGCGCGGTTAAATAAAAGACCGAGTAGTAACGTTGGTGATTTTCTGATGTAGATGAGAAACGCTTCTGATGACCAACGGCCTGATGCCTGGATGATTGATGGAGGGACGCCGTGTTCTGCAAGGTTTGTTGCGCCGCCAGCTCGCATAGATTGGCCGCCGGTGTCCTTGTTGAAAAAGAAGTGTAATCTCTTCATAAAAAAAGAGCGCGTTGGTACATTTCCGTTGCTGAGAAGCCATAGAGGTGAGGCCAAGGGCATTGAGTGGTCTCGCGATGTGAGATATTGTTGGAAGTGTGTGATGGGAGAACACTCGAACTGATTCCCTTGAACGACAACTTTGTTACCCTCAAAAAAGCGATCGGCTTTGTGTGCCGGGAGAGTAAATTCGTAACGTTCTTCGTTTATAGACACAGATTCTCGCCGAGTGATCTTTCTCCAGTCTCGGATTGATGGGTCATCAGGAAATGACAGTTCTCCCAGACGTAAGAGGCCGAAGAAACCGGTGAACAGCATTGCGGTAAAGAGGAGATCGTCGTGGTTTATGGAATCCTTGTAATGAGATTCGACTTTTCGAAGATCCTGTAGGGTCAGTGCGCGTTTTCTTTTGGTGGGTGTTGCTCTCATTTTTAGGCAGCCCTGAAGTGTACGTTGGACAAGAGTGGACTTTTGTGCGTCTCGAACCTTTGGAAAGAAAGGTTCTAGTTGTTGTGAGATACCTGACAAGTAAGTAGCTACGGAGCGTGGGTTGATGTGGTGGGACATGTAGACTGTGTAAAAAGACAGTGTGTCCTCTGTTGGTTCGGTGGGTAAGTGATGCATTTGGACGAAGGTTAAATACGAGTTGAGTGCAGAGCCATAAGTTTGAAGGGTTGATTGGTCAATTGCATTGCCCAAAGCAATGGCACGTTCATGAATCAACCGCTCAATGGGCCAAGCTTCCCTTGGAGGTTGTCTTGACCCGCGTGTTGGAATATTCATTTTTCTGCTGCCCCCACGCTCTGAGGGGGTTTAAAAATTATCTGGTTGTTTACCAAGTATCGTCGATAAGGTTCAAATGTTGTGACCTTCAGGGATGGATCTGTTTGAAGTGCGACATCAAGACGTCCACGAGATAATGCATCTGCGACAATATTTTCTGTACCAGGTACATGTAAAACTCGCATATCGTGTTCCCCAGAGTATAGAATGTCGACTGCCGCCTTTAGGATGATGTTGAAATTTGGCAAACATTGAAGCGAGTTGAAAATGTCGACAGTGTTCATGTTATCCGTGTAGATGATGAATTTCCGTCCTTTTGGCGATCGTTTACTCGCATCGTGGAGTGCACACAATACACAGAGTGCTTCAAAGTAGAAAATGAGGCCGTCGTCATCTGCTGGGTTGTCCGCCAGGTAACCAAGATGTAGGTTGGGGTACCAGAAACCCATACCCGAAGGACATGCATCGCAATAGATGATATGGGTAGCTTTCGTTATATTCCAGTCAACTGACTTTAGGAGGAAAATGCCAGACGACGTGTCCAGCTTCTCAGTGGCCCATTTGAAATCTTCGCGAATTGCACCGTTGACGTAGATGTTGCCTTTTAGAAGAGTTTTATCATGCATTTTTGGATAGAACCTGTTTAAACAGGGACGAAGGAGTGGGAACACATTTAATGCCCAGTTGATCCATCCAGATAACTGTTGCCATCGTTTCAACGAGTCGTTGAAGCCTTTCGATGCTGACCAAAGCTTGAGCTCTGTCACCAGACGTAAACGGGCGTCGTTTGGTAGCGTAAAAGAAGGCACATTTGGATCAATATCGATTCCTATAACAGGAAGAGTAAGACCACTGAGTTGTTTCTTCTCTTTATGAGGAATTCCCAGTTCGTCCCACAGGGTTAAGAGACGGACTTGTGGCGAAGGCATAAATTTCTGGTAGGGCTTGTAGAAAGAAACATCACCAGAGAAAGTACAGCCGGAGGAGTCATCAACGTAGGTGACGATGCACGAGATATTCCGTACGTTCTTCGCAATCCAAGTGATGAGTGCATTGACACAAATGAAAATTGCGAAAGATGCGGAGCTGCCGAAGGAGTTGCAGCGGTCGACATAGAATTTGCTGTTGATCTCAACGACTTGCTTGATTTGCCAGGCTGGGTGCATTGGACATACTCGATAAGCTTCGGAAATGTCCGACTTCCAGATGATGGATTCGTCGTTCGGGTACATGCTCTTAATGCGTATCAATATGTCCCCTAGTTGTGTGAGATTATCCAAGGGGAAGCCCGTTACTGAGTCGTGGTTGATCATGCTGTTTAACGAGAACTCTCCGGCACTGTGATCCATCACCATGCGCAGATCATTCGAGTGAGGTTTTGGAACGGCGTAAACCGGGGTGCAGTACATTCCCGGTAGAAGCGTTGGGAAGGGTTCCGAAAAACGGTCTTTCCCACATTCATGGATAGCTTGATCTTCCATGAACCTCGCCTTTCGCCCGTCGTGTTCTCTCTTCTGACCCTCGTGGTGTATCTCTGGATAGCCGTCCTTGAGGGTGTCCGCCCACGGCCAGAATCCTTCTTCGAGAGCGACGCAAACTGACTGCACAAAAGAAGGGTTCGGGTGGTTGATCAAAAGTTTCTTCAACACATTAACGTTCAGAGGAGATTTGACCTTGAAGAGGTGAGGGTTCTCTGATATAGTTCTGGCAACGATAGGATTCTCGAGTTCAGATTGAGGAGGTTGCGGTAGCGGTTTAGCTGACTCGGTCCACTCTGCAGTTGTCCTTAATGGTGGGCCTTCGTTATTCCAAACATTGTAGCGGAGATACTTTGGCCGCAGGCCATAAGTCTCACTTCTCGTGTTGCCAGCACTTGTGGTCGGGGTGACCGTCTTCTCCGCATAACTTGCAGATGTGGAGGTATTTACAGCCTTGGTAAGCACATCCACCTTCACTGTTGAATTTTCGACAGACATCTGACTTCTTGGTCTTCGGTTTCCCATTGGGCAGCTTCTTATTGGGCGATCCACCGTGTGCGGATGTGGAACTATGGTGTTGGACCCCGTCGGAAGGGATCGTAGCGGTGTAGATGTCATGGAAGTCGATAAAGTCGGTGAGGAGATACGAGGTGCCCGATCCAACTCGATTGCGGACTGCAATGTCGTATAGGAGGACATGTTTATGGGCGGTGACTTGTTTTGCATCGAAGTAGGACTCGACATGCTGCCCATACCGAGTGAGCTCTTCGACACGGTGGGGAAACGCTTTGGCAATGGCTCGAGACGCTGCTCGCCATGCGGTTGACCAATCGCTTGCTGACGAGACTTTCCTTTTAGGTTCGCTCGCTCCAAACGTGATACGTGCATCTCCAACGTTTGTCGACCTTCCTTCATCAACTGTAACCCGGTGGATTGAAGAGAGGAAATGGTCGAGGTTAAGTGGTTCACCTCGGAGGATTTTGTCCCATTCAGTGGACGGTACTCCGGTCGGGTTCTTGCCAGAGGTTCGTGCAAGGAAACTACACCGTTTGGTGTCTTCGTTGAATTTGTCGAGGAGCTCACAAGTTTGAATACAGCTTCTCCGAGCATCATTAGTTCCTCCCTCGAAGGTGGATTCGAACCATGGCATGTCGGATTGTTCGAGACGTCGTCGTTTGGGAATTTGCTTATCGGCGGTATCGTCGTCACCTGGTCGCTTTGCAATTCCGTCAATGAGTTCGTCGACTTCGCGATCAAAGGTGGCTCTTTCACCATTGGCCATTTGTTCGTGGTTGTGTCTAGGGATATTCGTTCGAGGAGTGACAGTTTCCCGGTGTCCGCTCGGGACATGGGTTTTGGAACTCCTAATCGCGGATATTTCGGCGAGGATGCTGGTGAAGGTGGTCTCTTTCGCTTCATCCGAGAGAGGAGGGTTGGAGTTAATGAGCTCGAGAACTCGTTGTGTAGCGTCAATTCGGCTGGATCTCTCGCATCGGAAGTCCTCGATGATTTGGTCCAGTTCTCGTCGACGAGTTCCATTCTCGTCTGTAGAGGATTGTCCTCCATTCGCTGTAGCAGCGAAGGTCTCAGATCTTGTTTGCTCGGGTCCTTCAGATTGAGCTGGTTGGGAGGCGGACCTCTGAAAGAATTGGGTGATTGGCTGTTGTAAGGTTCCATTGCTCATAGTCAATCAAACAGTAAGTAAGATGAGCGGGCGACAATTCGATAGACGTGTTCGCAGGAGAGAGAAAACCTAAGACAGTGAAACACTGTTTTTCGTAATATATCTTTTTCTCAATGTCTCACTTCTGTTTCTCCCATGACGTGTTGTTCGTGCACCCGTCCGGTGCCGTGCCCTGAAAGGCGTTCGTTGTCGCCCGCACAGAGTGTCAGTGTGGATGATTTCATTCATCTTTAAAGATCGAGTGCTGGCCGCTGATCCTAATAATTGTACATTTAACCAAGCACGTATGGATGTTGCCTTCTCCTTGGCCTCGTCTGGCGCCAGCTTTTATAAGAGTGTTGTAGAGCAGGACATCCTCACGGGGAGAGAACGTTGATCGACATTGAACTGCAAATTATGATGAAACAAAATTCTACAGTTTGGAGAGAGCCGGAGTTTCTGGAGGGCGAGCCACAAGCTTAGTGCCCGAAACTGCGTTTTCCTCCAGTTTCTTTAGAGCACCGACAACTCCTGCTAGCCCTCCTTCCACTATCTCGACCCTATTTGGCTAGTTATGAAAGATTAGGTTCATCGCTGAGTTCTAATGATCCCTTACCTTAATATCACCTCTTTCTAACCACCCGGTCAGTTTCCCAGTAAAAAAATCAGTGAATAAGCGCGCGTTCCAGGGAACTGAAGGAGATGCAAGAACTTTGGCAATTTTGACTTCTGCTTTCGTCGCGATTTCACTAACGTCCGGATTTGAAGAGATCAGTATGCCCCCTTTATCGAGCACGGAGACTGCAAGCTTTTCGGTTTCGGGGTTGGTTAGAGCGGCAAAAACGATTTCGACGGGTTTACCAGCTGTAATGACACCGACAGCTTCGGAAAAAGCAGTTACTTCGAGACCTCGATCAAGGACGTAATTTGCACCCAATGACATGAGGAAGTCAGTGTTTCTCCGAGAGGCGGTTACAATAATTGGTGAGAAGCCTGCCAGTTTGGCTAACTGGATTGCTGGAAACGTAGGTATCTGTTAAACATCGGGGGGTATCTGCTGCTTTGTTGTGCTTACTCGACTGTCCGACTGAAGAAGACCCTGCAATTATGACAATTGGTGTTCCGTGATACTTTCCTTCTGTTGTAGGCGTGAAGGGGGGCACGAGTCCTGCGCCGTGAGGGAATTCAGAGAACAGCCCCGTCAAAGCTGTGGATAAGCCAAGAGGTAGCGTCGCCGCTTGCTCGTAGGTGATGTTGTCGGGAATCTCAACATGCTCGTTAGCTGTCACTTCGAATGTTGATCAAATGGATCAGGTTATCAACATACTCTGGCAATCGTCGCCGCAGCCCCGAGAGCATATTGTTGGAAGCACATAAATTCATTTTGGATGAAACGCGATATGGTTAATCTGAGGCAGATTATGCATTAGTATCATAGATATCATTAAACTACAACTCGAAATCACTACTTACACTCTGTCGCCACGCTTCAAATTCTCGACGTGCGGCCCAACATCGACAATCTCTCCAGCAAGCTCAAAGCCTAGGATTGCAGGGTATTTCTCTACGGCACGACCACTCTTTTGAATTAGCCAGTCGGCAGGGTTTAGAGCGGAAGCACACAGTTTAATGAGTACTTCGCCTGGACCTGGCTTGTAGATTGGAGCTTCGGAGAGTACGAATGGGCCAAATTTCTCTCTAATAGTAAGGGCAATTTGTTTTAATTCTGCTTGCATGATAGTGGTGTTCGTTATGGCGTGCCAACCTCCATTGTGGATCTCAGGCTGATGCAGCCAGTGCTCTCTCCGAGGAAAGCGCGATAGCCGAAGGCCGACGTTGACGACAACAGTTATCTCCACTGACAAGGTAGATAGTGAGCTGATTCAAAGGAAATAGCTGGGAATTCATGGCTATCTAACCGCACAAAGAGAAGCAGAAGACTAAGAACAGAAGGTCAGAAATGCCCTTGAAACAGATTTGAACCTCCGAAATGTCACAACTTGAATGTCACGAGAGCGTCTCATGGCATTATGTAAGGCCTACTCTCCAAGTGCAACGTTCAACACCAAGCTTTCCATGTTTCTATCAAGAGTAGGTTCTCAACAAAGGATAAGAGTTAAAGCCATTTAATAACAAACTTGATTTTTAGGAATCTCTGGAACTCTTGTGAGATGTCTCAATGGGCTTCAACTTGAAGCATTGCCTCCTAGCTTCAATTCCATACAATTTGGAGCGCTCAGATTCATTGAAGAACCACAAATATATCGCGACAAGCTCTAGAAGAAACGGGAATTCAGTATGACGGCCAGAAGCTCTAGGAATATGTAGATGGGAAGCAGGCGGCGAGAAAGGAACAAGTAGCTCAGGTATATTTTTCGTTCGCTTTTGCTCATTCGGCTTTTTAGGTACGATATCCCAGAACTCTATAACCTCCATATATTCTGCTTTGATCTTATACGATAAAAACCTAGGCTTGTTTCTCCGGATCGCGCTGTGGGGAAACGTCTTCTCAATTGTTCTATGATTGAATTTTTTATGATGATACTGTGGCTTCCTTCCGAATGCCAGCATCTTGACCAAACCTAAACTGTTTCGCAGCTTCGCGTGGCCATCCAGGTCATGTAAACACCGCGCAACCTAACTGGGGCTGTTTCGGTTCTTGAACACATGAGTCTCCGCAGCTGACGCTGACCAACTACCGATCAAACCCTCACTTGCTGGGCAAATAAAAGCAATCTCATCATGGAAGTCGGTAGCGGTCCTTTTGAAAAATAAACATTACAGTGAGCAGAACATTGTTCTCATGACATTAACTCGCTCGCGATGTCAGATCTCCAGCTGAATACGACGAGAAGGAAAGATTCCCCTCCCAGGTAGTCGATTCACACTAGTCGGCCCCGGTATCATATCGAGTCCGAGGAAAGGGGAAACGGATCACCAGCTGTCATCGACTCCGAGTCTCCTAGCATGACAGTGGCGACGCTGCGCCTTCGCCCACGTCGACCGTGAAGTATTTTTTTTATTTAAAAAAATAAAATAAAATCGGAATAATACCCCAGCAACATGCGAAAGGTCAATGAATAAATCACGCTTTGTCACTCTTAGAGATGACGGAGATGGATACCTCAGCTAGCTTCAAACAATACCCATGGACGACCTTCGATACCTTCCATTCCATTCCATTCGGAGCGCTCAGTCAAAATTTTCCAAGAGTCCTAATTCCATCACGACAAACTTCAAGGGTTGGCCAAGCAATAGACTTTGACGCGATTGAGGAGCAGCAGGATTCTAATCAAATTCAACATTTGGAGAATGCAAGTGGCGATAAACATCGTGTTAAGATTTTGTGTAGAATACTTACAGAAAGCAGGCGGTGGCAGGGAAACAACGAGAAGTAAAGGTGGTTTGATCAACTTCTCTAGTCCGCTTCAATTAAAATTGCTCACACCGATATTTAATTCCAGACCCTTTTTCAAACACGCTGCCCCAAAAATCTAATATCTCTTCGTGCCGTGAAATGCAAACACTTTTCTCCTCGACCAACTGGAAAAGTGTTCGTTATCATTTCGCTACTGATCAGCACATTAACCTTCTGCCACTGTAATGTTGTGGCCCTGTTCAAACGCCAGCATAATCACGCCATATCAATGCTTTTGCAGCTTCTCTTTGCACCATAGCGCCGCCAAAATGAGGCAGCTTTGATTCTAATGTTCGACATCCAACACGAACAATTATGGGTTACCGATCAAGCCTGCACATTACGGGCAGATTGATGAGTCATTAAGTCCCGCCGGAGTTTAAAAATGGTGGTTTCTCTCCAAAACAGCGATAGTGAGCATAAAGTTGCGCTCGTGAAATGTCTTGAGCCTATGAGCTAGAAAATGGTAAGCCTGAACGATTCTATCCTGTTCATTGGTACGGATCTGCGTCAGTTGGAACTAATCCCCGTTGATTTCGAAGCCGATTGTTAGCAGTCTCTTCAAGATCCCGAGAGAACCCCTCCCCAGGCGCTCTATTGAGGAAATACTCCCGTCGGCATATATGTATTATATCTCCAGTTTTGGCTAGCGTTTTTCAGTTTCAGCTCAGATATAAAAGGCGGACAATGTGGCTTGACTCGGAAGTAGTTCCGACACCTTCACGTTTCTCATTATCTACAATGCACTTCTGGTCTACACTCCTGGCGGCTACTTCCTTCGCAGCAGTCTCTCTGGCTGCAGACCCATCAGTCAGAAGTATAGTCACCCAAATCAACAATGATATCTCCAGCATTGGTCGGACCTTGACTTTCCTTGATGGGTACATCGAAAGTTTTGATGGCTCAAGTGCAACGAACTTGGAGACGACAGTGAGTGATGCTTTGTAAAATGTGAGGTAGCACTAACATTTCCTTCTAGAACGTCTGGAACTTCCTCTTCCAGGTTGTTGACGATACTCAAAATGCGTATACCTCTGTCCATGTATGTGCTCCGGACTATTTCTGCGGTTTTCTCTTGACCAGTGTTCCTAGCTCCACAATCTGACTAGTGCTAGTGATCAGCGCAACTTCACTGGTACCGAGGCTCAACTACTTTCGGGAACCACAGATGGATTGGCTCCCACTTTTGCTAGTGTTTACAGCGGGCTTGTGGAAAAGAAAGATCAGTTAAAGGGTGCGTTTTTTTAGCCTTGTGAACACCGGATGGTTGTCAGAAGTCTGTCAGCTGTGGGATTGAATGGTTCGCCGGAGAATCTCGTATCCTCGTACAGAAGGGTTTTGGTTTCAACCAAAGACTCAACGGGACAATTGTACAAACTTATCACTTTACTCTCGCCAGCAAGTTTTTTTTGCAAGTGTTCGCCGCAAAAATCTGATAAATTATTAGGAGCCAACAAAGCAACACTTCGGAGATCTATCAACGACTTTCGCAGGCGAACTGGATGCCGCGATTGCTTCATACACGGAGTAAAATTTTTGAGGCAATCTTTTCTATATTACCGTACCTGGTATATGTAACATACCTCAACTTTTCCTCGTTTGATTTCATATATAATAGACTTTAATCAGAGCATCGAATCCGATTCGTTCTTGTCAGTCTCGATGGATCAGCCAATTCCCTTTCCCTCTAACTTTGCCTACCTTTTGAGATGACAAGACCGACTTGTATTGGTTTTGAATGGCGGTGTATACCACAGTGTTCCCTTCTTCAAATGTGGATTCTACAATGTATGGCTGACTCTCGACAGCTACAAGCCGAAGCTTGAGGTTTGAGGTCAACCACGATCAACGCCTCCAAGAAAAGTTGAACACTGGAAATGGAAAGTTTGGAAATTCCTGAACCCTTGCGCAACTGACCTCAAACATTATTTATGGCCTAACTTGAATTCCAATCAACTCGGAACGCAGTCGAGGATTGGATACACCGGTACCTTAACGTCGTTGTCATTGCAATTGATTTACAGCTTCACCTTGCCCGCACCATTGTACACACATCGCTGCTAAGTGGGCTTTCAAAGTGAGCCTCATACCATCAACCGACTGTGAAAATAGGGAAAAGAAGGTGAGCGGAGACAATCTGCAGCCAATAGCTCGCTGATGGGTAGAGATCAACCCCGGTCATTGCGGAAACCGACCCACTATCCATTTCTTGATCTTCTATTACAACTTCTAGCCGCCAACTTGGTGCAACATACCATGCCGCCTCGATATGGATCACAGCATAATCTTCCCACAAACTATTGGCCTGCTACTCGATACTCTCAGTTGAACAGTCCAACAGCATCTTAAACATGGAAGTTGACTGTTAGCGGTCTCCGCTCTCGGAAGAAAAACACTAGTCGAGTGTTACACATCTTGAGATTTTGGCGAAGAATATTCCTAAAACTTGATACATGCTCTATCCGATATTAATCCTGCTCTCTCGACTACAATCTGATATAAAAGGCGCTTTGAGCATACCCAACCAATCAGGATTTCCACACCATTCTTCCTACATCTCAAAATCTGCCATGCACTTCTTGTCTACACTCCTTCTGGCCCTTCTGGCTACCTCCTTCGCGGCAATATCTCTGGCTGCTAATCCGCCAGTGAGGACTATTGTCAGTCAGATCAACAACGACATCACCAGCATTGGTCGCACCTTGACCTTTGTCGATGGCTACATCAAGAGTTTTGATAGCTCAAATACTACTAGCTTGGAGACAAAAGTAAGTGGGGTTTTATCTAATATGAAGTCGACCTGATACGTCCTACCCAGAACATCTACAGTTTCCTCTTTGAGATTCTTGACGATACTCAGAATGCGTATACATCTGTTCATGTACGTTTTCTGGAAGACTGCGTCCCGTACTGTTTTATGACTCAGTGTTATTAGCTTCATAATCTGACGGATGATCAACGCGACTTCACTGGTCCCGAGGCTCAGCTACTTTCAGGCACCACTGACGGATTGGTTTCCGCTTTTACTGGTATTTACAGCGGACTTGTTGAAAAGAAAGATCAGTTGAAAGGTGCGTTTCAAAATCTTAAACACTGAACAACTGCTTAATTGCTGTCAGCCGTGGGATTGAATTGCTCTCCGGAAAATCTGGTGACAGAGTACAGAAGCATTTTGGTTCCCACCAGAACATCTACGGGACAACTATACGACCTTATCACACTTCTCTCCCCTGTATGTATCACCTTACAGCTGTCATTTTCAAAAACCTGATAGACTATCAAGAAGCCAACAAAGCAACACTTCACTGACCTTTCAAAGACCTTCGCCAGTGAACTAGACACGGCAGTTAATGCATACACAGAGTGAATTAGTTAACAACTCTTCGCACTTCTAGACGTCCTTCCTGCAGTTTGTCTTCGACTTCTTAGTACAGCGTTACGAATCTCGATTACACTTTTTTTTTGCTATAGCATGGGGCACTGAATACGAACCATGCAGGATATAGACCTGAGATCGAAATCATGTGTTTCTACCACTGCGCTATAACGGTGGAGTATCCAGAGGCCGAACAACAATCTTGAACCCAGATACTGCATTGTCCTCAAGTTTTTTGAGACCTTTGACAACGCCGGCCAATCCGCTTTTGACGACCTCCACCCGATTTGGCTAGATCAACAGCATCAGAATGTTTCCATCCATTATTTAAGCAAGAAGAGGAAGCTGTACCTTGATATCGCCCTTCTCCAACCAGCTTGTTAATTTCTCAGAGAAAATAGTCTTGAACAATTCCTTGTTCCAGGGAACGGTAGGTGTAGCAAGGGCGGTTGCGATTTTGAAGTCCGCTTTCTTCAATATGTCGCTGACGTTTGGACTAGAGGAGATGAGCATGCCATCTTTGGGAAGAATGGCGAGCGCGAGTGTCTCTGTCTGTGGAATGGAAAGTGCTGTAAAAGTGTATTCAACGGGTCTTCCACCTGTGATCTCGTGAACAACCTTATCAAAATCAGCCGATTCAAGGTTGCGGTCGAGCACATTGGTTGTGCCAATTGATTTTAAATAATCGGTGTTTCGGAGAGACGCGGTTGCAATAATTGGCAAGAAACCGAGGAGCTTCGCCAGTTGGATTGCTAGGAGCTGGTTAAGTATTCGTCCATATCCAAATTAATGTGCCTTACCAGACTGCCCCACTGAAGAAGATCCAGCAAAGATAACAATGGGTTTCCCTGAATACTTTCCCTCCGCTTCAGTGGAAGGAAGGGGAAATGCAGCGCCATGTGGAAATCGGCAAAAAACCCAGTTACAGCTGTGGAAAAGCAGACAGGGAGCGTGGCTGCTTGATCGTAGGAAATGTTGTCGGGAATCTGAATCTATCAATGAACACCTTTTTCTCATGAGATGGAACTTCCAAGATGACCTACCTTCGCCGTTGTTACCTCATTAGCGAGAGAATACTGCTGAAGACCCATAAACTGATTTTCAATAAACCGCGAAATTGTGAGACTAAGATGTCGAGTGCTTTAGCAGACAAGATTTTCAAGTTGGCTCTGAAGGAGCTCTACTCACACTCTGTCCCCGCGTTGTAAACTCTGTACTCCTTCGCCAACGGCGACAATCTCTCCGGCAAGATCTAAGCCCAATATTGCAGGGTACTTTGTAATCATCAGACCAGATTTTTGTATCATCCAGTCTGCAGGATTAAGAGCAGAGGCGTGTAATTTGATGAGCACTTCTCCTTGACCAGGCGTGTAGATTGGCACATCTCGCAAAACGAAAGGGCCAAGTTTCTCTTCAATAACAAGAGCAATTTGCGTAGATTTTATGGACATGTTTGGGATGTAGCGTAGATGTTCAAGCCTCTCGTATTTTGTGGTCAGATAAAATGATAGAAGAACCACGATGGCACTGGCTGTGGAGCTTAGCAGGTGCTCAAGTGGAATTTGTTAATTTAATGATTCATCCAGCCAAGCTTTATATAATTGGAAAAGTGGAGCATTCTGCGCCCAACCATCGGAGTAGTAAGCTGGAGATGAGAGAATCCAAGCTCGAAGATTAGGTGCTTACAGCGCTGAGTGAATGGAGAGTCACAGTGCGGAAAGCTGCGTCACGCAGCTTGTTACATTTATGTCACGTTTCGGCAAACGCCGTACGCCATCACCCTCAGCTGGCGTTCCGTTCCCAGAAATTTGTCCAGCGAAATTCTTCAGGTTGTCTTCGTTCCTCATCCACCAAAAACTTCTTCCAATTCTTTTTGTCGACAAAATGTCCGCTTTTGCTGTTTTACGCTCTGCTTCACGCGCTGGACCTGCTCGTCTCGTTGCTGGAATGCGCGTCTCAACCGCGCCGTCATTGGCAAGGTCCATGTCGCGTAATGCTTCCATGAACGCGACCAAGTTTGCTGGTGTTCGAGCATTCTCGATGACTCCAACGAGGCTTGGGAGTGGCACTAGTACGTTTGTTCCGGCCTTCCTTGAGTGTGCCATCGTTGTTGACGCTATCTATTCGTTGGTCTAGCCGATATTGCCTTGTCGCAGAAGCTTCAAGAAGAGCTCAAGTTCGAGCAGGAGGCGGCTGCTGAGACCGCCGCCCCCGATACTACACCTGAGTTCTTGAAATCATTCCTCGAGCAAGGTGTCTGGTCCGTGCGTATTCCTTTATCCTCTCTTCCACGTAGGAAATTCACTGACGGGTATGTGAACCAGATTGAAGATGTTCGGGGAAATGACGAAGTTGCTTTGACACGGAAATTCGGTGACGAGAAGTACACTTATTTCCCCATATTTTAGTGACTTGTCGCTGACTTTAGTCCGCAGCCTCCGTGTAGTATTTTCAATTGCCGATATTGCGGTTGAGGATGAGTTTGAGGATCCTGAGGCACAACCAGAGGAAGATGATGCTGAGACTGTCCTCGCCACACCAATTCGCACATCGGTGTCCATCACAAAAGTTCGTCACTTTCATACTGAATGCTTCTTGTCCTGAAATCTTCGCCTAGTCAACTGGTCCTGGTGCTTTGAACATCGATCTTACCGCCCAAGACAATGCTTTCACCGTTGAGAACATCTCCTTCTACGACGACGCTAAAGTTGGAACCGAGCTTACTGCTGAAGCTGACTGGAAACGTCGTGGTCTCTACATTGGTCCTTCATTCGAGACGCTCGACTATACTCTCCAAGAGGAGTTCCAAAAATACCTTGCAGAGCGAGGCCTCAATGAGATCGTGGCTTCCTTCATTCCTGAATATGCTGCCTACAAGGAGCAACAGGTATGATTCTTCATCTCTCATTCTATGAAGTAACTAATGATATGCTTGTAGGAATATGTCAAGTGGCTTGGCAAAGTCAAGAACTTCGTGGACCTTTAGATAACTGACCTAGTTTGTTTTACTTGGTTTACCTCCACTCACTACATGTATCTTTAGACTATCTAATACGCTTAATTTTACACCAAGATGCTACCTGGCTACGACTGAGACTATGTTCGTTTTCCCATGGTAATTACCTGTTTGCCATGGTGAGTTCTCGCGAGAAGGAAGCTGAGAGGTGCCAGGAGGCAAGTATCAAGGATGCATGCTACTTGACGGATGAGAGTAGTCGTCGACCGATGTTCAAATCCAAGCTAACTTACAGGCTAGATGATGAGTCGACGTTTCAACCTCCTCTGGGAAAGCTACACGGCCGACCCTCATGGTGCCGTTGCCGATGCTAAATATATTAGCTTCGCAACGAACTCTTTCCCAATCGTCGAGTTCATTGACCAGCGTTGGTTTATGTTCACCTCCCAGCTAGCATAAAAAGCCGAAATGTCGCATAATGGCTATATCTTCATTGTTGCCTCTCCACACTATGATTCGACAAATTTCTTACCAATTGGCCAGGCCAGGTCTACTCAATATTCCTGGTACGACAGCATTCTCCAAGAAGCTCGCTGAGGCGCTGGTCAAGAAAGACTCGGATGAACTCACGTTCAAATGGACTCCATAACCATACAATTCATCAGTGAGGGGTCTTTTCACAGTCGTATCTTCCAGCAGTCACTAAAGTCACGATGCAGCATGCTGGCCGCGTACGACCTCGGGCCAACGCCTTCCTTATTACAAAGTTCGGACAACATTGAAGAAAAGATCCAGAGGCCCATTTCTTTGGAGGAACACGATAAATTTAAAACGATTGTGGTTGATGAATCGAACTGGAAACAACATTGAGGAACGACACACCAGTTAGTCCTGTAGAATTCGATGTCGTCAATAACGCTCATCAGGTCGTCCTTTCAAGTGATTACAACGCGTTCTACAATTTCTTTTCCAAGCAAATTGCTGCACATGGAATTTTAGAAACTCTTTGAAAAATATGTGTTTGACAAAAGTGTCAACGAAGATGGAAGTTATATGTTGATTCGAATTACTGGCGGATTGTGGGGCCACTTTTACATGCACGAAGTCTCGTTGATATTCATTACCTCATAGACTTCATCCTTTTATTCAAATAGGCGTACGTTCGAGTACTGCCTATTGTGATGAATGGTTTGTTCACATCTTGTTTTAGTACGGGGCTTAATTCGGGCACGAAGCTCTGGTTGCTACTGGTATGTAATATTCAATATACCTTTACGTTTTGTGTGATTGATTACCTTCGTTTAGGACTTGCCCAAGCTGCCACGGGTTCCTTGCCTCAAGGCGGAACTCATACATTTGATACAACTCCGCCAGAAAAAAGCATCGGCCTCTTGGAACTTCTCCGACTTGTAGGCGAGTCGGACGTTCTTAAGCCTCCGCCCTTCAACCCAAACACTATTATTTATCAACGATTCGAGTATGCCTGGGCCAACGGTGGTACCGAGGAGCTCCAAAAGCTTTGCTCCTTATATCACATCAGCGATACCATCACTAACGAAGAGCTTGATAAAAAGATTGACGAAATTTTCTGGGTTGCAACACTTCTGCTCTCTGCGACGGGAAAGAATGGCAGAAAACCTCGACTAGATTTCTTCTTCATGCATCTCGTAACCTCCTCGATCCTTATCAGGCCCTGGTTCAGCCATATGACAAAGCAAGAGCATAAAGCGGCATTCCTTCGATCGTATGTCTTTTTCATGATATCGCTCAGCTTAGCTCGAGGTCGTCCAAAGATTGATATTCCACTGGCGATGTCATATACTCCGGTCGTGCGTCATCCGAATCAGTCCAACGAAACCTTAAGCCATCGGCAGACGCGGTTAGCAGCTTATTCGACGACGAAGATTTCAATCCATGCAGATGTGATCCAGGGAGCGCTTTACCATCCCGAGTCCCACGTGGCCAAAGCCATCCGCTCACTCGCATACTTTGCAAAGACTCTTGGGACCACATCACCTGGTTCTGTTCCTGGCGCATTGAGGGATGAAGACGGCCGCCAAGTGGAGACGCTGCAAGGAATTGGGCAGCTTGACGGGACGCTATTCATTAGGACTGCAGGCATTGTCTTAAACACTCTGGAATGGTGTGGACATGGTCAGAAGCAGGGTACACTGCGCGCACGCCACCGTATTTCCGGTGGAAATATTCGGGATATGGGGCTTCGGTATTCCATATATTTCCAGGAAATACTGGAAATATGGTAAATTTTGTGCCTACTCTGGAAATATATAGAATCTCGAAACCAAACTTCCAGGATATTTCTCCAGGAAATATGGTCGCTTGCACGCAGTGGTAGTTGGGATTACAGCGCTTTGGGATGGGATGAAGCATGGAACAACGAAGATTGATCGATTAGATACATTCATGTTAGTATACACCCCAAAACTGTAAGGGTCGCTCAACACCATGCGATTTTCAAGCCTCAACACTCTCCCAACATAATTTCCCAAATCTACTTTATCTACTTGCAATGCTTACCCATGCTGGTACCGTATCGTGGGAAGTAAGCGGACCGGCCTCCTTGATTGGCCACGTGGTTTGCTCAATGGCGCCCAATATCTTGCTCTTGTTCTTCATGAGCTCAACATGCCCCTGCCTCCGACGTTCTCAAGTCTGGGCGAAGATGTAATGATAAACGTCTTGGCATTTCTTGGGCCAACAGATATTATTGCAATTGGTCGGGTATGTGCACTAAATTCTCAAACGAATCGCCCTTAACTGAGTGGCGCGCGTCTAGACTTGCAAAACTTTCCGTTCTGCCACTGCTAGACGAGTCGTCTGGCTTGAAGCAGTTAGAGGAATGATGTACGACCATGGGATACCTTCTCGCACGTACCCTCTTGACGCCCTGGATGTGCCTTCTCTCATCCACATCGCACTCTCACCACTCAAGTTTGCTCGTCGCATCTTGAACATCAAAGAAGATAGTCCTTTGGACCCTTCTTCGGCTTGGGTGTTTCTCTATCGTTTAGACAAATCCACTCTGAAGCAGTTCTCGCTGAAGAATGTGTCCGAATCGTATAGCTATGACGACGTGTATCTGGTACCTGGGGGTAGATTTGTGTTGACGATGAGGAGAGGAGAGACGCTGCTTGAAACCCCAGCGACACTACTCCAGCTCTGGGACATTGGCATTCCAGGCTCACGTCAGGATATAGCTCACCTGGCAGGGGTAACATATCCTGTTACAGTGGAGGATTTCTCGAGATATGCTGTTGCGCCTTCAACAGATGGTAATGGCCTGTTTCTGATCACCGAGACAAGAGAAAAGTGAGCTCAGATAATTTCTTACGCTTCTAAATTTAATATTTTCTACTAGTGAACAAATTATTCTCTCCGTGCACCTCGTCCACCCTTTTGGTCCTCCAAGTACACCAATTGCCGTTAACAAACTCGCGTTAGGCGTTTCTCACCCAGTTATTTCATGGGCTATATCCGACACTCGAATGGCCACAGCTGAAGCAACTGGAAGGGTTGTCGTCTGGGACTTTGTATCGGGGAAATCTGCAGCCTGGTCTGTTGGAATTATCCCAGATGTAGCGAGCCAGGACGATACACTCAGAGTGTGTTCATTCAGTGATTCCATTTTTATTATTATAGATCTCAATCCTTCCCTTCAGATACACCTTCACGGAAATGATGTCTTCTTAGCTTGGGATGCGAACCTCTTCCAATGGGGTATTCCCGAAATGACTCTTATGAATGATCTCAAAAACCTCAAAAATCGACGGCCTCTGTTTACATTTACCAACTTATTCGTCAAAGATGATGAAAACATCTCCCATCTCGCGCCTCCGCCTTTCATCGACAATCATTCGACCTACGTTGGTGTACAGTCTCCCTGGAGTAGTCAATTCGCTCATTCTCGATTCATGCTCATAACCCGAGGCTCAAATCTTGCGCTTTACAAAATGCAAGCCATAGAAAACACTATGTCCTGTCAAGGCGAATTGCCGACCATTCTTCCGACCCGTGTTGCCGTGTCTGATGACTTTTCGGGCGTATCATCCACAACCGCACTCTGGGGTCTACGGAGGTGTCAAGATGACCAAATATTTGTATCCATGGAGGACAGCAGGAGTCCGTTGGTACATCTAGTGTCGACGTCAGGCCCTCAGAACTCCGGTGCAATATCTGGCGTGAGGCTGTCGTTGGGGATTGCTGCTACGGTGTTGCAGGTATCTATATGTCCCGCCACCGGTAGACTTTGTGTTTTAACTCATGAGGGTGATATTCTTATTGTTGATTACCTCTCACATTCGTAGATGAAGTGCTTGGAAGCTGTTGTATGATTATGCGAATCCATCCCAGTGCTCGGTGTCTCCAGACTCGTTTCTCTTTTCAAATTGCTACACAGGCTTCTTTCAACAATACTTTAACGCGGTCTCAAGCGGAAGTCGCACCATCTTCCATTGGTCTAGTGGCTTCCTTGCTACGTTTCATGTGGTCTTGTATGAGACGCATATAGCCAACTTCTGATACAGCACTAGCCCGGTCCACTACTTGAAGATTTATAGGACAACGATGAATGATATGGTAAGGCGTGACGGGCTGTGTATATGAGCAAGAGTAAAGCCGATGGGAATCCGTTCGCAAATCTTTCGAGTAGCGCTGCTACAGAGCTCAAACGAGCACCCTGTGGGATGTAAGTGTTGGAGAGTAAATTTGACGGGCTCAGTGATTCAAGCATTCAGAAAGCTGTGAAATAAAATGAATTTGCATTTCATGCCTCTGTGCACTATGGTCAAAACCAACCGCCACCCCGCATCCCTTAACCGGCGCAGCGAAATTGGCGATACGAACAGGATAACGATTGCAAGAAATCTCTTGGCAAACTCCAAGTTATCAATTAATTTGGTTTTAGTACTAATGAACGATTCTGTATTTACCAACACTTGTAAGAATACTGAATCCATGACACGATTGAAGTTCTGTTCGCAACGGGGAATCTCGGAAGCGCTGCTGGGTGCTATCGGAATAACAGAAGCCCTTGAGTCGGACTCAGCGTGGCATCGTCATTCATCCTCTCACGCCTTTCAGTGGGGCGAGATGGGTCGAGATATTCGCCTCCATCCATCTCGTTCGTTAAGACTGCTCTCCCACTGGAAGCTTCGGGAAGAAGAGAGAGCGTTGGAGGAAGATTCTCTTCTTCTCGCTTTCCAATTGCATGAGAGGAAGCCCACTATATCATTGGTCTCTAAATTCGCCAAGCCAGCACTTTACCCGGGCTTGTCAGCATATTGCTAATTCTCATTCTTACACGCAGATCAGCGATCTGAACGTGTCATTATTAGCAACAAGTTTATAGAGCAAATGGGGCTTACAATAGCTGCGGACGCCGTCGGAAGACGCAATCATTTATGTTTTGCCGGCTGAATCAGGCCACCATGTGCAGATCTGGCAGTGTTCCACCGGTTTCTAGACTCATCTTGTCATTACTGGCTCATTCGCTTGGCTTTCCGTCAATCTTGAACACGTATTGTTGCGGGAGACAAGCATAGGCGGATTCGTCTGTATATAACCTTCGTGTTGTAACTGAGGATGATCCCCATCCCGAGTTGGACATTTAGCCTCCTCCGCCTTTCACTACTGTCGCGCCTTTGACTTGACTTCCCTTCGACATATCACATACCATGTCGTCTCCAATTGCAATTCCTCGTACCAATTCTTCCGTTTCGACTTCGTTTCAATCATCTTCAATTGGTTCCTCGTCTGCCATGTCATCTGCGCCAACTTCACTATCCTCAATGGGTCTATATGTCCCTGTGCATAAACGCTCATCGTCCCGCGGCTCCTCTCGAGCGTCATCACCTGCCGCAGCGGCACGCGTTCCTTCTGAAAAAGGTACAAATATATTTGACGCCCAAATCAAGAACCTTGATCTGACAACGCACCAATTAGGAACTAAACCCTCGCAGATCTACTCTGCCAGTTACCTTCTATCGCTCCGTCCCAAGGCCGACGAGTCGATGAAGGAAAAAATGCGGGACAACTGCCCTGAGGTGGTAATGAATCGCCGCATGCGCAAGAGTCATGAATTCCATGAGCACCAAATTGCGAAGGTACAACGCCAGCAAGCTCATCCTCATGAACAACAGTATCAACAACAACAACATCAACAACATTCAGCGCCACATCACTTTGAAACCCGCCACGTTGTTGTCTCTACTCCAATCTCAAAATCAGAAACCATTCAGCAACGCTCGACGCCTCGTAGGAGTCAACCTATCGGGCGCCCTGCAGAGCGAAGAAGAAACGTACTTCAATCAAAGCCTGTGTCTACGGAGAGCTGGAGGGGGATGAGGATCACGGCTATGCCCCCTCTAGCTGTGGTTTAAACCAAGTAAATCAAGCCTTTCATGATTGTTACGCCATCTCTCTTCATGACGTAGATACACTCAAACATAATTTTACGCATACATATGGGACTTCAGTTAGTAATACATACGATATGATGGATACCAAGTTCAAGCACAAAGCAATGCAAACTAAGACTATTGGGCGCTATGTTTCTAGCCCTGGACATGGACCACAGCTAACCTTTGCATGCTTAGCAGGATGCATCAAGATGTCTACCACGAACTCAATTCAAGAATTCAAAGAACCATTGGCTGGATGCGCCTTTGAGCTGTGCTTGCCTTGTAGCTTAGACTGACAGTAGTTTGGTATGAACTAACGCCATAACGATTAAATACTTACCAATTTACATCGTTGGGTGGGATATTGTAGATCCTCAAAAGTATTTCAATAACCTGATTTAGTTTTGGAAATCTGCCTTGATTCTGAGATGAATTCAAAATATGGTCGTGCACTTTGTGTTCTGCCGAGAAGTCTTTCCTATATGATGATACGAGAGATTTGAAAGTCTTCTCGGTTGCATGGCGAGGAAGCGATCCGATGGCCAAATATCCAGCGTCCGGTTCAGTTACCAAGACCGATGGCCTATAAATAGGCCAGTTTCTATTGCATCAGCACTAGTGTGCGTTCTTTGGTTCCTCCCACCGCACAAACGTTCTGAATCTCTACCCAAAATACAGTCAGGAAAATGGCAGAACTCCAATTTACCCCTGTTGATGATATCGAAAAGGTGTGTCAACTGTTTCAATTCGAAGATGAGCGGGTTTCGGCTGTTGAAACGCGCGCATCATCCCGACTCGGAGTTGGTTCTTATGATCGTCGAGCTCAAGCTTTTTGCCGAAATTGACCACAAAATGCTGGAGTTTTCTACTTATCTAACTTGAATCTTTCTTTTGCATGTAGATTCGGGATGACTTGAAAGCAGGTTTCGCCAGCGGCAAGCTTCGAGACATAGTGTATCGAAAGTATCAGCTTACACAGCTGATGTACGCCGTCAAAGACAATCTGGAGGCGTTTGAGCAGACTTTGCAAAAGGACCTCGGGCGCCCTATAGTCGAAAGTCGCTTGTAAGTGATCACAAGTGCTGCATCGCATGGGCGCTCCGCTGACCACTGTACCGATATACCCTCTCGTCAACGATTGACCTTGGCGCGTATTTGTGCATCATTTATGCAGACTTGAGCTAGTCGCCATTATCAACGAGTTTAAAAACCTTCACAAGAATGTCGATAAATGGGCGAAACCAGAAAAAATGCCCTTTAGCTTGAACTGGTCTCCAATGAAGCCAATTGTTAGGAAGGAGCCCAAAGGCACTGTGCTAGTCATTGGCCCATTCAACTACCCCCTCTGGTGCTCCTTGGGACCTGTGGTATGTTCTTTATGGGGGCTGCTTGTTGAAAGCGCCGCAGGTATCAATTCGTGAGAAGCTGACTACTTTTTTTGTTCCAAGGCAGGTGCTATCGCTGCAGGCTGTACGGTTCTGCTCAAGCCGTCTGAGCAAACACCTGCTACAACTGCACTGCTCACCGAAGTCATCCACAAATATCTTGACCACGATGTCTTTCGTATTGTGAACGGTGGTATTCCTGAAACAACCAAGGTCGGTGACCTCATTGAAGTTGATGATATCTACCTTGTTCTTACAATCCCAAACTGTTACCTGATAATGTAGGTTCTGGAACTTCAATGGGATCATAGTATGTACTTTGAATACGTAAAATGTTTTGAGCACGATTTAACTTACCCTTTACACCTTGTCGAAAATAGTTCTCTATACCGGTATGTTCCTACTCTCATTAAGATTTTTTTGTCTCAGAAATGACGTTGCTCTGCTCTAATTCAGGTAGCGGCAGAGTTGGCAAAATTGTAGCAACGGCCGCCGCTAAGCATCTCACGCCGGTTACTCTCGAGCTCGGAGGTTTGTTTATGCTCTCGGATTAAGCGTCATCCGAATGATCTCAATTTACTATTCCGTGGATCACAGGAAAATCACCGGTTATCGTCGATTCATCTTGTGACGTCAAGCTCACTGCCAAAAGGCTTTTATGGGGCAAAGCCGCCAATGCGGGCCAGACGTGTGTTGCACCCGACTATGTGCTAGTTCCCAGAGACTTCCAAGACACTTTGGTCAATGCTTTCAAGGATGCGTGAGTCGCACCTTTTCTTTTCTGTAATTTTCATTGACCTGTCCTGTAGCTACAACGAGTTTTACCCGAACGGAGATACATCCGTTGCTGGATCTTATGGCCGCTTAGTCTCGGAAGCTGCCACAGAACGTGTAGGAAAGATGATCCAAGGAAGCAAAGGCAACATCTTTGCAGGGGGCTCTATCAGCAAAGACACCAAATATATCCCTCCGACGCTGGTCAAGAACGTCTCAGGAGACGACTCATTAATGACCGAGTCAGTCCGCCCTTCTTCCACTGTCTATTTTTGCAAGGGCTAAAGTTGCCGTCGATCCTCCCCGATAGTGAGATCTTTGGACCTGTTCTGCCCATCGTCCCCGTTGAAAACATCGACGAAGCAATCAAATACGTTAATGACCGGTGAGTAGCTGTCGCTACAGTGACGTTTAGATGCTCAATTGCTCAAATAACTCTTCTAGACCCCATCCATTGGCCCTTTACGTATTCGCAAAGGATAATCAAGTGAAGAAAAAGATCCTCGAAAACACCCAAAGTGGTGGATTTGTTGCTAATGATGTCCTTCTTCTTCCTGGAGGTTCGTATCTGCATGATCTGCTTTGAATATCATTGACTATTTACAGCTGAGGGCATGCCATTTGGTGGTACTGGATCTAGTGGCTGTAGGTTCCTCATTGTCAATTAAAATGGCCTACTAACGCTATTTATTTATAGATGGGTTTCATACTGGAAAATACAGCTTTGACACCTTCACTCACTTGAGATCGACGCTGGACTCGCCATCATGGTCTGTATTTATAGAGCCTGCTTTAATAGTATCATTGAATAGTCTTTTCGACAGGGTTGACCTCGTTCTCTCTTTCCGATTCCCGCCTTATACTGTAAGTTTTATCTATTATGTCTCAGATAACAATTTCATGCTTGGTAATCAGGACAAGAAAGCGGCGGCGGCTCTTAAGATGTTGGGTTCTCTCCCTTCACGGCCCAAGGGTCCTCCTGGTGTGGGTGGTAACAGTTGGTGGGGTAAAGGATTCATCGTTGCTTTGGCGGTAGCAGTTGCTGGCTTAGTTTCTTCTCGCCGAAGGTAGCTACCAGCAGAGAAGAACTGCGTTCCTTGTTTGACTTCCAGCCTGGTATCTTGCTAGGTTCTCCTCCCTTGCTACGACCCTTTGTCAATATCATTTTTTTTAAATCGGCGTCAGCTTTCTTCGTGTCTGTGAATGTCTTGGATGCAACAATATTGTGCATATAAGCTACAGAGATGAAAGATCTCATGGATCTATTCTTACAATAATCGATACTTTATGTATTCCTCGCCTGCGTGAAATACAAGTACACAATGGAAACGTAAACCTTGTTGTATCGTTCGATCACTTTAGATTCATATGCACATTTGGGAAATATTTCTGCGGATCTGGGAAAGCTAGTAGTCATCGCTGAAGTTAATACCTATCCCCAGTATCTTTTTTATTTGGACTTACGGGGCGATTGTGTAGAAATAGGCGAGAGCCTCTGTACCTGAGGAGGGTATCGTGTTTGGGGAGCTGGTGTTGCAAAAAGTTAGTAACTGCTCCATGGCTTTGAACTGAGAATGTGAATTTACGCGTGAAATAAACCTGGGCAGCTGGATTCATGAGAGGTCTGACAGGATTCATGGCAACCTCTTGCATGGTGTATCCAAGTTTCATAACAGTATTTGCAACGGTGATACCGTCGCCATTTTGAAAAGCTTCGATCTCGTCTTTTGGAGGTACGTTCATCTGCGCGCCAGTGATATTGACGTTTTTTGCCCCGCCATATAGTTTTATTCGTGTGGATGCCACCTCATAATGAAGGGGAGCACTTCCTAAACTTTGATTGAGCAATCTGCTAACACCCGTCTGATTTACTCACCTTGCGCGTACTCATCTCGTTGATGTACCGGTTGGTCGTACACTTTCTCCTGTTTCATATGGCTCACTTGCGCATAGCCATAATAATTTTGCGGGTACCCGCACACTGGTGTCGATAGATGTGTTAGGGGAGGCACGTTGTTGACTGCATGGATCCTCAGTAACTTGTATCTGTCGATACAACATCTATTTAATCCCAACCAGCTCACGTTGCGCGTACCCATTTTGTTGATATGCAGTTTGTGCGTACGCATAACTACTGGTGGTATGCATTTCTCCAACTGCTGGTGCTGATGCAGATTCTGAGGCAGGTACATTGTTGGCGTCCTTCTTGGATTTAAAAAACTTCACCTTGATTTTGGCGGAGAATTTTGGCATAGCTGTAGGAGGTGGAGCTTCAAGGACAGCAGGTGTCTGGACTGCACAGTTTCAGTTACTCCTAGGTTTATATAACACAAGAAGCGCTGCTTCGATGCCTCGATTTGCTGAACGTGTTTGGTACAGGACAGTGCCAGCAGTCATAAAGTGACAAAGCAATGTAGACTTTGAAAAAGCATCTGGATCGAAACTACTCACCCAAGATACATAAGGGCTGTTCCGACACGCGAACACCACGCTTCAAACGCGACGCGTTTGAGGCGCGACTTGATCACGAGACTCTACTTTGGAGATGGGAAATATTTTCGGTTAGCTCCGGTATCCGTATCGGTATCCGCAACAGACACGAGTATCGAGCCGACCCATACTGCTGACATCGACTTGAATGCTTCGCGGATACAGCGCCCTCCTAAGATCTACGGTTCACTAAGCTTCTCTACACATGGCAAACGTGATCAGAGGTCTGTCACTCTGCAAGTGTACTCATCTGCCAATGTCCACCCAGTCGATCAAAGGCGTTTGTGGATTTCTTGTTTATACTCTCAGTCCCAGCCACAAAAGCTATTTTGCTACTGCCTTGGTTTCTCTTCGAACTGAAGCCGCATTTTGAAATCTTGTTTTGATCTATTTAATATTTGATTTACGCTCACAGCTGATCCCCCTGAAGATTCGGATTCACGGTATAAAAACAAAACGGCCATTGCGCTGACGCTCGATACGACCGACCTATTTATCTACAATATGGGCGCCCTACATCATCTACCGTTGAGTTTCCTCTTTTCAATACTTTTAGGATCGCTCTTGAACGCTCAGGCTCAAGCTAGCTGGGAGAACAGAACTATCGACGACAGCTTTGGAGACTCCAGCACCGGAAAGAAAGTTGTTTATCAACCTCAATCCTCTTGGAATAACCAGGATTGTGTAAAAAAAAAAAGTGTTCGATTCATCCAGATGTGTCAGGGGCCTTCAAGAATAGGTATACTGGAGCAACATACGATTCTGGACATATGGACTCAATATCCATTACAATGGAGTTCAAAGGTAGAGTCATACTGCCCTGTTAGAACTATTCTCTGACGAGTCAGTATAGGAGTTGCTATCTGGGTCTACTTTATTCTCTCTAACTATGTTGGAGAAAGAGTGACCACACTCACTTTGGCAAATTTCACTCTCGACGAAAGATCTCCAGTTTTCTATCAGCACCATCCCAATCAGTCAACTACTACGTTATATAATCAGTCGGTGTACTCTCGAACTGAACTCGCCAACAACAATCATACCCTTCGTATCTCAACCTCTGGCGTGGATGGACAGGTATTTGTCAGTTTCTACTATGCTATCTATACGTATGTTTTACTTTTGTTTTATGCTTTCAGTTTACTGATACCTGCTAGCCACGTTAATTTTGAGGCGGGCTCAAGTCCGAGTTCACAATCCGGTGACCATAAGCCAGCTTCAACAAATACCACTACTACTTCGGGAATCAGTGGTATAGTTGGGGGCATCGTCGGAGGAACTGGAGTCGTTGTACTGGCGATATTTTTGATACGCCGTCATTAACGTCGTCGACAGTCTCATAAACTACACGAGCTTCAACCCTACAATCTTCAACCACTAAATAATAATGGCTATGTTTGGCGGGATGTTCGAGGGAGAACTTTATCGCTAGATAGCATTCATAGGATTGAACGTCGTTCACCTTCAGTCGAAATATAGAAAAGAGAGACTTACTGTATTTCAGCGTTAATTTCTCTAGATTTTTCTCAATAAATTTTGTGTTCAAATGCTCAATACCCATAATGCTCGCCAACAACCCACAGTCAGCTCTAGTTGCAATCTGCAGATCTGCGGCTTGCGGTTTCGTTTGTAAAAGCTTTGAGAAATGATGAGAAAAGTGTGAAGCTCTGTATTCTGGAGTAAAGAAGCTCAGCGGGTTGTAACTTGGAAATGATTATATTCTTCAACAGCTAGTCCATTGTACAACCATTGTAAACGCTCGAAGCCACAACTTGACATCTGATTTGTGCGCATGGGAAATTAATCGGAAGTTTAAACTTCACTTCGTCTCATACTTCCACCAGCTCCAAAGTACACCCAAGTCCCACTGAATGGAATGCGAAAAGTCGCACCACTCTTTAGATCGGAATTACTCTGGATTTTTCTTAAATACAAAGGTGAGTATTTCTGTCTTTATTCCTGCTCATCGTCACATCATTCTTCTTCAAATTTGCGTCGACGGCTTCATCACGCTCCATGCAATGCCTCATCAGCCAGCTGGCTGTCCTGTAATCCGAAATCTTTTAGAAATCATCGGACCATCTACCGCCAACGAAAGGCTGCTATCGGCGTTACATTCCTATGCAAACTTCAATCATATGACCTCAATGATCGTGCTACGTCGACAGAATAATAGTCTGATCCAGTAAGCTGTCTTGATGGACGCTCAGAGCTGATTCTGGTGGCTGCGCTTCGTACTTTCTATAAAGCAGAGGTCAAAGCATTTTTTTTCTGATTTGAGTATGATCCCACTTCTGCCTTTGAGCGCTTTACTTCTATTATCGTTATCACTTTCTTTCTTGGTCACCCCAGTTTTTGCCCTTTTGGAAAACAGAACAATCGACGACAGCTACGGAGACTCGATCACCGGGAAAAAGGTCATTTATAAACCTCAAGCTTGGAATGACCAAAGTTGCCCAGGATGTGCCATTCATCCGGCCACGTCCGGTGCTTTCAACAAAACGTATACCGCAGCAACCTACCACCCCACCATTGGCTCAATATCTATCGAAATGGAGTTCAAGGGTAAATATTACATCTTTATAAGATATTCATGAGCTGACAAGGTTTACCCAGGTATTGCCATTTGGATATATTTTATCCTTCCCAACAATGCTGGTGATCAAATAACTACCCTTTGCATGGCGAACTTCACGCTCGACGGAAGGCTTTCAGGATACTTCGAGCACCGGCCTGATATGGGAACTACCGCAACATTATATAATCAACTTGTGTACTTTCAAACTGGACTGAACAGCACCGATCACAAACTTCTTATTTCGACGTCTGGGGTGGATGAAAGCGTGTTTATTAGTTTTGACTATGCTGTTTATACGTATGCCAAACAAAGCCCTTGTGCTTTTAATGATACTGACACTTCATTGTGACTGGCCACGTTAGTACAGAGGCCACTTCCACTCAGAATACTTCTACCTCAAGCGCGAACTTTCCATCTTCGACACCCTCCCAGGTTGACAAACCGGGATTTGGTGCAAACACTGCTCGATCTACTGCTACGAGCACTGCTCAACCATCAAAATCTACCTTGGGACCTGGAACTGTGGGCGGAATTGTTGGAGGCATTGTTGGAGGCATTGTTATTGTGGTGTTCATCTTGCTACTATTTTTGATACGACGTTGTCGGCCTCGTCGACATCAACGCACTGCAATCAAGTCCAAATGGATTAGTTGGCCCACTAATCCTACATATGTTTGGCAGGATACTCATGGGAGGACCTTTTCTCTGGATAGCGCTCATAACATTATATTCCAAGATCGCCCTCCTCCATTCGAGATACACCACAGGGATCAATTAGTCAGTTGATTTTATAACTACTTACGCTCGCGATAGATTGCAGCCTTTCTCCAGAATTATCTATACTCAACATAATATCAATCGACAAACCAATCATCCATTCAACGCACTTTCCTGCCCGACAATGAGATAGGGGTACATCTGTGACACCCACGACGCATGATCTGTGACTAGCGTGTTTGCAGTGCTGTGACCATCCTTGGCCTTGTTGGAGACGGCCAGTCCGCTCAGCAATGCGGGAGTCGTCTACAACTGGAGTTCAGCAGTGTCTATCCATTCTTGACCTGGTTTCTGATGTTTTGGGTACAATACTAGGACTTCTTCGGCCTCCTGACCTTATTTGTGTTCGATTGGTAGGTCTAGTATACGGCAAAGAACCGTTCCGCGTACTGACTCAAATGCTGCAGACGTGCAAATGTTTCCGAGATGCCAGCATCCAAAGAACAGTCTGGGTGGAAGTTTTAAACGAAATGATGAAAGAGCATGGGATACCAACTCCAACATATCCAGTTTCAAAATTGGATCGACGCTCACTTGAACGCCTAGCTCTATCTCCCAAGGCATTCCATCGAAAACTCAATTGTGCTCGCTCCTCCGGCTCAGTGACTCCAACCTTTGTACAGCATCTCATTCCTGATCTCGACAAGACACAGATGGGGGCGTACGGCCTTCAACCTACGCAACGGATGCAGATCTCTGCATTTGTACCGGGTGGCAGATTCTTGATCACTAATCGGTCAGCCAATAAAAATTATGACGTCGCGTTCCTACAACTCTGGGATCTGGGCATATATACACACCTCCAACAACCCAAGTGTATTGTAAATTTTGTGCTGGACACGGGGCCAAGATGTGTCCCTCGCGCTGATCGCATTCGATTGGCACCGTCGCTTGATGGAACCGAGTTTATTTTGATAGCTTGCAGAAGACACGAGAGGTCAGCTATCTGTGACTTCTTTCCTCTACATTCGGCCTGATGAAAATCTCAAGCCTCGCTGTAGGTGGGCTGGACACAGTAATTGAGGGCGTAAAAATAAAACCCTTCGCCCCTCAACCTTCAGCAGTGACTTTTACGAAGTTTACCCTCGACGGGTTTTCCATTGATACCTGCATAATAACATCCAATCGCATGGTAGCTGTGTTAAAGCCAGGATGCCTTCTCGTATGGGACTTCCTCAAAGATGAAGTGGCCATCTGGAAGTCTATGCATTTCTCAATCAAAACTGATAAACTTTGCACGAAGGTGACGTTGATTGCAAGTTTTTCAAGCAAGAAATTCTCGATTGATGACTTAATTAGATTCAAATGTTTGGAGATCGGCTTCTCGCATTTCATGAATCGATACTTGTCCTCTGGGACATACCCAACTCTATACCTCGCTCGCACTGGCGAGAGCACTTAACTGAAGATACGATGCTGCAAGCCCCTCGCACCGTCTATGACTTGGCAGACTATGGCTGGCCAAACAATCCCGAAACTAAACTCCGCTGTCTCCCACCAAATGTCTGGAATCTATGGTCTAACCTTCCGGACTATCTCGTGGTTTTCACAACTCGTTTATTACCCACCCTATTACTCTTCCATTTCGACCAACTCAAGAACAATTCTACAACCAAGTTAGCGCTTGAACAAACAATGAAGCATCTGGACACTTTTGTGGGCAATTACGATGTTGGAGACAGCTCTTATAATGCTCCTCGAACTTGCGATACGCATGTCGTTTTCAGTTCCTTTCGTGAAAGTGATGGTGTTCGGCTACATCTGATCTCAAGAAGTTCAAACACAGATAATGTAGGATCAATCAAGGTAGACTGGCTTACGTCTCAAGGATACAACATTTCTCAATCCGTTATATGTCCCGCGACCGGCAGGATGTGCATCTCAGTCTTTTCGCAGTCACGATACCAGATCCTCATCCTCGATTTCCTGAATACTCCAAGTTTATTCTAGCATCGTTTTGACTACTTTTAGCGATCTACTGAGCTTGTTTAGGGCTATGTAGTATGCACAGAATCTAATATGATTTTAAGAGGTCGGTGACTCGGGAAATCTATGTGTATAAACTATCACCAAGGTAGTATTTGAAACGGAGGAAAATCAACTGCCACGCTGATTGGCCTCAGCTTGTTGACATATCCATACGACCGTCAATATTGTCAACTCGTCTAGGATTTCCCTCAGGTTTGTCGCCTTCACGATCACTGCGAGTAGTCACATTGATCACTGACTGGGAGTTTTGCCGGATCTCCAAGTTGAATAGCTGGTGAATCAGCCAGAGCACAGCCACTGCGCTATCTAATCTTTGGACATCTATAGAACGCCCTGTCTCAGGGTTCGCCACGACCACAATGCAGCACCATTTATCTGTTCTTGACCTGGTGCCAGATGTTTTAACCACCATTCTGGCTCTTCTGAGGCCGTCAGACGTGATATGCGTTAGATTGGTAAGTCGGAAAAGTGATACGTTCTCCACTAAATGGTCTAACTGACTGGAGTAGACTTGAGGTCTGTATGGGTGGAAGCACTATATGCGATGATGAGAGAGAATGGCATTCCTCCTCTAACCTACCCAGTACTGAAGCTGGATTGTCCTGCACTTGAACGTCTGACTCTCTCTCCAAAGACATTTCATAGAAAACTTGACCTTGCTCAATCGGCCAAGTCAATATCTCCAACATGTGTGCAACGACTTGCATATGAACCAGAAGAAGAAAAGATGAGAGCGTACGACCTGCAGTTGCTAGCTCGGATAGAAATATCTGCATTTGTACCGGGTGGTAGATTTCTGATCACTCACAGGTAGGCCACGTCGAGTGCTGTTGGGCATGAAGTGACCTTCATCCAGCTTTGGGATCTTGGTCTTCAAACCCACTTCCAAAACCCCAAGTGTGTTGCAGACTATGTGCTCGATACGGGACCAGGATGGATGACTCGCAGTGACCGATTCCGCTTGGCACCTTCGCTTGACGGAGAACAGCTCATCCTGATTGTTTGTAAAACGCATTGGAGGTGAGCTATTGTTAATCAGTAGTCTCTCGTACTATCTTTGACTCAGTTCTCCAGTAACCCTTCCGGAATTCATACTGTCGTTCAAGCCTTGAAAATCCTGCCATTTCATGCCCAGTCGTCCATAGTCCCTTGGATGAGGTTCAAGCTAGAAGGATTTGGCATAAAACATTGTTGGATGACGTCCTATCACTTTGCAGCCCTACTTGAATATGATCGATACCTTCTTGTTTGGGACTTTCAGAAAGATGAGGTGTCGATGTGGGATTATTTTCGTAGCTTGATAGGAGAGTCAGCCGGACCACCTACATGGGTGAGAACGATTGACTTCCTCAGCTACTTTCAACTCTGGAAGATCTGAATATCTAACAGGTTCATATCTTTGATGACCGACTCTTCACATTCCACGACTCAGCAGTTGTAGAATGGGAAATACCTCCATTTTTACCTCGTTCGCGGTGGAAGGATTTCCTCTCCATGGACCCGCAACCAAAACCATTAAATATTATGCACGACTTGGAGGATGACAAACTGTTAGCTCTAAACACCACTGATGGGGCATATAGTCCACTCCGTATCCTCCCAAGCTCAGCTTGGAACTTATGGTCCGACATACCAACCTATCTTGCCATCTTCAGAACCCGTAACGAATCACCTCTTTTGCTATTTCAATTCGAACAAGACAACTCTTCATCCCAAACGATCTCTCTTCGTGGTCGAACATTTAATCAACCGCAGTCCACCTGGATCGCATATAACTTTGGAAAGAAGTACTTTAGCTCGCCTAGAGTTTGCGATGGTTCCTTTGTCTTCAGCACCTGTCACAACGATGGGGATGTCCAGCTACACCTTGTTCCAACGGACCCCAGCAAGCAGAACGGAGGCTCAATCAAAATCAACAGGCTTGCGCTCCGAGGACCCAACATTTTCCAGTCTGTTGCGTGCCCTGCAACTGGCAGAATGTGTGTCTCTGTGTTCAAAGAGACGCAGAATGAAATCATCATCCTGGAATTCTTGGATACACCCATTCACGTCCAAATGATTTCTTGGTTCAACGCAGTTATATGGGTTCTCCGAGACATCTGTAACTGGCTGTATGATATCGGATTGAAGAGGCTATTTAATTGATGAAGTTTCTTCTAGGCAGTGTACATATGAAATCTATACGCGTGAATGATCGTTCCGGACAAAAGTAGAAAGAGGTGTCACGATAAAAGAGAGAAAACCTTCATAGTAGAGTATTCCGAGGATTACTTTGACTCAGAGACGTGTCCATTTTCGGCATGGCCGTTCGAATTGCCGTTGGTGGCAGAATCTTTTGTCTCCTTCGATTTAGCCAGCGCTTCCGACAACCCGTTTTTGATAGTGTCCAAGAGCGGAGCAATACGGTCCTGGACCTCCTTGCTAACGCGTGACACTTTTTCTTGGATGGGAAGGTCTTTCTGGACGACAATATCCTTCAAATGATGAGTTGTCTCTCCAACTGCTTGAGCAAGCTCGGCGAAGGACTGTTGGATTTGAGGTAGGGAGGATTGAATCTGGGCGGCGGAATCGTGGACGTTGGCTTGGAATGACGCAGCAAGTTGAGATGTAGATGCTTGAATTTTCTGGAGCTCAGCAATCATGTTATCCGAGAGACCGTGAATGTGAGCTTGAGCAGAGGCCAAAGACGAAGACGCCACAGCTGTGATAGAGCCGGCAGTTTCTTGCGCTTTTTGACTGATAAGGAGTTTAGTATCCAACTTGAGTCAAATATTAGACCAATGTGTACGTACACGAGGACGGATTGGGCTTGGATCTGTTTTAGCTGCTCGTTGGAGTAGACATAGACGGTTCCGCCGAGACGACTAGTAAGCGCCAGGGCGCGTTGATATTGGTAGGTCGCATCGGGCGGGTTAGAAGGACCTTCATCAGAGTTGTTGAATCGATTGACAGCAGTTTCGAAATAATTAACGAGGGGAGTGAACCTCTGTTATGATACACAGCGATAAGCAGATATTCAAAGAAAATGCCTAATAATAGCCCACCTGGTCAATACCTTGAGCGACATGAAGTGCTGGTGTCTTAACACGGTCGTCAATCGCCTTGTTAACACCATTGATGGTGTTATCCTTGGTTTCGCGAACGTAAGTTGCGACTTCTTCGGGCTGGGCCTCGAACGGGTAAGGATAACGCGATTGAACAGCGTCAACCAAGTTGTTGGCGAGGCCATCAACACGGAGGATCAGAGGAGCCAACTTGCACTGAATGGGCTCGGAAAGCCTGTACGCAGTAGATGAAAGGGTTTTAGCATGAGCATAAGGCGAACGCGTATAGGCGTTGTTGACAAGGGCGTCGTTGAGCGTCACCAATGAGGAAGATATGAGCGGAATAGAGCCCATACGCGAGATGACGGTAATCTCAGGTGCATGTTGCTCGCCGGCGGGCTTAGTTTCAGTAGCAGTCGTAGACATCGTTACAAAAGGCGGTGGCGAGCTTGAACAAATACGATGGTGGTGAGAAGAAAGAAAGAAACCTTGCGAGATAAGGGTGTCGGCCTCACCTTTTTAACCGCGACCCTTTGGCTTCTTTGAGGTTTCGCATGTGATTGACATTCCGGCTACTTCCGTGCGACAGAAATTCGCCCACACACTCGAGTCAAAATTTCCTGTCCAGAATATAATCTAGGCAACTCAAGAAAAATGTTCTCGGATTCAAAGTGGGTAATACTAATATGGGATGGAAATATCTCACAGCGTCTTCGTTCAGTCTTCTGAAGCAATAAGTTCAGCCATCTTACTGAAACCAATGTCCATCCAGACCAATGCGGTAACTTCAGCCTTTCGGTCACCAAAAACCAGAAGAGATTCCGTTCCGAAAATAAGGAACAATCAACGTCATTCGGGAGTCGGGACAATTTTTGCCGGTGAAAGATCAGCGAAATGGAAAAGCGTGTGCGATGACGAAGAAGCACAGAAATCCTTACCGCGCTTTCCGAGCCATACAGCAATCTAGTCCTTAATTTCTAGCTTCCATTTCTTCAAAGCTCCGTCCACGATGGAGGTCATCCGCAGGACAGCCTCTTCCTCAAGAGTCTTTCCGATAAGCTGGAGGCCAACTGGACATCCAGTGAAAATATCAGTCTTATCTGAAAGCAAGTTCAGTGAGCCGTAGAAGTCCTTGAACGAGATATATATATTCTCACAAAGGCGATAAATCGATTCATCTTCGTGATTATAGAAATCATGCGGCTCGACAGGGACATCAACATGAGGGTCAACAAAGGTAACCGGAAACGTAGATGTTGCGTAGTCGAGGGCATTGCACAGCGTGGTATAGAATGAATCCCTAGCGAGTAGAATTCAGAGAAAGAAGGTATAGGCCAAGCATCCCGGAGCAACGTACGTGTTCAATCCATGTGGAACTGCCGTATATGCAACTGCCGGAGAGATTATAGCATCAACTGGTCTTCCGGTCCCTGTCTTGTCCGCAGTTCTAGCCCAATGGTCGAGATGAGACTTGCGCAGTCGTAGTTTCTCTTCGTGGAGCCTCCAGAGCTGATGAAAGCGTTAGAACGCTAAAGTAAAGCGAAGAAACCCACTCACTTCGTAAGCTTCATGATGCTTTGGTTCGCCAACTAGCATTTTGACATACGGAGTCGGTGCATGGTATTCATAGCCCTCCGCAATGTCCTCTTCTTCCGAAGGGACCATGGTTGTAATTAGAGGTTCACCAGATTTAGCACATTCAGTGAGATAATCGTGTCCTCCGTCCGCGACAAAAATAGTTTCCTGAGTACAAAAGTAAATAAAATATCTCAAGAATCCGATTCAGGAGCGATTTACCGCGTTCTTGTAGATCTCAAGATGACGATGTGGCTCCCAATCGACCACTAAATTCAGAAGTAATGAGCTCTGAACGGTTTTGGAACGCCACCACTAACCTCGGTGACCCGCGTGTTCTAGAGCCTTTTTCACCATCGTCATAGCCCTAATTAAAGGCGGATGAGGCTTTACAACGCCATTGTCCCACATGATCGCAAAGCACAGCTGGCTCCCTACACCCCCATGTTCACTTAAATCCCACTCTTCCTCACTCCAGGCCTTTCTGATGGCAAGAGGGTCATATCGCCAAGGTCGAGCGCTGATGATTGCTTTCGTGAATGTCAACACACTGGAGAGTGAGTTTGCCATAGGTCCAAGAACGGACGAGATAGATTCTTGGCCCATAAGAGCATTTGCAGCGCCGTAGTATGGCAGCCTGGAGTATGATGGCCGGAGAGTGTATAAACCACAGAACGCAGATGGGATTCTTAGTGATCTGCAACGTCGATAGTCAGTAATGGTAGGAAACTACAGAAATGAAACAATCATACCCTCCTATATCTGTACCAACTCCCAGTGGGCTGCCTTTCATGGCAACGAGAGCACCCTCGCCGCCTGAAGAGCCTCCCGGAGTTAACGAACGGTTGTATGGGTTGAGAGACCTGCCGAAGACATTATTGTGAGTTTCGCCCCACTAAAATTGTCAGGTGTAAGTTACAGTAAAAGATAGTAACAACATGGTGTGAACTTCACCATCAAGGTTTGAGGCACGTTTGTCCTCGTGAAAGGAACCGCACCACATTCGTAGAGAATGGTTACAAGAGCACAATCTTCTTCTGCTTCTTCACCAATCCAACCGGCATGGCCTAACGATTATCAGATAGGGCAACAAAGATAAATATGGACATTATACCCATAACAGTTTCTAGGCCCTTCATCGTGAACTGATCTTTCAAAGAAATTGGTAGTCCATGAAGTGGGCCGACGACTTTTCCCGTCCGAGAAAGCATGTCATCCAACTCTTTAGCTCTCTTCAGAGCCTTATCAACAAATATTTCTGTCAAACAGTTCACCTGAGCAGCGGATATCAGTGGGAAGTCTTCAGCTGGACACACGATATGGACATACCGTCTGATGAGCGACAACGGCACGTTTGTAGAACGCCGTTGTAACTTCCACACTGGTCCACTCTGCAGTCCTAAGTTTCTCCAAGATAACATCTACATCGGATTCTTCTGTGATATCCAACTGTTTTTGAGATAAGATACCAGAACTAGCAGGCACATTCATGACATTCGAATGTTTTTGAATCGATAGGTGTGGGATCACCCATTCTTTTGGGATGGAATCAAAGAGAGATTGACGTTTCTTCGCACAGATTTCCTTCCAGTTTTCGTCACTCATGTTGGATATGGCCACTGTAGGCTGAAGAAAGTGGTGTGATCTGAGAGAGATGAGATTCGGACATGGTAGTTGAGTAATAATAGTACAACGGACCTTGCACTTTTCTGACCAAAACCGGTGATTGCCGGAATTGTCGTTGACGATGACCTCACTTGAACTTGGGTCGCAAGAGGTCACTCTTTATATCTCGGAAAACCTTCTGAAATTATTTTTCCTGACCCCGATACATCTATGGAGGTAGTGCGATTGATCGAGAGGACTAAGGGAACTGGACAACATTAATAATCACATTCACTGATATGTAAACAAGGAAGCCTGAGGTAAAAGTACACTTAGTAAAAACCGTACAAGAGTGAAGCAGGGCATTAAAGAAGTAATTAGAACATCGGAGCAAAAATTTTGGCTTTTTTAGCTTTCTTAGGGTTTGAATATTGTGGAAGGGGCTTTAACGCTTGTTTTACTCTCTTTGAAGACGCTTTAAACACTCGTTTGACCCAATTCTTCCCTATATCTCCCAGCGCTCTCTCAAGCTTTCCCGCAAGCTGAAAGAGTAGCGTAACATCCTGTACTGCATATTGTATGATTCGTGGGTCCAATGGACGTATCTCGACTAGCTCTTGATTTCCTGACGCTTTGAAAAGCGTATTGCCCTCGTCTTTGACCCGCTTCCAATCTCGGTCTGGATTGAGGTATTGGGTAATCGTGGAAGACAATCCGCTGACAATAACTGCATTGAGGTCGTTGGAGCGTCTGACCGCGATTTCGAGAAGTTGGAGGTCGTAGACATTTGCAAGTGTGATACCATAGAGATTATAGAGACTATCTGAGTCATTGCGGACGTCGAAAAGCATCTACCAGATTTATTATAGCGCCTCTCACCGGATATCTTCAAAACATACCTTCACAGTATCACGATTCTCTAATATGGTCCTCAAAGACCATCCTGATTGGCCCACATATTCAAAAGCAAAATTCCCAAGTACGGTAACATCGACGACCCACACCGTATTTTGCGCGAGGTCAGTCATGACCTGAATAAGTGACAGCTTTCCATTGCGAGAAAGGCTAACTCCTTCGAGGTCGATGGCCAGCTGTGTGACACCAGGGGCTGATAGGGCTCGAAGGCAGTAGTTGAGTAGTGTTTCATTATCAACGAGATGAGCATTGATATCATTCAGGTTATGACTTGCTTGACTGACTTGATCTGAATGCAGGAGAGACATAAGGGGAAATTTGGTTATTAGGGGTGCTCTAGGGTGTTTGCGGTACTGGTTTGTTTGCTCTTGAAGGTCGCTGTTTAAGAATTGCCTGGTCGAAAAGCTCAAACTCACGGGCGCCTATTTTGACTCACACGATTTATCTATTAATAGGATGCTTCGTTTTCACCTGAACGCAATTGTGTACACGTAGGCGATTGGTGAAAAGCAAGGTCTACATATTTTATATTCGGGCTGAGTATATCTAGAAGAACGTTGCTATGGCTCGCTGCCTACCTTTGGGATAGATAGGCAAGTGAGCTTCATCAACCCGACGAGAGGAGCCTTGTATAACTTTACGAATCCAACCAGCACGCTCGTAGCGTCCGATCTCGCTTTCTAACATGGTCTGCAGCTGGAAAAGTAGGTTGACATCCTGTGCTGAGTATTGAAGCACGCGTTCGTCAAGTGGGCGTTTGTCGAAGAGTTCGTACGATCCACCCTTATCCGGGAAAAGTAGTGCAGCTCCTTCTTCCTTCACACGAGTCCACTGGGAACCGGGTCTGATATACTGATTGATTACTTTGCCAAGTCCGATGACATAGCTGACTTTCTTGCCGCTTGAACGCCTAGCTGCGACCTCCAACAATTGGAGATCATAGGTATTGCTAAGTTTAATGCCGAAGAGATTAAACAAAGCGTCGGAGTCGGTTCGAACGTCGTAGAACACCTTGAGCACAAACATTACTTCAGTGTCAAGGGTAAGTTGCGTCGACGGGAATGTCTCACCTTCGTGACTTGGGAGCCTTCCAGAACGGATTTCAAAGTATCGCCATTAAGGTTGGAGTGAGAGAATGCCAACACTCCCAATACCGTCACATCAATAATCCAGATTGTCTGTGATGCTACGCTGAGAATCTGAAGGAGAGAAATCGTCCCATCGCGACAAAGGTTGACGCCTTCGAGATCAACGGCGAGTTTAGTCGTAGAAAGAGAAGTTATATCGAGTAGGCAGGAATCGAGGAGGACAGTCGTGTCGACCAGTTGGATGGTATGAGACGACATAGCTGTTTAGGACTAGAGGACATTCTGACCCACTTTTAAGCCTTTCAAGCCTTCCACCGAGTGGGGCGCCTGTTTCATAATTCCTACCCGCGCGGCAACAGAATTTACGAAGTTGCGGGAGAACAAAGCTCTGGCAGATAGTGAGACACGATCGAATGTAGAATTGGTCCTCATGGTTTGGAATAATGGGTTATCGTTTGTGTACGTGAGAATAAATTGTGGTAGATATGCTAGGTTCTCAAAACACTGGTAGTAAATATGTTATAGATTAAAATCTGAGTCGTTGCACTGTAATATCATAGATAGAAAGGAATTCCGTAGACAATAGGCGCCGCTCCAGTGAGATATTTGAGCTTGCAAGAATCGCGAGATTGTGCCACAGCCGTGACAAGTGAAGTTTTAGAAGAATGCGGCCGATTCGAGTCGACACCTTCTCTGCTGAGTGATAGATGATCGAATACCGCAAGTGAGAATTTATCAATATCTCTGTCTGTCACATCCCAAAGATTGGCGACGAGAGTTGGGCTACATGGGAGATTTAGCAATCACGAGCAAGCCATGATAGGTAGATTCGTACCATCCAGCAAGCATGTAGTTATATGGAGTGCCCGTTCTATCGAAGTCACCCATCTCTTTCAGAGCTCCGGATGAACAGCCCCAAAGCATCGTAGCAGCGCATGTGGGAAGGTTTCGAATTTGGTGTGAGCGTACATACTGTTCTCCACCGCCGTGGCCGAAGTACCTGGGCCAATTAGTCAGTACCGAACAATTTAAAAAAAAATCCAAGCCACTTACACAACCAAGTCGCGAGACCTCAAAGCGTTGAGGAACTGTTGCTCACTCACGGGCTTTCCAATTGTGCCATCCCATCCCGCAGCTTGCATACCCTCCGCCCATCCTCGAAAGCGTTCCTCTGTGCCACTTAAATCACCACTGGGATTAAGGATGAAATATCCTTTACGTGAGTCGATGAAAGCACCTGACGTTGAGTCAGAGTTCTGACCGACGGCGTTTTGCCTACACTTGGCGAAGGCGACCCTATCGTGAAGAAACTGCACTCCGGGAATTCTACTCACACTTCTGCCACGAAGAATCGGAATGCTTTCCCATGGCAAACCCTGAACATTTTTGTCCAAAATAAGAAATATATGTTCATCTGGAGCCATTTTTGCTTTCGGGTGCTTGGCTGAATGCTCTTCAAATATCATTCGAAGGTCGACAACCATCTGATCAACATCTACTTCGGCGATGGCGATTGGCACACCATGGAGTTGGTATAGGTCCAGTACGAAATAGATGAGGTCCTCCAATTCTTCATCTCTGCATTTGGGCGATAGAGTCGAGAGACATCGAAGGAGGTTATCGTCAAGTTGAAACTGAGAAGGAGAGAAAGCTTGGGACTGGGAGGAGTTCTTTTTGCGAGGGTTTTTCTTGATTTTCTTCTCTTTGATGTGCAAACTGCCGTGGAAAACCTTTTCGAGTTGTGTGCGAAGGTCCTGAATATCGTCTGATGTAATATTCGGACGAGGGCTGAGGATTGTCTAGATAGATAATCAGCACGTATAACCAAACGACTGGGACGGTAAAAACCTTAAAAGCTCCCAACCAGCAGTATTCAATGTTTTCCAGTAATTGTCGCAGCCGAGTATCCAATTGCCGCCTTTGCTTCCACCAGTCGGACCTCGCTTCCGAGTCATCGGGCTTTATCTTAACTGCTGCTTTGGTGCACTCGTCACTGGATCGGACGATATATCGGAGCTCGCCTATGGCATCGGGAAAGGCAAGGTAATCTTCATCTTCTTCGCCCCCATGATCGCGCCGTCCTTTCAGAGGTATGCAGAAGAACAAAGGCTTCTGAATGTCCCGGCCACCTTCACGACGGCACATCAAGAGTGAGCTGTTATCCGGGGACAATGAGATATTGATGATTGTCCAATTGGGTGGAAGTTCGGAAGTATCAGGTGTTGCGAGAGTCGTTAAGTCTGATAGTTGTGAGTCGTATTTTGCTCTAATTGACGTCCAGTAGGTTGTCAACATGTCAGATTCTCCAAGGTGTTCCTGATCATCTTCTTCCTCAGAGTCAAATACTTCATTTTTGAGGCGCTTGTCCATTGCAGCAGCTGTGGGCAACAGTCCAGCCTCTTCGGAGAATGATGGCCAACGAAGATCTTCAGCAAGTTGTGGTCTGATCTTGCGGCTGATAGATTCCAGCATATCTCTTCGCAGTGTAAGTGCCGCAGAAATGTCTAGTGAGATAAGTAAGACAAACCAACAGAGAAACAAAAGTCTTGCAGACCTAAAAGAGTGGCCATGACCAGAGGTAAATCTTGTCCGCAATCTCCAAGCGATGTTCGGAAGGCACTAATCATTACAAGCGACAAAGTCGTTTCACGAATTTTCAGCACACTGCCGACGTTAGAGACCATTCTCAGATGATCCCAAAGAAGTTTCTCTGCTCTGGAGAGCGAATCCAAGATATCTTTGGCGGGAGCTACTCTGTCATTCATGTTCTTTGCCGTCATACCGGTCGGTGTTGCAATAGCTAATCAAGGAGTTATGAATCATTTCCATTTCCATTTCTCTGCCGACGACTTACTTGACTCAGTGAGAGAGCTCAGAAACATATCACCTCTGAAGCGGCCATAGACAGTATGCATTACCAGCTTCGCCATGAGAATGTGCTCTTCTGCCTGACGACGAATTGTTTCAGCAAGGTCTGATATTGTCATAAAATGGGAATACCTTGGCTCGCTTTGTGGATGACAGAGAGAGGAATTTCTCCAGAATACCATCAAACACGTCACCAGCGTCATCACGAAGTAGCCACACTATAAAGAGAATCAGTTGTTGAAGGGGTACGAATGTGTTCGAGATATACGTTGTTGGCACAATACAGTCGATAAGAGTTGCGGCGCTAGCACATCCAGCTGTGTTAAGATTCCAGGAGATGTTCCTAGTGACCTTCTCGGACTAGGGTTAGGTTAGCAAAGTGATTAAGAATCGAGATACATAACGTACCCGAACGCGAGGCTATCAAATTGCAAGAAAGCTTCATCAAGTTCTTGGAGCATGGCGACTGTTTCATCGAACATCTCTTTTGGGTCTTCTTCGCCACTTTGTTCCTCTTCATCTTCCCCATTGACATTTGGATTTTTCACTTTTAACTCGACTTTCAACCTCCTGACGTCCGCTTGATCTAATCCTGGCATATCTTGGACCAAGACGGATGCTTGCTGTACTTTCTCTCTGGCTTCTTGAAGTCTACCCATATGTAGTTGAATTTCTGCTTGGCGTGCGAAAGCCCTACTGAGCATAGCAGGCGTATTTAGCTGTTCAGCCAGATCTGCCGCTTGTTTCGCGAAGTAATCTGCTTCGCGAGCAGAGCCGCGTAGATTATATAGTTCGGCAACAGCAAACAGGGTTGTCAAGAGGCCTTCAAAGATACGCCAATCGAGGCCTTCTATTGCCAGTCTGGGGCTGCTGACAGGTTTCACTGTTTTCGCAGCGCTGGACTCAGCTGTGGCAGTCACAGGTAGCGCATCTTTCAGAGATGTCATTTCGAATGGGTCATTTTCTGAAGCTCCTGTTGGGGAAGGCCGCAATCTTGACAAAATGTCGACTGCTCGGTTCCAAAGTCGTAGAGATTGTAAAAATGCGTCCAACGATGCACAGACATCTGACTACTTTCCAGCTCAACGTTGATCACTTGTCACTGCAATAACTCACTTACCTTCGTGTACTGGATAGCGGCGAAAACATGCGCTGCTGTTGCTGTCACTTCTAACATCCTTGCTTTTGCAAGGATTCGCTGTTGGGTCGGAGAACTTTTCTGTTCGTTCAGGTCAAGTCGCTTCCATATCTCGAAGGCGTCTTGGTATATTTTGGCACTGAAAACAAGCTGCAGGTAAACTTTAGCCAAATAGTGCATATATGAATACTGGCCTCTTGGGAATTTCCTCGACAGCGGCCAAGTGCTCTGAAAATCTCAAGAGTAACCGCACTGAAGCCTCTTCAGACGCTTGACCGTTCTGGACTATCTCAAGGGCCGGTTTAAATATAGCTGCAGCTCTCTTGACTTTACCTAGAGAGACATATCCATGTGCAAGGTCCACACAGGTAAGAATATATCCTACACAAATAGTAAGGTTTATTTCTCGAAAATGAATCGGGATATTACCATCGCTCGCTATTCCTGCATGCCTCTGAGCTAGTTTCCTAGTCATATCCAAAAGGTGGGCCTTGGCAAGAATCAAAGACAGTAAACCCAGCAGACGCGCAACCAGCTCTGAAAGCAGAGCTTGTGGTGAGCCCCGTTCCAGGAATACGATGAGATAAAACTTACGAAGAAGCGATAATAAGCTGGCAAAGTTATCAAAAATGAATGGCGACTTCGACAACAAAGAGCCATCCACTGAGGGTCTCGGGGGTGTGCGTTTGGGTTCGTCTGTCAGGGCTATGATCAAAATCGTCGTTTATTCAAATCGAAGGATTCAACAAACCAGGCATCCTAGATGTCATCCTCGGAGTTGAAGGGTCAGCCAGAAGGGCTTTTGGGCGACCCTGAATTTTAGAAGAGGCTTTCCCAGTAACGGTAGCTTTCTTTCCTGAGGTAGCCTTCCTCGGTGCTGCAGGAACTTTGGTTGTTCTCGTCATCCTTGTACGAGGCGGCGAAACGACCATTCCAATCTTGGGTGTCGAACCCTCGACACCTGGACGAGCCGGTGAGATTATACCCTTTCGAACAACCTTCGGACTACCCACATGCCTTGTTGCATAGGGGCTTCGCAAAGTTTTCGCAGGTGACGTCCCCAGTAAGTCCTGAATTAATCGGCATGCCTCTTCGCTCCTCATCGTCATAACCGTGTTCTGCGCCTCGTCACCGCGTTTATGTGCGTGGAGCGCTACCCATAGGTTAGCCGATATTCGGTATTGATGTGTGTATCGCGAAAGCTCGGCGTCTGCCTGTAAGCTCTGTTGGAGGAGCATTTCAGCATCTTCTCGTGCGTGTGTGGTCAAGCAGACAGACCTGAGATGTACACATTGTTTCAACTTCAGAAAGCATCACATCAGGGCCCGAGGGACCTCCAAACCCGAACTCTCCATCGCCTGAACCTTCACGATACATAAATTCAAGGCATCTGACCATGAGTCTAGCCCTCCTCACTGGCGTACGATATACACTTTCAGACTCTTTGACGCTATACACGTCCAGAGCGTCCTGAAGAAGCCGAACATAGACGCCTTTGACACCTTCTTTCCACCGGCTTGCATCAAGGGAGTCAAGTTGTCTTTCCAGAAGAATACCCAAAATGCTAGGGTCGAGATCAACCCTGGGTATATCAAAAGATCCAACACTGGATGAAGCACGACGATGAGTAGAAGCGACGGATGCTGCTGACGACTGCTTCCTATGCCTCCTTGGCGATGTTGAAACCGAATTTGTGGTGGAAAAACACAAAGAAACATGAGATGGAGCCAAAAACAACTCGCATGTGCCGATATATGTTACTCGGTCGATCAAACCAACTAGCTGCTTGATTATTTGAGGATTACACATTTTTTCATCGACTCCAGGAGTGAACACCATGTCAGGTGCCAAAGTCCTGATTCGTTGTGTCAAGCCGCTTAACTCAAATGGGAAAGCTTGAATGGCCCGTTTGAACGCATCGTAAGATTTCTATGAATTAAAAATGAGATCAGCCATCTGTTCGATGAATATAAGAAATAATTAACCCTGCGATCACCAGCTTTTGAATAACAAACGCCTAATAGCTCCCATCTCCTGGACAACTGTTCTTCTAATTGAATCCACTCCTCTGGCTTTCCCAATGCTTTGCTCTCCACTATCCCATCCCTCGGCGTATTACCCTCATTATGGTGCTGAGTTTTTAGACACAAAGCATGCTCCTGAAGGGCCTGTTCACCGATAGTGCAACCCTCCTTCAAAAAAGCCACTGCGTTCCCATACCGCATCGCTTGGTACAACATCCCAGCGATATTGTAAAATGCTCCAGAGATGCAGCGTCTCAGATTTGCACGCTCCAGACACAGCGTGTTCTCGTTGGTAGATGGCGATGATTGATTCTCCAAGACCGCTTTCCCTCGCATTAAGAGCTCAAAACCAGGAACAAAGGTTGTTGGGTCGTTCGCTTTCATTCCGGTCCGAGAAAGAATAAAAAGCGTGTCTAGAGTACGTGTTACGATGTCCAAGGTTGTCGTTTGAGTCATTGGCTAATAAGGGATGATCGAAGTCAGCCAACAGAAAAAAAACGGTGGTGAAGAAGCACCTTACTCGAGTGGGTTCAGAAGGCGATGACGATAGAAGGGCCTCAAAACAATCAACGAAGCATATCAAGAGGATTCGCAGCGCATCATCAAGTTTGCTACTGGTGGCGTCGGGTGAAGATACCGACATCTCCACGATTCTCAACGATAGTCTCCTAACCCTCTCAAATGCTCGATCGACTTTCCCCGAAACTCTGTCCATTTGGTCTTCAATTTTCGTTCTTTCTTGATTCGAGTACTGAAACGGAATGAAAAGTCTCGTGAGATAACCAGAGGAAAAGGGGTGTTTAAGTGCAGTTGTAATTTCTTGAGCTAAGGATAGCAGTTGATCAACCTCTTGTTCGTCTGCATGTATCATCTTGTCTTTGACAGCTTTCTCCAACACTACTGAGAGTTGTGCAAGCGTGTTGGCAATTTTCACGCCCTGGGAAATTAGGATGTGGAGTGACGCTTCTCTTGAGTCCAACGAAACTGGTGCAGATGTAGAATCATTGTCGTTATCAGTGACGTTCAACGTCCCAGACGATAAGGAGGTAGATGGTTTATGGGAGGATGACATCGGGTAAGAGGATGAAGGGTTTTGAAGAGAGTGTATCCTTTGCAGTAGGGATATATCGCCAGCCTATAGTGTCACGTTAGGCTACCAGATGTCGAAGACAAAATGGAACCACATACGCGTTTGGCAAATCCAGCCCAACTTTCGCAGAAGTCTCCAAATCCATTATCAACAGATGTAAATGACAATTTATCCTTCCTTAAGCAAGCAAGCGAGTGCAAGCCAGTGAAAGCTCCCAGGATTTCTTTTGTTGTTGCCTCTTCTGTGCCCTGCAGGTTGCTTTCCGTCGATGAGGCTGCTTGGCTACTTGTTTTCACGTACGTCGTTGTAAACCTAACTCCTTGGTCCCAAAATGTCTTGGGTTCGATGACGCCACTCGAAGTGTAGCATAAGCACCGAAGGGCGTAGATGCGCAGAGAGAACAGGGATGAAGGGTTCGGTGACGAGAAGGATGGATTGATGGCAAGTGAATCTACACTGGTTGATGAAGTCGATTTTGCTCGAACCCTGGATACAGGAGCCTTGAGGGTCGGAATACCGGGATGTGACGACGCTGATGAGCAGAGCTTAGTCAAAGCGGTGTAAGCTCGGGTGAGCAGTGAATCAACGTGTTTGCTTGGTAAGACGTCGTTTTCCTGAAAACATGGTATCCATGAAATTAAGCTGTGTGCCGACGTCGAATTGAGGTATGTTGCGAGGTCGTCTATCCATTGATAGTTAGGACTTGAGACAGAATTCTCTTCAACAGGGCGACACGCCAAGATGAGGGCACATAACAGATAGGTGGAAAGGATGTTGAGAAGTATGGGTGAAGAGGGAAACTGTACAGCTTGTGGGATCGACAATAACCAAAGGTTACTCGAGTTTGTGACCTTCGTTTCAAATGGTACGCCAAAGAGTAAACAGAGACGAGGATAGATCTCTCGCAATGCAGATCTCGCAGTGTCGAACTGGAGAGAAGAGAAAATCAGGGAGGAGTGGAAAAAGAAGAGAAAAGGCCAACCACTTCTAGTGCCACTAGTTTCGCTACTATGCTTCCAGCAGCCCTCTCAACATCCAAACCCCCCGAATCAAAAGCACTGGATGAATCTGTCAATGAACGCAGTGTGGCTAGGTGCTTTGCAGCAGCTGCAGCTGAGTTCTGCACCAGCATTATGGTGTTCTTGTCAGAAGACAGCACTGGTACTGCAGAAGAGCGCTTCCAGCCTGATTGTACGACGCTAGACAGCGCCTGTGACGCAGCATTAACAGCTTGCATCGACGCGATTTTGGCCTGTTCCGGGGATTTCTCCTGCACATCTTTCGGTGGATTAGAAGATGAAGCAGCGTTCAACTCTTTCTGTTTGCCTTTCGCCTTCAAAGTTGCTTCTCGAGAGGTTGCTGCTCTCTTTGTTGGCGCATTGGTACCCTTCAAGGCCAACTTCTTTGAAAAATCTTTCGCTAGTTCGTCTGCATCGACATTAGCTTTGCTGCTTGAAGACGCGACCTTCGTGTGCCCTGTAATTGTACGACGCCCAGCTGTTGCCATAGAGGCTTGTGCAATACCCTGCAATACCGGCAAGACAATGAGTGAATGAGTTCGACGGAGGCAAACACGGCGACGGAACTACATAGTCACGTGTTACTCGCGTTATTTGGCTCTGCTTGTATATGGCCTCGCCTTGCCTTTTATTCTCTGTCCACTTTCCTTTTCCAATTATCGGGTGAAATATGTATGTTTTACATCTCAATCCCACACTAATGTGCATTGTGCACAATCTTGATTGCACAGTAAATAAGCGAAAACCATCCAGTAGAGTACTGCTAATTAAGCTCTCGACATAGCGACGAACTGATATCACTTTTAGTAGCCAATGGTCATCATCGCAATGGCGTTCAACCTTACACGAATGAAGTCAGTTCTCCAATGGATAGTTCTTCAAGTGGAACAGAAACATCTGTACAGTAATCTCAGTTTGGAAAGAAGGAGTCGAAGATGTATTTTGTGTTTGCTTCGAGGAGAAAGCCGAAAGGGAAATAAAGGGCGGCTCGCTCGGCTCAGTAGCAAACATTAAAGTGGATAGAAGACTACTGGAGAACAATTATTAGACCTCGGTGTATATCCGCTAACTTGGACGAAAGGCTTACCCAGGAACCGTCGAGGAAAGGTTCAGGAGAGCACGGACTGCTCGAGAAGCGATGATCTACAAAAAAAAATGTTAGAGGAGTATTGCTTGTTCAGAGACATACTGAGATGAGGGCCTCGTTAACAAGCAGGAATAATCTACCTACGTCGTGGCTGACAATCATGAAACGATCGAAATAGAATGGCACAAGAAGCTGGCATTTTAAGTCATTACATTGGTCAAGGATAGTTCAATTTAAGGAAAGATATTCAAACTTACGCAAAAACAAAGTATATCAGCCTTTGAGCGTAAACGATCTGGGTAAGAGTAAGGGTCCTCCGAGTTCCAGAGCTACTCGTATAAATTGGCCTGCGAGCCTCTTTTCCGATCTTCCAAGCATTGAGAACCAAGACCACCGTGTCAAAGATGAGACAGTGCCCTACTTCTTCGATAACACAGCCCTTTCCCATGGCAAATTTCGCCTTGATAATCCTTTGATCTATATGACAACGTCTGAGTTAGTAGACCGGGACCTAGTAAGCATAAACTCACGAAGAATAATTAAGACCCAGTGGGCGCTAAGCGTTGTGAACAGCCCTACGGTAATGTATGTATTTCTCTTCCAAATCGCGACTCTGTTAAAAAACCATTAACCCAAAAACAAAAGCAGAACTACGAAGCAGATCACTTATGTTCGAATAGCCAGGCTGGTACTTGAAAGTCTCATGGCTAAACTCGCAAAGACCAAAGCGCAACGGAAGACCCCAATACAATCTACAGAATATCAGTGGCATGTCGTGCATCATCATGCTAATAGTCCTACACATGTTCCCCGTTTAGTATTGCGCTGAAATCCAATAAACAAATTAGCTGCATGGAAAATGTAAGAAGCTCGAAGATTTAGTAATACTCACGCAAACAATAGGGACCCAAAGTAAGAATAGTACACAGGTCCAAGTCATTGGAATGGTCATAGTAAGAGTGTTAAGCAACTCACCCGTATATGCCTGCCAACAACATAATAACCTTTATGAATATCTGCGAGCTGACATTCATCGTTTTGAATATTCGCTAAAATGCGCGATGAACTTTCCAGTATTGCGTCCTGGAAGCTATGAAGTGAAGACCTGGAGAGCTAAAAAGAATCAAAGGCAAAGAGATAGGCTTTGCATAGATGAACAAAAGGGTGTGGATATAACGCTTTCTAGTACCTTATAGGGTCCATTAATGACAGACTAACAGTGAAACATAAGGCTCCGCTGCGCTACAAGTGGAGAAACTTCGTTTGATACGATGGCCCAAGAAATTTCACCCATCAATAATGCCATCACAGTTTCTGATGAGTCGAGAAACAAATATATCTGTATATGGAACGCAGGTACTGAAACCCCGGCCACTAGTAGCTGCCTAGTAACTACGCAAGTATCCGTCGCTTGAACGATAGATATATAATGATTGCTTTATGATAGACTATGTCTGGCCATGCTTCGAACTTTTCGGGAGGGTAAGAAGTATACCACGATATGTCTTTCTCACAAGTTCGGGCATTCACAATCTTGAATGTATTACCAAAATAGGAATATGACCTTCCAAATTCGGCAGTCACACGCAACTGATCGATCAAGGTCGGATCAAGGAAGAATCGGCAGCCAACAGTCACATCACTCCACAGACAATTCATTGCACCTGGTCTCCTTAGTAGTTTTATGACACATTTTGTAGTCGGCCATTTGATCAAGTTGTATCTACTATTGACTTTTGAAGTTGAAAGCCGAAGTAAATTGTGATTGACTGGAGCATATCAAGACGATGAGTTCCTGTACTCCTCTGATGGGATTGATGTTTATTTCATCGAATGAGGTTCAATGATCAGCACCTTTCCTGTGAATACATCATATCGTCTCGTGTTCATGCAATGATACCTTGATGAACGCGTTAGGACCGACACTTAGGGTCTCAATCAGGCGAGGTCTGTGTTAGGTCTGTGTTGTATATATAGATGATGGGTCAACTCAAATAGGCTCTTGTGGTTGCAATAACAAGATCATTCTGCGATAGCAGGAGTCTGGAGATTCAACCACTGCAAGGTGGGTGTACTTATGGTCCATCTGGACTCTGATTCTGGAGACGGCCAAACAGTAGCCGATGACTCTAGAACTGCCAAAGTACAAATATCTCGTCGCACTGTCGCAGTAGTCCATGAAATACGTCAAACGGGATGGTGGGTCTGATATAGGTTGTACACATATACACGTTTTCTTGGTGCGATTTTTTGTTTAGTTGACTGCTGTAAGGTGATAACACTAATTTGAATCGGTCCTCTTCAGTTGTGTGCAGATTGCAGCATCGTCCAGTAAAGCTCAAATTGAGCAAGCCTGGCTTGCCACTGCCAAATGCCGAAGAATTGCACAGGATCAGCTCGGGTTTGACATCAGTGATTCAGCCCCTCCAGACGCAGATCATGACTTCCGAGTATGTTCCGCTCTCCCCGTCTCTTGAGGTCGAGTTCCCTGGTTGAAGATGTATATGTCTGAAGCTCGAGGTTCAAGATTAACCTTGAGCGCTGAACGAGCTGTGAGACTGACAGTCGGCCCGACAGTCCAAGCTGTAACTTAACACGCGTAAAATCGCACCGCCACTGATTGCTTCTTCTTCACACCACCCACGATGGCGAGCACAGTGACGACGAGTAACTTTCGTCGGTCTCCGTCTCCAACAAAGCCAGCGGATCGACAAACTCCTCGCTCGCTGACTACTTTCTCTGCCACCGCGTCGTTCAAGACCGCGCCCTCTCCTGTTTCTCATTCTTCAATCTCATCGACCTCTTCGGCGTCTACAGTGAATCAAATACTTGTGGGGCCAACAGTGGTGGTTGCAGAACCAGAAGACATTGTTTATACGCAAGAGCCTATGCATGTTGTCAAGGTCGACGGCAACAGCGATGTTGGACCAGCCGGGCCTGTATCAAATTCGTCTTACAAGTCTGAACCCAAGCTCCATGTCACAACCGCAACAGGCCTTGACCCAACAAACCCCGCTGGTCCACCTCCCCCTTCACCTCCTGCTAGCGTTGAACAATATGATGATTCAGATGGGGATGACAGTGGTCATCCTCCCACAAGGTTTGGTCGACTTGGCAGTACTGGTGGTCAAGGGCGGCACGGTCACCAATCTTCGGCAACGACCACCACGTCGTCTCTAGGTGTACGGCTACCCCAAGTACAGCGGTCTTCAACAGACACGAAAGGTCTTAGAGTAATAACACCGCCTCAAGCACCATCTTCGTCCGGTGCAGCTGTACTGGCAGCTGCTGCTCACATGTCTGTTGACGGGTATCTTCAACCACCACCACCTTCTCTGGCAACTGTTGGGTCGAATTCCCTTTCTTCTGCGAAACCTACGCGCAGGAATACTACCGGCTCTACCCCACTTACACCGAAACGGTTTCTCAGTTCTTCCAACCATTCGAAAGGGCTTTCTCAACCATTTTCACCGACAGATGATGCCATCGTACTGGGTGAAGGATCGATCGAGCTGGCATCGGATATTGAGTTACATGCCGAACGTATTCGGAGAGAAAGGACTGCTAAAAGAGCGAAAGCACAGTTGGAGGCTGAGGCTGCCTTGACCGCGAGGCAAGAGGTTGCAACCGCTGCAGCTGATACCGCCGCCGCCGCTCAAGCACAAGCACAAGCACAGGCTGCCCAAGGGCAAGAACAAGTGCTCGTGGGTAACCTGATCGGAGAAGACCACGCGAACTATGTTTTAATGTACAACATGTTGACGGGTATTCGAATTGCAGTGCGTGCATTTTCTCTCTTTTTTTTTTTGCGAAATCACACATATGTTTTCAATTCTAGGTGTCAAGATGCGGTGCGAAGATTCAGAAAGCGTTGACGCCTGAAGATTTCCGAGCCCGCCATAAATATTCATTCGACATGTATGATTTTTCTTTCCAAGTTAGCTTTCACTTCTGACAGCATTTTCCAGCGTTGGTAATGAGCTGACTCCATCTGCCAAATACGACTTCAAGTTCAAAGACTATTCGCCATGGGTCTTTCGATACCTTCGCGAAGAAATTTTTCACATCGATCCAGCGGACTATCTTCTGTCCCTAACGGCCAAATACATCCTTTCTGAACTCGGCTCTCCCGGAAAATCAGGTTCCTTCTTTTATTTCTCCCGTGACTACCGCTTCATAATCAAAACTATCCGACATTCGGAACACAAATTCCTTCTGAGTATCCTGAAGGATTACTATGAATATGTGAGGGACAACCCACATACCTTGTTGAGCCGGTTCTATGGACTTCATCGAGTCAAGCTACCAAGAGGACGAAAGATCCATTTCGTAATCATGAACAACCTCTTCCCGCCACACAAGGACGTTCATGAAACGTACGACTTGAAGGGCTCGACTGTCGGACGACTGTATCCGGAGGATAAGGCGGCGAAGAACCCCCGTGCGGTATTGAAGGACTTGAACTGGATTAACCGAGGGAAGATTCTAGAGTTAGGACCGGAAAAGAGGGCTTTGATAACGGAACAGCTAAGGCGAGATGCCGAGTTTTTGAAGAGCGTCGACGTGATGGATTACAGCTTGTTGGTGGGTATCCATAATATGCAAAGGGGCAACAAAGATAATGTTCGAAAAAATACGTTGAAAGTGTTCTCTGTAAGCTTCTTGTTCGAATCTGCGTTCTGAGATTTGATCGGCTAACGTTGGTCATACAGCCAGATATCCCATCATCTCGTCGCCCAAAGCATCACTCCGCACCACATCATACCCCTACCGGTCCTAAATCTCCTGAGGCCAAGGCGATGCGTCGAGCCATCCATTCTTCAGATCCACAACGCGCAACTGTTCATCTACCAGATGAATCACCAACTGCACCTGAAGGAGCCCCTTTCGTGTTCTATCAAGATGAAGGTGGACTGAGGGCGACGAACGAAGCTAATGAGGGCCAGGACGTCATCTACTACCTTGGCGTCATCGACATTCTAACGCCTTTCAGCTGGGTGAAGAAAATGGAAAGCTTCTGGAAAGGGTTGAAAAGTGATCGAGTACGTGTTTTGCATCTCTCACAATTATTTGTTTCCTAACCCAGCCTTCTAGCACAAAATTAGTCCTGTGCCACCCACTGAATATGGTGATCGCTTCTTCTCGTTTATGAAGGCGATCATGAGAGGAGGCGAGGGTGGAGAGAGATTCAAAGAAGATAATGGAAAGGAAAAGGAAAGAGATATGCTACCTCAAGCACCCGAAGTTCCTCAGAAGGAAGAGACGGGCGTAGTGCTGGAGGAGAAGAGATAATGTACTGGAGGGCTGTGGAAGGAAGGATAATGCGGATCTGCCTCGACCGAATCACAACGCTACGGAGAGAGCGGATGTTTTCATAAGAACACTCTCTGACAGCACTCAGAGCGACATCAACTGCACCCACACAACAGGCACGCCCACCCTCATTTATTATCAGTTTGGACATCGCTTCGCGCATGAAGCTCATCGAAACCTTTGTACTCGAAGTCATGGTTTGCATTATGGCTCGCGTCTAATGATCCAACCCCCAAATCCGACCTGGGGTATGAATAACTTTACGACACTCGTTTTTTTATCTCTTTTTATTGGGACTGTCTTCTTTCGAGATGCACGACAAGCGGCTTATAGGGTTTGAGGGATTATCCCGTGTTTTATTCATCAATCTCCTTCGTATTCATCGAATCTTCCAATTTCTCCTGCCACCCGCTCTATGTTCTAGTCTCGTATCTTTTCACCACCCCCTTTTAACATTGATTCTGGATAATCCGAATCTTCAGTCACTCCTTAACTTTCTCTTGCGCTCAATTCTTTATCCACTGCCTAGCCTTGCTGTGCTTACACCCTTTTGCTATCTCTTTGTTGACATTGCCGTCACCTTATTTACCGATATTGTGCGTTCCCAGTTCGATTGCGATTCACTTGCAGATTCGACTACTTTCGCTATCTCTTCCCATTATGCTCAACGACCCCTCGATCCTCGATCGCACTAACTATCGTTAAGGCTACCCATCCTAGCTTATCCAACATACCATTCAAATCTCAACACTATACCCTTCGAAGCACTGACTGTTAACTCAACTAAATAATAGAGTTGCTCGCTTACTATTTATCATATTTCTTGTTGGTGTTTAATTTGCTCTTCTCCTTCATTTGGTATTTCACATTATAATTCCTGCAGGGTATAATTCGTTCACACCGTCGAATGCCACTTTCCTCTTATTCTTTTATTTCGCTTTCAACACTTGATTCTACCGTTCACTTATGCAACTCTATGATAAATGTAACAAATATCTTTTTGGATCAAATTTCAATTATCAATCGCTGATTTCCAAAGAAGCAGAACGATTCTAAGTTTACCACACTCAGGAGAGCTCGAGCAAACAAGGTTTATATCATCTTACAGACATTTGGAGTATACAGACACATCGCGAAGCTAATATAGTTTTCTAATTTTCAAGACATTTTGAATCATTCAGAACCTTTGCTGACTGGTAACCTCGCCTCGAAGATCTTTCTAATACTGGTTTACTGGTGGACGACCGAAAGACGGGGGAGCAGCAGGTCCACCGAATGAAGGAGGTACAGCACCAAACGATGGTGGTGAGCCAAAACCTGGACTTGGTGCACCGAAGGACGGGGGAGCGGCGGGAGCGCCGAATGATGGAGGAGACGCGCCAAACCCTGGGGAAGGTGCGCCGAACGATGGTGGACTAGGTGATCCTCCCAGTCCAGGACGGGGTGCGCCAAAAGAAGGCGGGCTGGCAGGCGCTCCAAACGACGGGGGAGAACCTCCGAAACCTGGACGGGGAGAACCAAAGCTTGGAGGAGCAGCTGGCGCACCAAATGATGGAGGTGATCCTCCGAATCCTGGAGAGGGCGCTCCAGAACCGGGACGAGGTGCACCGAAAGATGGTGGGGCTGCTGGAGCACCAAATGAGGGAGGAGATCCTCCGAAACCTGGTGCTGGTGCTCCGAAACCGGGACGAGGACCTCCGAAAGAAGGCGGGGCTGCAGGTGCACCAAAAGAGGGCGGCTTTGGTGCACCGAATCCAGGACTAGGGGCACCTCCAAACGATGGAGGCTTGGGCGAACCACCAAACGAAGGCGGTTTAGGAGCTCCAAAGGATGGTGGTTTAGGTGAACCGAAAGAGGGTGGCTTGGGTGCGCCAAACCCAGGACCACCAAACGACGGAGGTTTAGGCGTGCCAAAGGAAGGTGGCTTAGGCGCACCAAAGGATGGAGGTTTAGGTGCGCCAAGACCAGGACCACCGAACGATGGAGGCTTTGGAGCACCAAACCCGGGAGAGCTAGGTGGCTTAGGCCCTCCAAACGAAGGTGGCTTTGGTGAGCCAAAACCAGGTGGCTTGGGCGCTCCGAAAGAAGGAGGTTTGGGTGCTCCAAACCCTGGAGGCTTAGGTCCAAGACCAGGAGGTTTAGGACCGCCGAACCCAGGAGGCTTAGGTCCAAGGCCGGGAGGTTTAGGACCTCCAAACCCTGGAGGCTTAGGTCCAAGACTAGGGGGTTTAGGACCGCCAAAACCAGGAGGTTTTGGGCCTCCTACACCTGGGGGTTTGGGTCCAAGACCAGGAGGTTTGGGTCCACCAAGGCCGGGCGGCTTAGGCGCTCCAAAACCTGGAGGTTTGGGTCCTCCCAAACCAGGTGGCTTAGGGCCTCCAAGACCCGGCGGCTTGGGTCCACCCAAGCCAGGGGGTTTGGGTCCTCCCAGACCTGGAGGCTTGGGAGCACCGAAGCCAGGTGGTTTCCCTGGCCCGGGTCCAAAACCAGGAGGCTTCGGTCCTGAAGAAGGCTTGGGAGGTGGCTTGAACGGTGGAGGTGGTACGAAAGGAGGACGCCCGGAAGGTACAGGGCCCACCGAAGGCTTTGGTGGCGCTAACGACGGCAATGGCACGGCACTGGCAGACGACAGAGGTGCGCTGACGCTCGGAATTGGTTCGCTGGTCGGGACCAAAGACGGAGTTGGTACTGCAATCGGACCTGATGTTACTGGAGGCGCAACGCTAGTCGCCGAGATACTACTGATCGGAGCATCGCTGACGGGTGGCACAGCAGACGAAACGACTGGGTCTGAGGGCAATGGCGCACTTGCTGAGGGTGGCAAAATCGATGAAACCACGGGTTCTTGCTGATGAAGAAATGAATTTTTTGAGTACAAGTCCGAGAAACTTTGAAAAAAAAAAAAACTTACTCTGGCCACAATACCCCGTCCATCAATATTGGCAGGTACAGGCGTACCATATGCCGAGGATATGAAGGTAAGGAGCAATGTTAAGAAGATTTTGGTGTTCATCTTGATCCCCTGAAACTTGCTAGGTCTAGACGACAAAGACTTAGGATGCGAATTGCTCGTCTTTATACCTTTGAAATTTGTACCAATTGCCGATTATCGGCTTCAGCTTTGATCAAGAGCGAGGTGAACACGAAATTCATCCATGAACCACACAGGTGCTTGCCATCTTAGGAGGATATTATGTTCAACACAATGAACGAAAAGAAGGAAGAACCACTCTACCGATGTAATTGAAGGACGTCAATGGTGTCATATGCTGAAAAGATTTCGTGGTTTGCAATACATCGAAAGCATGATCAGAGAAGGCTGCGAATACATTAGTAGAGTGTGGCTCAGCATAAGAATAGGCAATGGTTTTTATTTCTGTCATATGTCGAACCACCGAGGCGCCATCATCAAGAACCCTTCTATGAATGGAATTGACGGAACACTAAGCCGAGCGGCTGGTGTTCTCAATGCGGGGTAATATGTTGGCAACACCAATGGCAACGACGTGATGAGGGTGTTCCTGTTGGTAAAACATGATCGTATTCTGTATCACCGTCTTCAACCCATACTCCAGAACCGAAAGACTTGATCCTCGTGCAAGTCCGCCCAAGCTGAAATTGTTGGAGTACCAGCGGAAATTCTAGTGAAAAGAAGTCAATTGTAATAATTCCGTTGAACGAATTACAATTGAAAACTTGCCTCGACAAACTTCCGCCTGCGAACCGACTTGTATCCATGCATTCTTGAAACAGTGCTCGGTGATTCACCGTAGAGCCATCCGTACATCCGCGTTCGCAATGCCGACTTGCTCTTTTAGAATGTCAATCCACCTTTCCCAAGCAAAGCGTGTGGGTGATCTTGCCGACAAGGCATGGCGTAAGGAAAGGCAAATTCATGGATCAGCCGCGGAAACTACTGGACGAAGCGTGTTCTGAGACTTGAGGGACCTGCTTGAATGCTTGAACTGACGGCGCGAACCGAGATGAGTACTTGGTCAAGCAGATGATTGAACAGGGGTTGGACGTGGATATACCATGTAGCAAACTGTCAAGTGCGCCATAAAATCTGGTACGAACCCCATTTGTAGCTTTGCATTCGATGGGTATGGCGAACAAAGATATCCTGATGCGCCAAAGAATCTTTCATGGGGAAGGTTGACTGTGTTTACTCTGGGGAATTCATCTGGCACATGAACACGAACAAATGGCCGTTGATTGTGAGGGAGATTAGGGTTTTCCAGCGGTCATCCAGGAATCGCTTTTATACCAATCTAAAGGGTGTATGTGAGCTTCAAGTTAATGATCACAAAGAGAAATGCATCACGCACAATGGGTATTGACGGCTCACCACATTGAGAGTTTCGACCAGAACGAGCCATATCATACATAAGGGGTGTTCTTTTCGATAGCAAAGCAGTGACTCTGCCAGGATTACCATTTCCTCGGTTGAAACCATTACGGCTCTGCGTTACGGTTGAGTGGCGAGCGCTAAGCTACGTTAAACCGGCTAACGCCGACTCGAAACTCAGGACGCGGATCTGGACCATACTGAATGACAAATTATAATTCAAAAGTTTTCTGACAAAGGACTCTGAATACAGATACATCATAACTCGTAGCCTTCTACGTAGACGTAGTCGCCTTAACTCGCTCTGCACCTGGGAGAATTGTAGCCACAAGACATACTTCGCCATAAGCGTAGTCGATGCCTCGTTTCCGTAATCCATGTACTGTGATGCAAACTTATTAACCTTTTGAAGGGGCTTGGCCCATATTATCGGGACTGGGACATGTCTGCGTGAAAACTCTTCTTCTGGCTCCTCTTCGTCTGAGCCTTCTTCCTCTGGCAACTTGATAACTCCTTGACCAACTTGCACATCCTCGACCAAAAATCGAACGTAGCCATCCTCTATCCGGTGATCCCTGAACTTGTAAAATTCGTCAAGCAAGCAGACCAAGCCATCTTCCTGGTACACTGCTTTGACGGCGACCTTGAGTGAGAGTCTCTCGCACAGCTGCTTGAGACCTGCGTCTGGGTCTTTCCACCACTGAAGAATGTCGGTAAGGATCGTAGATTTGTGGTCAAAAGGATACTTATGAGACAAGCCCAAACCCAAGAGACCTCCATTAGGAAGAAATGTCGGATCTTCGAAAACGAGTTCGAGAGATTGGGTCAGACCAGGATCGGGAGTGACACCAGTAATAGCGGCTGTTGGTTGAGCGTTCTTTTGAAAGTAAAGGTTGTACGTCAAGGTGACCCGATAGCCTGAGGTAACCGGGGCAACTTCATGTTCGACATCACTAAGAACATTGCGAAGGCGGCTTGAGCTGGCTGCATCTTCACTTCGGCAGCGGAATTGAACGTCCACTCGTTTCCATTTCGACGAAAGGTTAATGATCCCCCTTCATGAACAGTTGGAAGAACGACAACGAGAGAGCTAAACATCTTGTCACTGCGAAGGGTGTCGACGTGCGCTTTGAAGAATGCTCCAGGTCCTACGGATAATATTAAATTTAGGCGTTCGCAGTTAAAGGCCCAGTTGACTTACCATACACGTTCAGCTTGTAGAGCTCGACAATAATTGGCATCGTACTTGCCGTAACGCGACCTTTAAGCAGATGCTCATATATCGGATTCACGATCCCCAAATATGCAGGAGTAAACTGGGTGGCGAAGTCCGTAGCATCCAGTTTACCCGCTTTTCGATATTTATCATCAAGAACGTCCTGCTGATTGATCCCAAAGGTTGCCGGTTGACAAGTGTTCGCCAGCTTCTCAAGTTGGGCATTGGTAGGCTGAGTAAAATCAAATTTTATAAAAGGTGTGTCAGTCTCATATGATCATCTCAGAATGAACAAATAGGTTACGTACTGAGTGGTCGACGCATTAGACGAATAGAAATGCGATGCAGCGCCTTCACGAAGAGGGATAACTCCAGTATTGAATGGTGGCTGACGATATCCAGCCACCTAAGCCTCGAAGTGTTTGAGAGCAGACATTTATCAAACGAAGTGAGTAGTTAACGATGTTGTGAAAAGGAGGCTCGATCTCGAGACCTTATAAACTGGCCCAAGTGATCTCAATTTTTAGAGTCTTTCACACCAATATCAGGAGAGTGAGTCATTTGCCAAGTGGTCAAATCATCAGCTACCAAGTTGCGAAGATGCCGAATTCCGCCTTCCACACAAGGGGCGCGAAGTCAAACCGAGCCTACACAGCGGAGAATCTTGGCCAGTTTTGGTGGGAGAAGAAGATAGTTTGTTTATCGAGAATAATTGTACAAGTTATGAGCAGAATATCTAAAGGTCTTGGGGTAGAGAATTCGGTTGTATGGGCACTAGGAAGGGAAAACATGAGGCGGGTTACTTCATCGCAGAGAACGAAGTCTTCGGCCAGTCTCGTGAAAGATCTATGACTCTTTGTTTTCCGGTCCGCGGTTCTGGAAAGTCTTGAAAATCAATCGAACTCATCAGAGTCTGCCGGTCGTCCCAATGAAAATTCGTCGTGCATTGCAGAGGGAAAGCTGGGGAACTGACGTGGAGATATTCATTGCATCATGAGGCCACATGACCGGAATCTCAAGACGCGAGGCCCCTATTTTCCGCTCTAAAGCAGGAAAGATGAGAAGGTACAGAATTGATAGATAATTCCCCCCTCATTCATACTAGTGCGATAAATTTATAACAGTTATTCACGAGCCCAAAACTTTTCCTGTCGGAGGCAACGATCAGTATTCCCTATTCATTGCGGGTTCAAAAACAGGCTCCAGCTGAACTCTCATACAGTACTTTGAAAATAATCTTTATAGGCATCCCGTTATACAAAACTGGTCTGTCAGTCAAAAGAGCAAGGGAGCGTGAACGCACTGGTAGAAACTCAAGTTTTACGTGCCCAAACTGATTCAGTTGCATATTGTGTATCATCAGCCTCCACCACGTACTAACAGATGTTCTGCAAATGCAATACCGGCGATCTCTAATAGAACCTGATTAAAACAAAGCATACTGTAGTTCGATCGTCTTGTCAACCAGAGTCCGGAAAAGCTTGCATCGAAGCGTTCAAATTGCCAAGTGTATTGCCTATGTAGGCAATATCATTTCGAACTTAAAGGTAACCATCTCGAGTAGGCTTGTCATCGACAGGCGCTTCAAAAGCCGAAAATCCCAAGGTTATGAAAGTGAGTTTGAAAGCAGATAACACCGGGGCTTCAGAAACTAGGGGCTTGATAAAGAGGGATATAGCGAAGACTTATATCTGCGCATTGAGAGCGAGAGATCTTTTTGGATGTTGAGCGGCAGAGGAAGTAACGCCTTGATGGCAAAGACCAGGCATCAGCCGGTGAGACGCCACTGAAGGAAGCATCTGAATCACATACCTAAGCACCCTGGGTTACTCATCAATCTCCGTTACTCGTCTCTTTAACGGCTCAAAAACGATCAGAAATGAAAAGTCCGTAAACGTAGCTCGTATATTAGGCATCAAGTCCATGATAAAAGTCCATGAAAGTCCGAGTTAAAGACCGAAAGTAAAAAAGAGTGACAACGTAATGTTCAGAGTTTAGCGTACTGCGAAATATATGCGGTAATCTACTCCGTGTACGCAGCAATGGCGGCGTCCAGTTCGCTGGCGAATGTGCTGGAAATATCAGTGAAGTGTTTTTTCGTGGGTTCCTAATAATTGTGAGAGCTTTGTCAGGAATAGAAGCATAGCTAACATACAGGAGAAAGCAGAGCAATCAGGTCGTACAGCTGTCCAGTTGATGTTTTGGTGGAAACCAAAGTTTGTCTGTACCAGCTCACCAAAGTTGCGGGCGAGCCGTTCAAACCGACAGCTAGGCTTAATTATTACATTGTTCAGGTGGTGGAATCGCCGATGCGTACCTTTCAATTGCTCTTTCTTTTCGGCAAGTCCACTGTACACGCTGGCAAAAGTAGGGGCCAATCCGTCGACGGTGTCCGAAAGCAACTGGGCTTCAGAGGCAGAGAACGCGGGTGCATCGCTAGTAGCATTTCGGAGCTGGCAAGAGAATCAGAACAAATTAGAATGTTGGAAGTCGTTTCTCTGATCATACCCGAACAGATGTCTCCGCGTTCTGTGTGTCGTCAAGAACCTCGAAGAGAAAGTTATAGATATTCTTAAAGAACCATATCAGCAGCGGGATTTGTACATTTCAAACCACCACTCACCATTGTCTCCAAGTTGGTTGCATTGGAGCCGTCGTAACGTTTAATGTAGCCATCAAGGTAAGTCAACGTCTGACCAATGTAGGTAATGTCAGAGTTGATCTGGCTGACCTCGCTGTTGACTTGAGCATCAGCAGCCAGACAAGATACCACAAGGGAGGTAGCCAAAAAGAATGTCGACGAGAACCACATAACGATTGTCAGCGAAGGGAGTGAGAGGGCGTAAGAAGGAGTGGGGTGAGATCTTGGCTTCTGAAACGCACATGGCCGCCTTTATGGCTCGCGCTAAGATGTCCACGCCAAGCTCAATATGGAGCTCGATGGTAACCAGCCTCTTATAACTGTTGTTCGTAGAAATCATAAGAAGTACAGCAACCGGGGACGTTTCTTCGGGAAGCGAAGATATTTGACACTCCGGTTTCATGTCAGGCTGTAAAAATGAGCGCTAGTGGCCGTGTTCAAGCCTTTTTTCTTGCCGACGGCTATACTGAATCCATGCAACACCAGGGTCGTGTAAGTACATTGTAAGCTGCCTAGATTTTGCGTCCTGGAATGTTGATGGTGGCAAAGATCAACCTGGGAATGGAGATCATTTTCCGGATACTACCGTCAACAACATTCTTCCCATCCTGGCCAGCATATCGCCAACGTTCAGCATCGTTCTTTAGAGTAAATTCAGATCGCGAAACCTAGTCACTGCATCCTTCCCACTTCGACACCGGCTTACCAGCAGTTGCATGCCTAGATTGATAAGGTCTTCAAATCTTATTAAAGTTGCCTAAAGTCCAGAGCTCACTCCTTCGCAAGACCACAAGACTGGGTTTAAGCGCGAGCCTACTCATCGGGTCGCCTTGTTGTCACGATGGGCTCGCGATTTCATATCGCTGCTGTTGTACTCCTCAAGGCCTTAAGGGCCTTAAGGAAGTGGTTTGTACAGTCCACACGTTAGCGCCTTAAGAACAGAACCATGCTTTGTTAGTCTTAACATGAAAAAGAACTCATATGTTCTATTCAGCATGTGTCCTTGTCTCGAATCCACCCGAATACCGATCTCCAACAAAGTGTTGGATCTCAAGAACAATTAGTAAACGTGAACACATTTTACTGCCTATTCCACGAAGCTCTTCACGACATCAATGTACTTGCCAGTGTTCGATTAGGAAGCAAGTCAATGCATCATCGCTCGTAATACAGATATGCGATGAAATGTTTGTCCCTATAGTAAAAATACTTTTCAAATAATCGTTGAAAACGAGCGCGAGCTTTGTACAATAAAATATATGATACAGTATATAATGAATGAGATAAACACCTTGCGCATTTAGTCATCGTACATATCATCATCGTCAGGCGCTGGAGCAGTAGCCTTTTTACTTCGAGTAGCTGACAGAAGATCAGTAAGCAAGACGTAGAAGAACAGGGATCGTGATTACCTCTTTTAGCCGCCTTTTTCTTCGCCGCGGCTTTCTTCCCTTCCACCCGTTTCTGAAGGGCTTCATCTTCTTGGCCTTGGAGTTTGTGCTCTTGGAGAATCTACTGGCGGCGTAAAGGGAAATTCTAATATTTGGTTGATGCTACGCACCTTCTCAAATTCGTCCAGTTCGGAATCTGGTTTGTCCTTTGATTTGTTTGCCCGAGCTTTCTGTAATATTTCTGCGAATCTATCGTACACGACTGGTTCGTGGAGTTTGTCACGATAGAATTGCAGCCCTTCAATGAGCTTCTTGACAGAACGCTCAGATTTGAACGGAAGCAAGGATAAGCAGTAAGCAATATCGCGCCATTGACGAGGATCTTCCGAAAGTCTGAACCGCTGGCAAAGTTTATCGACGATGCTCTCAGCTTGTTTCTCCTACAAAGAAATTCATGAGCGAGAAACGAAAAGCGCAACGAATACTATTGCATACCTTTTCGATGAAGCTAAAGATATACTTGAGAGTACTCTGAAACTTCTCTTCATCAACTGCGTGCTCTCCGGTCGAAAGATGGCTGATAACTATTGAGGAAACGATTAGCAAGTTTCACACTAAATCTAAGGCAGTCTCACCATCAGGCAAGTTATTATAAATCGCGTTCTCTTTAGTGGACAGTTCACCGAAGAACAATTTCGCAAGGTCCGCTATCCGTGGTTCCGGGTCTTCCACGCATTTCGCCATTTCGCCAAGCTGGCCCTTGACTTTGATCATGCCATTGAGAATCAGATGTGTCAGCACCATGAGAGTGTTTTTCTTGACCACAAAGTCCTTGTCTGAAAGTCCCTTGTAGAGCTCGTTACTGTTCTCGTCGATGATGGTATTAAAGGAAACTGCCACGTCGCCCAGAGCGATCACAACGTTGCTCCGAATATTAGCATCTCTCGATGTCTCAAGTATTTTGAAGAGGAGGCGGTGGTGTTCGTCACAGAAGGTCGAGCTGACGCAAAGGAATTTGCTAAACGCTAAAATTGCAGCGGCACGGAGCGTTTTGTTCTAATAAAATTAGTCAGCTAGAAACATCATAAGAAGATTCTGATCGAAAAGCCAAACCTTGAACTTGTGAGGACTACCGCAGATGTGGACAATCATGGGACCATACAACGCCAGCAGCGAGCCTTCCCCGTAGAGCAGCTCGGTTTCCCGCACATTGGCAATACGATCGCCAATCTCATCCTCGGCGTTTCCAGCCACCTGATCGAGTTCATCGGTTTCTTTGTCTTTGCCACTTTTCTGGTTACTCATTGCTTTTTTCTCGGCTGTGGTACACCGTTAGAAAGTGGGATCAAAGTCATAGTGAGATTACGTACCGGCCTGTGTCTCATCTTTCTGCCTCTTCCATTCACGCTCAACAAGTTCCAAGAAGACGATATGTTTGATCGCAACATGCCCAACGACGAACAAGAGTTGTGAAAGTTCGAAAGCATCACCGACGTCCTTATCCTGTCCGTCGTCTTGAGTCGCCTGGGTTGATTGGGTGGCATCCATCATTGTAACATCTGCCTCGTTTATTGTCGTATCGCCCGCTTGGTCTTCCGACTCTACAGAGTCGGGATCGTTCTCGCTGTCTGGTTGCTTTTCAGCAGATTCTTGACCTTCAGGTACGGGTGACTTCTTAGGCCGATTAAACGCTTTAACTGTAAGTTCCTTGATCACTTCGTTGCAAAAGATTTCTGGGTGCTCGGCCAGTGCATAGACAGCGTCGATGATCTGTTCGGCCATGCCAAACCACTCTTTGTTTCGCATAGGATGCAAGATCATGCGCTTCAGTTTGGCAAAGATGGCGCTGTTTATTTCGATCCGCTGTGTTTTATCAACCAATGAGCCTATAAGATGTATTAGCTGGCCGTCAACCGGATCTTCATGATTGCAAACTAACCTTTCACTTTCTTTGCACTGCCGCCTAAGCGTTGTAAGGCTATGCAAGTGTATCTGGCAAGTATAGGGTCGGCCTGGCGGGACATTCAGCTCTTCTGAACGTTCAGTTCCACAAATGGGGACTTACGCGCCCAAGAGGGCCAAGCCCCATCTTCAGCAACACTTCAACTTTTTCGGTCACAATACTCTTTCTTGCGACAGCAAGCATTCCGAGAATCATAATCGCGCCGCGCCGCTGAGGTTTTGGCAACATACGCTCCTTGCCTATAAAGTTCATTTAGTGAGAGAGAAGGGTTCGGAGAATTGAATTAAATGCACTGTAAACTGCCCATAGCCTTGTGATGATTTCATCGTCAATCTGCCTTTCTTCCATCATGATACGCATCATCTCCTCCAAACTCGTGAGTTCAGCCAATGTTGCTCCATACGTCCGCCTAGCTAAAATGTTAGTGCCCACCCACAATCAAACGAGAGGCCACGACGACTTACTCTATCAAGTTTTTCGTAATGCGGTTCACTTCTGCTTTCTTGTCAATCAAGCCATCAGGTCCAGGGATTGGTTGGAAATAGAGTATGCGATAAGTCTCCAAAAGCCGTTGTCTGATTCCTTTCACTTGCACTCCATCTTCTGCTGTCGACGTCGAAGCTTCATTATCTTTCGACCAGATGAGATGAAGCATCCTCTTAACGCCTTCCTACGAGAATTTGAGTCAGACTGATGGAGTTGAGCATATCACGGGAAGACCTACTTTGGCACTTTCAAAGGAGTACTCGTGCGCAACTTTGAAGAATTCCATAACTTCTAAGACCTCCGCCTTATTCTTTGATCCCAAGAGCTTGCACATCGGCTCCATGGCATTCTCGATCTCGTCGATAAAGGTCAGAGCATCGCTGCAGAATTTCTTCTGCATGCGAAGTTTGTCGACCTTTTTCTCGTCGAGCTGACCAAGTGCAGCCTGCTCTTGCTCAAGGGCGTTGACGTCTAGCTGAGATTTGCGAGGCTGAAGCTTGTTTCTCTTGGCTTTCCGTTTCTTTGGCGTTCCATCCGCTTCCTCTCCGTCCTCGTCGACAGACATGTTGGCAGGCTCGTCCTCCTCAGTATCGCCGGCATCGGGATCTTCGTCATCATCATCACCATCATCTTCGCCTTCATCGACTTGCATAGAATCCTCGCTTTTGACTTTCTTAGACCTAAAACGGCTCATTGGTAAAGTTAACCAGTCAAGCTGGACCAACTAACCTTTTGGACCTCTTCTTCCCTTTTGTTTCCTCCTCTCCATTTTCTTCTTGATCCTGCTCTGCTTCTACGACCTTCCCGATCAGGCCTTCGATTTGACTCAGTTCTGCAACAGCCGTCTTGTATTCATTCTCCCAAACTTCCCTGTCGAGCTCGCCGCCGTGGATGATGTAGGGATGCGTCAACAGAAGTTGAACGAGTAAGGATGCACTCGCTTTCCTTACGCTCGCGTTTTTGTCATCGAGTGCGCTAACGGCTGTTGAGGTGATACTTAGCCTTTGTTTCGGGAACTTATACTCTTTGATGTGGACCAGTTTGGCAAGAACGGCGAAGACTTTGGAGCGAACGTAGGAAGAGTTGTCCAGAACTCGTTCGAGGAGAAGGTTGAAGAGATTGGCAATTTGCTTCTGAATTTGCTTGGGCTCCGCAGTGTCGCTATCCTGCTCGGTGCTGGCTAGATGAGTAATAAGCGACCCCACTACCTCGATAACAGATTGTCGCATGGGATAAGACTAAAAAATAGAATATCAGTATTTAGAAATAATAAGTAAGGGATTACATACTTCAGAGTCGAGTTGCTCCAGCAATAAGCTAAGTTGCTTCAAGACGGACCGCGGACATAGCTCTGCATATCGCACAAGGAATTTGCCATAAGATCGAGGTCCTTTGCTATCGGTTGCGCTGAAGGATTTTGCAGCAATTTCGCGAACAACTTCATCACCCAGCTGAGGGTAGTCGTAGTTTCCTCGGAGTTCGTTCAAAAATTCGGCGAGAGGTTCGGATAAATGTTCGTAAAAGGTGAGGAACTGGATAATGCTGATTTGGAGAGCCATAGCTTGACTGTGTTGTTTGACGGCGAGGCATAAGACCTTCACTACCGCTGCCTTAATGGTTTGCGACTTCATCAGCTGCTCGCTCTCCATGATATGATGCGCAGGTTTGGTGAGAGAGCTTGCAAACTATCAGGTTCGACAACAAGGACGGGGGAGCTTTCTAGCATACCCAATAAACGTGTCTCGCTCCGTTGAAGTCCACATCCTCTGAGTTTGCAACTTTGCTAAGACTTTAGCGATCGTTGAGAGAGTATTTGGCATTTGGTCTTCCCAGGACCAGTTTTCTGAGGCTTTCTTGCTAGCAGCAGTCTTTGTCGTGGCCTTTCCACCAGCCTTTCCTCCTCTTCCTCGCTTGGGTTTAGCAACCGGCGGCGGTTCGTCGTCTTCACACACCTTGACTTTTTCGGCCGCGGTGACAAACCAGTGTAATAGAAAAGCATAAATTTCCAGGGTTGGTTTGTGTTCCATGTATTCCGTTTGATCCCTTGTTTCTACATCGCGGAGTGTTGCATCCAACTCGCCGCTTAGGCCTGAGAGAAGTGAGTCGAGAAGTTTGGTCATGAGCGATGGTGGCACTTGGTTTGAATGCTTCATAAAGCTTCGATAGACTCCAAAAACTTCAGAATCTTGAATTGCACTGCTAGATTCTGCGACAGCTTCTACGGCCGCTGTGATAACGATCAATACTATCTCGAAAGCCGATTAAGTTGGGCATGTTCACCTTCCAAGAAATCATGAGGGTCTTCCGAAGTAAAGTCACGTTCGTGCTCGAAATTGTAGCTCTCCACATCCAGTATGTTTTGAAGTTCGTCTTGCAGCTCAAAAGTCGCCATTGAGGTCGACCTTGCCGTTGGTCGTTGTCAAGAGTTAAGTTGGCGAGGACGGCAGTCATCGCGTCGCGTCGCACACGTGACTACAGTCAACCCCTGTCATTGTCAACCGCCTCACTGTCAGCGTCAGCAAAGCTTACTTTTTCCAATCTCTTCGCATGGGCGGTGTGCGATTTGAAATGCCGGATATTCGCAGCACTTTCCAAGTTTTATTTCTATTGCGATGTCTGTCAGAATGAAATCTATATATGTTTCGTGTGTATGGATTCATTGGTAAATTTTATTTCTACGGTTTGAAGCATAAGGAGGCTCACGATATTGGAAATTAAACCGTTAAGACGCATGAACAATCACGTATTTGCCATATTCCGCGTCCCGGCCGTCTATATCGCTAGAAACTATACCCGTATCCTTTTGGTTAGCTCTCATGCCGGTGAACTAAGCCCCGAATCCACTCTTGTCATTGGCTCCCACAACCTAGGGACGGTACCAAATTATCTCCTTACCGTGGCAGCAATCAATGTTTTCTACAACAACGTTGAAAACCACTTCTATCTACGAACGCAAGTCCACAACAGACTCCAGATTCGAGTAGTTCTTTTGCCCTAGCTTGATTGAATGTCCTTCAATGCAAACGTTAGCTCAAGCTTTGAAGGGTTATGTTGGCTGATTTCCCGACCAAGGAGTCAAGTAAATGTGTATGTACGTACTTTGTTACCCTTTGTCGTCAAGCTTTTGTCCGTGTGTCCGCCAACGAAACACATGAAGCTACGGTCCTAGTCGCTCAATACATTTGAAGGCGCGCATAAAGCACCTATAAAGCGCTCCTGTCTACACACGGTCTCCTGCTCTCATTTCTCTTGTGATGAGTTCACTTCATGCAAGCGGCTCCGGGAGCCAAATCATGAACCCGACTGCTCCCTTGTTGTTTCTTCCTCATGATGCTGCCCATGTGTTAGTCCTCACTCAGTACATCAAGGCTGGATCCTTCTCGGTACGTTCTCGCGAGAGACAAGCGCCTCGATTCTGATCTATCTTCTAGATTCTTCTCTGGGACATTCTCAACTCAGTTTCAGCTGACTTCAGAGTTGTATTTAGGCGCAAATTCAATTTTTTACGTTGGTTTTCATCCTGGCAAGGTCAGTTGTGTTTTATCACAAAATTGCACCGAAATATGAATTATTTCTCTACTAGGCTCACCGGACTAGTGGTCGTGATGAACTCTTTACTCTACACAGGTGCTTCACTACACCTATAATCTTGACTTATATCTAATTTAATGTCTCTACAGTGGGAGAAGTGGAAAACTGTTACCTACAATTTATGATCGGAAACGGCTTTTTCACTTTGAATCGTGCCTGCACAACCTTGCTCTTCTACGCAAGAGTTACCGCTGTTTACGCGCGACATCGACATACCAAGCTGGGCTTCAGAATTCTGTGGCTCTTAACCACTGCTGCTTCCTCCATAAGCCTGTTTGACGGCACGGCCTATCACTTGGGGCCAACACGCCATTGCCTCGTCAGGTTCACAAGACGTTATCTTCTCGTAATCATTACTGCAGGAGAGGCGGTATACGATACAATCATCTGTATGGCGATCACGTACCAGATGCACCGTGATAATCTCGACGAAGAAAGCTCCAGGTCCAGGAGATGGGGGTGGCATTTGAATCGCGATCGCGCACAGGCACGAATAGGACGCTTTTCGCAAATATTCGTTCTTGATAGTCAGTTATACTTTTTGTGAGCACCTTCCACTGACACCACTTGAAATGCTTCAATTGCTGAATTATTTTGACCATGCCCAGAATCACAGTCTTCGTCAAGTTACCTGAAATTGCCCTAATTATTGTCTTTGCATCTGGAGAACCAAGTGTTTCAGTGGCCCAGGTTGCCCTCTCCTGGCCAGATTTCATCATTACCAATATCGTTGCCGCCAAAATATATCGAAACATGAAGCTAGGTCGACAAGGACTTCTACCAGGACCAGTCGCAACGACACTTCCAGGTCTGACTAACCTCGATCACCTAAACAGCACGCAAAATACTTTCAGTCATAGTCATGAAGAAGTCCCTGGTTAATGATCAGAGTTAGTATTCATCGCTTTCTTTCTGCAAATCACGCTGATTTCTCGGACTTCCCAGGGCCTGTTGAATTCGATTCACTTACCTTGATTCTAACAACCCCTAAACATCATCTTCAGTTGTCTAAAAATTCACTGGTTGAATATCAGACTAGTCTTCATCGCAATCATGTGTGATGACAAACGAAAAGGAGGCTGGCCGTGTCGTTATAAAGCTCTTCCTCTGTTTTTAGTCCCTTCAGAGTTAGCCTGAGTCTCAATGACCTTCTTAACCTCTTGCTTCAACCAACTAGCCGATTCTCCCAGCTTTTTGCGCCTCCGACGATCCAAAGAGAAAGACTTAGACCAACATCCTGTATCTCCTACACCAGCGCCAAAACATTCTTCATCGCCTACAAAAGCCTCTACTATATCTCCTGTCTTCGGTCGTCCAAGATCACCTTTCAGCCCAGCAGGGATGTCGTCCTACGACCACTGCGACGACTCAGATGAATCCGAACCTCTCCTAGTCAGTCAACCAAGCAGCCCGAGTCCCGTTCCTAGCGGCGCGTTCTCAAGTCTCCTTTCCGCGAGCTCCCTCCCTCGTCCCCAAGAGATGATGATTGTGAAGTCAGCTTCTTCGGACGATCGCCTGGGACTCGGTCTGTTGGATGAACCAACCATCCCAAGTGCACCGACCACTATCCCTCTCCTTCCAACCATTCAAGTTCGAAGCAAATTCATCGAGCCAGCAATTCGCACAGTCAACCCATTTGATTACTCAAGCTCAGGTCACAAGCTCGACTTCTCTCCCAACGCCTTCCAGTTAGACAAATACGTCGTCAATATCAACCGGCCGTTACCTCTCATCGGCGGAAGTCTTCCCATTCCTCCGCCTATGGAAAATCGAGTGACCAGCGATGCGCCGACTGCGTACTACACAATGGAAGACACCAAGTCGTCGGCACCTGCTACTGTCAAGTCGTTCGCCAGCCTCAATCAATCGCCTGATCGGAAAACAATCGACGAACACGAAGCTTATCTCGCGAGCCTTAAGCTGTTGAGGTTTGGCGAAAGTTCTTCGCAAGCTTCCTATAGTGTCCTCAGCTTTACATTTGACGTTATAGCCGAAACCGTAGATGACGATACGACGTCCTGGGAGAACGTCAGCCTCTCGAGCTATGGTTGGGTTTGATTTAGTTTTGGCTGGATAGAAACTTTCTGCCAATGCCGTTTTGTTAATTGGCGTGGGTAGCGGTTTGGTGGTTGGAATTCGATATATCGTATGGTGCTAGTATTCGAGACAGGCTTGATGTAACTCAGGATAAAGATGCACTTTGGCTCGACGAAAATTATCAGAAGATAGATATACACCCAAAAGCATGAATTTTTATGATTGACATAAGCCTATGACATGTACAAAGCAATTACCGGTGCTTAAGCGATGAGTGTCGACGCGGTAGCAGAATCGTACTTGAAGGTAGGAGGAATCTGCTGCTTGGTCTTGTAGTACCGAGCCAGACGGTGAATCCTGGATTCGATCAAGATAAGACGGAACTTGGAGTCCTTGTCTTTCCTGTTGACTTCGAGGTGCTTTCGCACGGCAACCGCCTTTTTGATGAGGTGCCAAAGGTCCTCAGGGATGGATGGGCCAAGTCCTATCCCCAAACAAAAGGCATATCGACAACGCAAAGAGGGAGAGGGAGAGAAGCCAAGTGCATGAGTAAGAGCATGCTAAAAGGCAGAAGATCATACCTTGCGATTTGAGAATACGGAGAATCTTGTTACCAGTGACGAATCGCACTTGGGGAATTCCATGGGAGTCACGGAGAGTAACACCGATTTGCGATGGTGTCAAACCCTTGCGAGCAAGCTTGACAATTTGATCAACGACATCCTCAGATGTGGTTTTGAGCCATGAAGGAGGAGTACGGCGGTAAGGAAGGGCAGAGGACGCTGTTACTCTGATTAGATTTCCTCGTTCAAAATTTCTGTTTTAACTTTAACATACAAATGCCCTTGCCCGGTGCGTGCATGCGACCCATGTTGTTTCTGCAGGATGTATGAGTAGTTTTACTTTTTAAATCTCTTGGACGACTTACAGATGGCGGTGAGGATGGTCTTGATGATGGCGTTGGTTCGGCGCGTGTGTTTCTCTTGCTCGCTGTTCTGTGGTGTTGCAGGCGACGCCGGAAGATGCCGAAATGTGGCTGCATCAGCTATACAGCATCAAACTCTATTCTTTCTAGTGTTTGTCCCTGTTGCCCGTTGTCGAACAGCTGGTCCCTTCATTGTCCACCAAACGCCCATCGCAAGAGGTAATCGTTGCCGTGCTTGGTGACCACAAACCTTTGCCACAAGGTCAGGCTATTTATTAATTTGATTTCAACGCGTCGAGCTCACAAGTTTCGCTACAGAATGAAGTTTAACATTGCCAGTAAGATTCCGTCTGTGAAGGCTCGTATAGCACTTTACTAATTCAGTGGATGCTGCGTAGACCCCGCAACTGGGGCTCAAAAACTCCTCGACCTCGATGATGAGAAGCGATAGTACGTTCTCCAAATATACCTTGGTGTACTTTTGTTGATCGCCTGATTTGCGCTTCAGCCGTATCTTCTATGACAAGAAAATGTCCCAAGAAGTCCCAGGAGATTCTTTGGGCGACGAATGGAAGGGTTACATCTTCCGCATTACCGGTGGAAACGACAAGCAAGGTTTCCCTATGAAACAGGGTGTCCTCCTCCCCTACCGTGTCCGCCTTCTCCTTGCTGATGGCCACTCGTGCTACCGCACCCGTCGCACTGGTGAACGTCGCCGCAAATCTGTCCGTGGCTGCATCATCGGCCCTGATATTGCAGTCCTCTCTCTCGTTATCGTGAAACAAGGCGATCAAGATATTCCAGGATTGACCGATGTCGTTCTCCCGAAGAGGTTGGGGCCAAAGAGGGCTACCAAAATCAGGAAGTTTTTCAACTTGAGCAAGGAGGACGATGTTAGGAAATATGTTATCCGGAGAGAGGTCAAGAGCGCTAAGAAGCCTGATGCTAAGCCTTATCGCAAGGCGTAAGTCAGACTCATTGATTAAGCCTTGAAAGTGTCTAACTTATGCTTGTAGACCCAAGATCCAACGGCTCGTTACCCCCGTCCGTCTCCAGCGCCGTCGTCACCTCAGGTCACTCAAGAAGCGCCGACTGGAATCACAGAAAGAGTCGAAGGCAGAATACGAGTTCGTGATCTTCTTGTTTTCTTCAGCGTCGCCAACTAAGACACAAAACTCTCTAGCGCCCTCATCGCCAAACGTGTCGCAGAGAAAAAGGCAAAGGTCGCCGCCATCAAGGCCTCTCATCACAAGACCACTTAATTACCTCCTTCCTTCGGTCTGTATTGGATTTTGGAAGTTGCCATCCCGCTGTCCAGTTATCGCATTCAATCATACCTCTTTTCTCATCGATTTATGACCTCCCTCACACATGCCATATGGATGCGCCAAAAACAACGATGATGCCCTCGCAAGTATTATGATTAATGTGAATAGGCCACATCTTCTCGTCTTAGCTGAAGCTGCAGTATTGAGTGTTGTGCCTCCCATTTCTAAGGGAGTATTCATACCTCCCTATGGTTCTAAACGATGTGATTCAGGTTGGCGAAGCAGTGCTCTAGTTGATATGTGCTATTTAAGAGTGAATTCGTTCTAAAAGTCACTAAAAAAATATTTTTATCATACTTATGCGCATATAAATGCGTCACCACCTGGTCTTGTTATTGCAAGAATATCTCTTGGACTCTTCTGGCCGTGTCCCCACAAGTCGTAATCTCGCCAAAGATATGTCCATGCGGGGGCTTCTCACCGCAGCCTCGAACGTACCCCACGCGTCGCACCCAAATATTCGGAATGATATTGTCAAACTTGAAGTCTCCGGGAGCCTTTTTCATTACCGTTGCAAGCAAGTACAACATTGTAATATGTAATATCGAATCACACTTGGATATGGATGAAATGGCAAGAGTCAATCATACCTATTTCAAGGTCTTCCGAGTCGGCGATCTAAACGAAGAAGAAGTATAATGATGCTTATTACACGACTCAGATTATTTGTAGCACGCAGAGTCAAGATAAATTGAGGAGCAAGATTTGTGTCAAGTTCCTAGTATTTACCACAAGTACGAGCTCAATCAATGCACTTCCAGCAGCTGAAAAAGAACATCGCGCATGTTCCACACGAACCGCGGTGACCTTTGAAGTTACGAGCAACACGGCCGTCCGATGATCACCGGATCAGGGACATCAGTCCCACGCCAAGCGAAAGCCAAGTCCATTTGTCTGCTCTGCAATTGTGGTTGCGAGGCGGTTCCCAACCTGTGCCTAAAACAACCACCTCGGTTTCACCTCTTCGTGCTTTCTTCCACCCACCCTCTTTTTTTTTACCTCTTAATTCTCTTTGACGACCATTATGAACAAGGAAGGAGCAACAGGGGAGTCCAAGCCTTATACATATCATCGTGCAAATTTTGCCGAAACAGTGGACAAGAATAGGGCGAAAAGTAGGAGGGCAAGGCTTGTGGTACATTTACAGCGATGAAGTCGAGATTTAACTATATTCTAATCTTATTGGACTTTTCAAAGGTTATAACATGTGTTGTCGGCCTCATCGTTCTCATCGCTGGCAGTGTCGTTCTCGGTGTACTTTTGGGGCAATCCAAATTGAGAGCCTCGGGCGGTGCTAAAAATTCGACATCCGGAGCGTCTTCTGGCCCTCCAAGCGCCGACACCTCAGTACCTGACGACGCTAGCAACTTCAAGGCTGATTCGAGGTTACACAAGGCTTTCTATGGCATGGCTTACACCCCATCAGGCGCGCTGCCCGACTACGGATGCACTAGCACTCTGGGTACAAATTTCGTTCATTTCATTCAATGCAAAAAATGTTGAATTTGAATGTCTATAGATCATGTTGTTCAGGACATTCAAGTATGTCGGTCGCCAGACTCTTTTCTCTCGTCGTCGATTTAACCACCATTTGCAGCTGTTATCACAGTTAACCTCGAGAATTCGGCTTTACGCGGCAGACTGTGATCAGAGCGCACTTGTGGTGGGTCCGATACTCTGATGCTGCTTGGGTCATCTTCTAACATATTCGGATAGCTTGAAGCTATCAAGCGGACCAAAGTCGACATGCAAGTGTACCTCGGAAATTTTGTCGTCGCCACCGATGACTCAGCATATACCCGTCAAAAAGCAACCATCAAAGCCGCCATTGAGAAGTATGGGACAAAGAACATTGCTGGAGTCACTGTCGGGAATGAATTCATGCTCAAGTCAGTGTTCAGGTTCTGTCAGTTTACTTGAGACTAACGCTGACTATCCTTTATAGCTATGTCCTCGACAATAACCTGAAAACTCCAGACGACCCGGGTGCGGCTGCAGGTGTGTGTGTTTATATGACTCCACCTGAACCACGTTTCTAATCATCTCATCAGGTGCAACACTACTCAAATCAAAGATCAGCGACACCAGACAGATGCTTTCCGACATGAACCTTGACAAGACCATCCCAGTCGGAACGTCAGACGCAGGATCTTACTTCAACACTGAGGTTCTCAAATCTGTGGATTATGCGGTCAGCCAACCCCTCGTCATGAGCTCCCTTTCCCCGTTAACATTGATTCTGGAATAGCTCTCCAACGTCCATCCGTGGTTCGCCAATCAAACAGTACAGAATGGCGCCAGCTGGACACGGAATTTTTTCGATGAGACAAACGTACAACCAGCTGCTCTGTTGTCAAACAAGGTCCGTGGTCTTCTTGTGCCGTTTCTGACTCCAGCACCCTCAACTCCTTTTTCTCTTAGCCCAAGATGTACATTGCGGAGACCGGGTGGCCGACTGTACGTCATTGATATTTTTTTCTCTCATTATTCGAAAGTTCTGACCATCTTGGCAGAAATCTTTAGATGCTGGGAACGCAAACAACGGTGGCTCTGACGCCTCAGAAGCAAACCTCCAGGTTTTCCTTAACACTTTTGTGTGTAAAGCAAATACGGATGGTGTCCCCTACTTCTTTTTTGAGTTCCTTGATGAAGAATGGAAGGTCCGTACTTAGTTTCTCTTAATCGTTGGATTCTACTGAATTTTTTTCACATTGACAGGAAAAGAAATATGGTGGTGTGGAAGGTTTCTGGGGCCTATTCGACAAGAAGTAAGTTTTATCTCCGTCATCTTCTTGACTCCCACCTAATTACCTGACATCCTTAAGCTACAATCTCAAGAAACTCACTTTACCCACCTGTATATCTGACGCATCATAGATTTCGCTCCCTCTGAACACAACCAATCATCGGACATTTTCACTGGCTTTTCGTCAGATTCCTGTACCCACTACCCGGTCAAGGATTTTGGACTGTTCATTGATTACAATAACTAAACGTCATTTTCTCACTTGATCATCTCGTCTTTCATTGGCACTAGCACATCTTCATGTCAACAGTCAATCCTTATCCAGTTTGATTTGGACATCAGTATCATACATTTACGAAGTGCATTTTTTTAAAGGCTTTATTCATGTCTAATTGGACCATTTTGTTCCTTCCAAGTAGAAATTTTTGCGTTTTTGAAATAAATTATTAGGGTATCCAAGGATCAATTGATCAAATTTACAATGGATTGAATGGCCACTACCCAGTAACCTTAGGGCGTCCCGACAAGCAAGTAACTGAAGACTCTCACGTTATGTGTTAACGTTTTAACCCCGAACCACTCTCTACTTTGTAGTTCATGTTCTCGGGACAGGATACAGAATCATCACTCATCGATAACTTGCATTTTGATGCAGACCGGAAACACCAAAATCAGATCAACGAGACTTCTGCTCTACTCTATCAGTGAGCAAAACTGTGACATGGACTAATCAGTCTAACTGGTATCTACCAATGAGGAATCCCAGAGTAATCTACTGGGCATTGCTGGCTTGTTTACTGTCTTGGATTCATTCCTTGTTACTTTATTTGATGCGCGTCTCCGGGATCCGTCTCTATCTATCCAACCAGCACGACGTTTCGAAAGCTGCAAATAACCCTCCTGACGATAGTTCTATCGATGTTTCTCAGCTGCATTACTACTGCAATGGTCTAGCACTTGCCTCGTTTGCTTTTTGACAAACATCTCATCGTGCACTGGCCAAGAGAGTGATGCTTTGAACGTCTGCGCTCGTACGTACAAAGCGGGCTCTTTTGCCGGCATCTGGTGCTATCTTGGTTTCGGCCTGGCCAACATTCTATGAGCTTACTTCCCACAGATGGAGTAAACAGTAAGGTTTGTACATCTACTCCCTGGGTTTCTCATCCCGAGCGCTGGAATACTGCATAATCTCTTGGCAACACAAGCACTATATAAAAGCTAGCGCAGTAAAAAATCTCTTTCGGGATCTCATTGCAAACACAATGAAGTTCTTTCTATCAATGCTTGCCTGCCTTGCGTCCGCCAGCCTTGTCCTTGCTCAAGAGACAGAAAATCCAGGCCTTGTTGGCTGGAATGAAGTTTGTGAGTAACTAGTATGCTGGGTACTGGTAGGGGATTACTTATTCCGGACATTCTTAAACAATAGGCGGGACTATTGTAGGCACTGTGAGTGACATTCGTCCGAGGCTTACATGCACTGGCATGACCTGATGCTGATCTATATGTTGTACGACTAGAAACCTTGTCAGTGATCGGAGTCTCATAATATCGATTGGAGGACTGATTGAATACGTTAAAGGCACGAACTCTCTTCTTCGGTGTTGCTACCTTCATCCAGATTTCGGGGTGTAAGTTTCTTGCATTAATCATGTAATTTTTCTGATGTCCATGGTTTCCTTTTATTTCTTTTAGCTGCCGCGTCAAATGCCCTACCTTTACAAGGTAAAGTAGACCTCTCAAGTCCTTAAAATTTCTTGTTGCTCAAACGCCCATCGCAAAGCCCTCCTGATCCAGTCACTCCGGTCGCTCGCAAATAGTTGCGGGTTCGAAACCTGAGTTGAAGGGCGATCTTTCCGGTTCTGAGTACTGTTTTTGTGTTTATATCTCGAGCATAATGTAGATATGAGACTTGTATCTACTCAGGCTGCGGCTTAAATTACACGAAGCCAATCATTCAAGAGGAGACATAGGGGCTCATCAACCGATCGAGTTCGGATACCACCAACGGCCTTGTAGCTCATCGTTGAACACTGATCATGACAACCACTACAGCCCATCCACTACTTCAAGTTCAACGGTATGCACCGTACTCGCTGGATTCCAAGGACCAGATTCTGTTCATTCTCTGTCTTGTGACGATATCAAGCCATGTACGTCATCTAACTTAGTGCGACATTCGCTGATCACCAACATGAATACATGCAATTGAAAATTATAACTTACGTCGGCTGAACTCTCTGAGGCTAATAAGACTCCTTTCAATACATCCACGTTGTTTAAAAGATCGCGTGGCATAGCTAGCATGCGGCCTGGGACTGTTACTTCGGTGAATATCCGACGATCCTACGGTGCGCCGGTGCCGATCCGCCATTACTCCTAGCCGTTGACTGACACATCCTCGCTCTAATAAAATACTTAGCCCTCTAGTACTGCACATAGGTAGAAAATTTCTGAATGTCAAAAACTGCATTTCGAAGGAAATTTGAAGCTTTGTGAAAAACCACAAACCTAAATGCGTCCGATGGTTCGAAAGACTGATTCTCAGGCAAATGGCGCCCACGGAAGCTTAGCTTCTCAAGGAGAAATTGCAGGTTCGGCGGCAAGTTGAACTGCTCCCAGCAATATAAAGTCCTTGAACTTGCAGAAGTCAAAGTAACTGAAAACAAAATGAAGTTCTCTCTTCCCCTCATCTTTCTCGCCTGCGCACACTTTGTCACTGCACAAGAAACCGAAGATCCTGGTATTGAGGGATGGAATGAAGTTTGTCAGTGATCAATTTCTCTGGTCTGCATTTATTTGCATTGCTCATGCTGCGAACCACAGGTGGAACATTTATAGGCACTGTACGTCGTAGATTAAAGCCTTCCTTGATAGAGTATAACATCTCTAACACTGGTGTCGATTACTCTTCCTGTAGAAAAACTGTGAGCTCAATCCATCGATTGTATTCAAACTTAATTATTAACTATGTGACTAGGTACCAACACTGTTCTAAGCTGCTGCTACCTTTGGTCAGACTATGGCGTGTAGGTGTCGACTGTTTTTCTTAGACTCCCTCAAAAAACTTACGTTCTTCTGTAGCTGTCGTGTAAAGTGTCCCGAGTTTGGCTCAGTAATACCAGAGCCAGAACCTATTCCACCAGAATATGAGGATCCAGAGCCATAAACTACACTGTTTAGAATACTAAAAATATTTCCCGACTACGCATACTTAGGAACCAGCAGCCCGCAGATCAAACGTCAATTCTGGTTGAATGTTTAGCCTACTTGCGCTGACTCTATTTCCTGAGAAAGGAACATGAGGCTACTTTTTGAGAATTTAGGAAGGTGCCAGCATCATTCCTAAGCGAAGTAAAATGAGCTCGTGGTGCAAGAAGCGACATGGCAAGGAACCCGTGGAAAGCCCGCTATTCAGCAAGATTTTATCCATTGCATTAAGTTTTATAGGCAATAAAATGCGAATGGAGACAGATCCACGTTGCGTTTAACATGGTAAATTCTTCTAAGGGCTTTTCAGCGATTAGCAGGCTTAAGTTTGGTGGTGCGCAATACTGTATAGATTTAAAACTCAACTTTAAGCGCTTGCTGCAGGGCAAAGCCATACCAAGAAGAACTAGAAAACATCAGGGAAAATTTGACATTGCTGCTCCAATAGAGTCTTTATGTCAGATTCAATCCTTGTCCACTCTATTCTATAAAGCTCATAGCCTCCAGAGCCTTATCAAATGGATAAGCGCCCGCTATCTATAAAAAGAAAGCTTCACGTGGGAAGCCTGAGAACTGTTTCGGGGATGGCCTTCGTCGGCTCGATACGGGTGTCGTTTGAGGAAATTAGTAATTTATTTAAAATTAAATCGAAAAAGAGAGAAAGAAAAAGAAGAAAGAGGGGAGGATTGTCTAGATTAGGCAGCCCCTACGTACCTGACAGTGGTTCAAACGAGCCTATTAACTGCATTTCCAACCCTTTTCGAGGGTGGGATTTTTATTTTTATTTTTTGCCAGAACAGGCAAAATTTGGGCTCGATACGGGTGTTTGTTGCAGAAAACCCAAATTAATCGAAAAATAAATCAAAAATTGAAAGGAAAGAAGAGAAAAGAGAGAGGGGGGATGA
>MU157853.1:8004-164022 GCA_015657495.1 Crepidotus variabilis | reverse complement strand
TCACGAGACTCTACTTTTGCAGATGGGAAATATCCTCGGTTAGCTCCGGTATCCGTATCGGTATCCGCAACAGACACGAGTATCGAGCCAAAATTCGAGCGCCTAGCGCCTACGGCTCGTATTTTTATTTCACACACATTTTCAGCCTTTTTGATTGGCTCAAGCCACAGATGCCGCTTAGGATACCGCTTAGATTTGGTGTGCGAATCATCTAATCAACTGTATCCCTACCCACGCACCAACGACAATAAGATCATGATGGTCTGCTGTTGCCCGAGGTCTGTCTGTAAAGCTATTCTCCACAACAATTCTGACAGTCGAGGCTACCAACTTAGAGTACTCATTCAATAATAAATTTAACACTTCTATATTGTATTTGTCTTAGCTTGAGTTTACTTGGGTAGCAGAGTGTCAAGACTCGAGCATCTTACAGGTTTTGATACCTGAATCCTGATTCAATTTTCCAATTGCTCCCGGGTTTTGAGGTGAAATAAAATCCAGAGAGTATGATATAAGTGTGGTAGTAAGTCTTATGAAGTGTCTAATATCTATGTAAAGTTCTTCAATGAGCTAATACAAAAGTTATGTTGCATGACATTGACGCGACGCGTATCGCGCTTTGATCACGCGACTCAGCATTGGCCGATGGGAAAACTCGGCTCATTCCGGTATCCGTGATTACTAAGCTCGCATCTCGCATCTCGCATCTGCAACTGACACCAGTAACGAGCCCCTTCGTCCTGGTGTAACTTACTGAATCTATGCCAGTGGGCTTCTCATCAACTTTCATGCAATCGCCGCCGGAACTAGAAATGCACAAATTTTAACTTATCAAAAGTACTTCGATTGTGACTGTAGTTCGCACATCTACAGGAATATAAGATGACGCTCCAGCGAAGATCCACTGGGTCTCGATCATCCAATTAACCCGTCGCCGTGGTACTCAGAAAAGCCTTTTTCGGGAATGCGATTGTGTCACATTGTTTGAATACCACTGCTTTCTTTTCGACTACATCTCTCTACCAGTTCGAGCTTATACCCCGCCGTTTTTGACAATCTTTTGTCCAACGCCCAATGCTATATCAACATACCTGCCGTTCATTTTGTATATTAGCGTTGTTACTGGTGTCTTCAAGCATCGTCACCGCCTGCGAAGGAGAGTGCATTGTCGGCATCACCAACGCCTTTGTGGGTAATTACTCAGACCCAGTGGCACGCGCCATGCAGGATATTGTAAGTTTTTGACGCTTTGCGCTCAGCGAGCATCCACTCATATCTGAACAAGGCGACCGAACTCGATACTACAGTTCTTGACCCTGCGAGAAATGACAAGAAGGCAGCAATCATGTATCTACAGCCACTGTGGGATCAATATCGCGAAGATGCGCACGACAAAATGCAAACCGCCGTTTTCAAGAACTACTTTCATGGCAAATGCCAAGATCCAAAGACGAACATTGACCCGCCGGGCTGTCCGAATCCCGATTGCCCTGTTGTTTGTGGAACGCCGGGCTCAATGGTTCACTTCTACTCGACTCTTCGTTACATCGCCTTTAACTGTACGGCGCGTCTTCTCGAGTCCTACATTACTTCGAACTCACCAGCCTATCAAAAAGTCGAAAGTACAATTCTGGCAGATTCTAAGCAGGAGCGAAGGCGTGGTTTTAGGTTTAGGCGGGATATCTGCCAACGGATTGACGGATGTGAGCCAGAGGATCTGGAAAGAAGAAGCGAGAAGAGTCAAATCAGGGCATTATTTATGCGATTCTTTGCATTACTAGCTAAGAAGTGTGGGGGTCAAGACGGTAAACTGAACGGATTACCGTATTGCAGCTGGGAGGTGGACATGAAACACTACATACTATCATTCCCTTAATTACTACTACTACAGCTTTCGCAAATTATTTACCATCTTGCACGTATCCTAGCCACAGCTAATCATCAGATCTAATCACTTGCAAAGCTTTCTCAAGACCGAAGATCAGACCAATAAGGCTAATAGCGTGGCGGTGCTGGAGTCACGCTCGTGACGTGTCTGCATGTCGTGTCCAAATTGTGCTTTCACCGCCAGCGCACGATCTAGCTTGACCAACACTTCCACTGTTGAGGAGACTGAACGGGGTAATTTGTGTGCCCATCTCGAATTTCACCTCTAAAGAAACTTCTAACGCGGCATAGCTCCAGGATATCTTTCATTTCGCCTTAATTCTAGGATCATGGAACAACAAGCTAAGGCACCACCCGAAATCCAAAAAGTTGCCCAATTTCTGCGGGGCGGAAGTTCTGGGCTCAAAAATCGCGTCGGTGCATTGAACGGGAAACGTTTGGACTACTTTAAAGGTGAACTGTTTTTAAACCTCATCCTCAAGAATTTGTCTCAATCATATCCTGCTAGGCAAATCTTCTGTCAAAGCTCTTCTCTCCCCCGCTTTTGCGAAAGTGAAAGGCGTGCCAAAAGTAACATCGGAGGCAGAGGCCCAACAACTGCTGCAGTCCGTTAACGCATTCGCTTTTTTCCTCCGAGTCCAGCGTGGCGCACCCACAGGCTCAGCTTCGTCATCACCGAAAGCGCTTCAAATCATCCCCGAACAACACTTTTCGACTGACGAATACTACGCCTGGTTCTATGAAGGCTCTCAATGGACGACGTATGCCGGCGGTCTGCTAATGGTCGTCATTATGCTCGCCGGTGTCATGTTCCCTCTCTGGCCCGACTTCATGAGGCTTGGCGTTTGGTATCTGAGTGTAGGCATGTTGGGTCTTATCGGTCTCTTCTTTGGAATTGCCATTGTGCGGTTAATCTTTTATGTGATAACTGTCATCGTCGCAAGTCCTGGTATCTGGATTTTCCCTCAACTTTTTGCCGACGTTGGATTTGTAAGTGGCATCCCAGCTATTGAAGTTCAACCTACTTACTTGTCCATCGCAGGTGGAGTCATTTATTCCCCTTTGGGAATGGGACCTCCCAAAGAAGAAGTCAAAAAAGAAGAAAGGCGACAAAGAGAAGAAGGAAAAGAAGTCGAGCAAGCCCAAAGGCAGCAGCAATGGCGAGGGTGCCTACATTGAAGAAGTTGTCGAGTCGGGCGATTCACGGCCTCAGAGTCGTAACGCGCGCATCGAAGAAGTTGAGGATGACGATTGATCTTTCTGATTTTTACCTACCCCCTCTTGTGAGGTACCCATTCATCATATACATCCCTTCCCTCAGGATCGATTCCAGCTTAATTTATTAATTTTTGGCACTGAACAGTGTGGTATCATTAGTAAGTGTAGCAAGATATATGATACCAATTACAAGACTTAAGAATAAACAGCGCCTTAATTCGAACAGCTATGACAGTTCATAGAGGTAAGCATAGTCGAAAGTGGTCGACATGGAAAACATGTATATGAAGAAAACATGATTGAAAAAACGTTATCGCACAAAAGAAATAAGAATACCAGCCAAGAGGAATCCAACAAGGGCAAATATTTCACCCAGCAAGCAGAGGTGTCAATATATCACTTGCGCTTGATAAACGAACCATCGGAGTTCCAGCCTGCTCGAAGTGCAGCTTTCAAATAGAGCGGAGCGCCAATCGCATCGTCAAGGTTAAGGCCCTCTTTCTCTGCATCTTCCTCGAACTTGCTGGTGAGAACGGCCTCATTCGACAAACCCATTTCGTTGATGGGTTCCCAGGTAGCTTCGTTGAGCCCATATCTAGAAAGATCGGAGTTATAGTGGATATTGACTCTGCATTGGAGAGAGACTCACCCTTGCCATTTGACGAGATACTTGACCTCCATGCCCCTACCGCCGTAGTTTTTCTTCCAGAGGCCGACGAAGGATTCAACGGTGTACATCTTCTCTTGGTCAATATTGGTCCGCGTGTTGGCAAGAGACAGGAGACACTTTGGGCGTTTACAGTCAGAGGCTTTGCTTTTCCCAGTGGATTTGGATGGGGTTTGGCCAGCTATCAGAAAGTTACTACAATTGTCAAAGAATATAATTTCAATTTACTTGCCAGTGCTGTTAATGAAGTCAGTTTAGGTCGAACACAATAGGGAAGATAAAGAAAACTTACGGAACGACACCTGCTTCACAGGGTGGGCAGCGATAGGTTACTTTAGCAGAGAGACGAATGTCGTCAGGTTGAACGCCGACGCAGCCTACATGATACCACTTTGAGCACCTAAAAATTAATTAAGATATTTTTATAGGCTAGGGTGGCTACGAAACAGACTTATTGCATTGTATGAACTGAAGAGGACACGATAAGAAACGGAATACAAAAGCATCAAACGCCATCATACCTGGTCAAAAGTAGGATTGTTCATTTTAGGCCACATCACACTCGCTGCACGAGGCTTCAGCTTTTTCGACGGGGTTGCTGGAGAGGCAACTTTGGCAGCTAATTTTGCAGGCGACTTGCCTTTGACTATCGATTTCGGAGTAACAGATGGCCCAGGCTTTTTGTCAGCTTCTGTCTGTCCTCGAAGTCTGGCTCTCTTCAAAGGGGGATTGTTGTCCTCTTCCGCGTCGCTATCCTCCCCAAACCTAGCAAGCTTGCGTTTTCTGATCCTCGTAGCCGCGTTATTCTGACCCTTCTTCGGTAATACAAGCAAACTCTTCTTCGCGTCTGTCGACCCAGCATCTGATACCGCAGGTGTGACCCTCGAACTTGAACTAGCCGCAATAGAGGTTTTGGAACGGTTCTTGGGAACAACCACCATGTCTTCCTCAACGCTATCAATGATCTGCTGGAGACTTGCCGAAGGTAACTTCGTTTGTGACTGGGAAGATGAATTTGACGAAGAAAGTTCTGAGAGCGGTGATAGTAGTGGTGGGGATAGTGACGGCGAAAGTGGTGGTGCTGAAATAACCCCCTTCATCGCCTTGGAACGTTCCAAAGGTCCAGGTCGATTGGAAGGGCCAGCGACAACCTCTATCTCGCTAACAACTGCTGAATTACCCTCGGGCTCTTGCTTGACAGATTTGCGGATTGAGCGTCGAGGAGGAGGCTTGGGTAGATCATCGTCATCGTCTGAAGATATAACGATAATACTGGGAGATCGTCGGAATGTCTTTTTAACGACGGGAGTGGGAGCTGGAGAGGGCGAGGGTGACGGCGAGGGTGACGAAGAGTTCGAGTGTATCATGATTGCATCTTCGGGTTCTTGAGTCCTGATAGAAGGCGATGGTGACCCTGGAAGAGAATCCTGTATTTGAAGATCCTCATGGAACTCAAATTCCATGGGCGTTGGCGAATAACTGGAACGAACAGTTTCCATTCCTTCAACAGATGGAATAGCCACAGCGTCGTTGGATATTCCCCCCTCAGTCGGCTTTCGTTTGGCAACCTGCTTATTACGCCATTCGCGGAGGTTTGAAGTAAGAGATGTATTCGTAGGAACCACGATGTCTGATTGACTCAAGCTGGGTTCGGAAGACAGTCCTCCATGTTTGCCATCGCTGGGCTTCCTTGGACTGTCCAAAAATTCTGCAGGCTGGAGCCAAGTCTCCAGTGTCGAGGTTCGTTTTAGCGAACTTGAATTTGATTGTTGCGTCTTAACAGGCGAGGAAAGATCTTCAAGGAGACTGCGAACCGTGTCCTCTTCAGTAAGTGTAGCAGACGGCTGGGTCGGAGGTGGATTGGTGACAACAGGATTTACAGAGGTGATCGTATCGTTCTCCGGTTCTTTTTCCGGGGTGCTGGGACAAGGAGTAGCCCGAGTAGCTGGAGTCTGGTTTGAATTTGAATTTGCGCCATGGGAGGAAAGGGAAGTCAAAGAAGACTCCGCTGAAGGCGAACGACGCTCAGAAACATTTCTCGGTGATGAGAATAAAGATTCTTCAGGTTGCTGCTTTTTCTCTTCCATATCCTCTGAGTTGCTCCCAGACCCATCTCCTTCCGAGTCGCTTTCAGGGCTAAGCATTCGTTCAGCCGCTTCAGCCGCGTCTCCAGCAATGACAGTTGTCCTAACTGGTGAGTCCACTTTCGTTGCATCGACGGTAGAGTCCAAGAGGTATGGTGCACCAAGTGTCTGCTGTCTCAGAGCCGCTATACTTCCTTCGGGGGGTGCTGGAAGAGAATAGGTTCGTGTTGGACTGGAACTTGTCGCAGGAGGAACAAAAGGCGCCTTGGTCGGGGACTGGAACGAAGAAGATCGAGTTGGCACACGTGCGCTCGAAGTGGCTAAGGCCTTAGTCCAATCAACAGGTGAGAAAGCCGCAAGGCGTTGTGTCTTCAATCTGGTAGATGGCAGGGCTGAGCCTTCTCTCTCCTGTACATTGCATGGTGCGACTTGACGAGGTGGTGTGGCACACATCGTGGTTGTGACAGGAGCATAAGCGCTCGAGGGTGGATCAAGGGTAGGATCGGCAGATCGGCAGGTAGATTGTACATCGATAGTATCGATCTCCATGTACTTGACAGGCTGCTGTGCATCGACAGTCTTTGCAGGTAAAAATGGGTCTGTGGTGTGATCGTCGACTTCCATCGCTGCATCTTTGGCAGCTCCGATGGTTGCTGTCTCGGCGATATCATTCGTAACCTCCGAAGGCTCTGAAATGAGAGTTTTATCTGGACTGACGTCAGGGTCTGCTTTAAAGCACATCAATATACCTCAAGCTATTGCCAAAATCCACATACCAGTTGTAGAAGGCTTGTCAGAAACAGAAGACAGCGGGCTAAGATCAGTGAGATCTTGTTGCATCTGTGTCTCGACTGGTGAGAGAACTGTCCAAACCGTGGATAAGCCAGCGCCGGCCAAAGAGTATAACGAGACCTACCTAATGCTGGTAGAATGGGTCGAGAGACTATGGAAGGAGACGGCGGGGGAGGTGTTTGAGATACAGCCGCATTGGCATACAGAGGTTTTACCGGGCTCGTTGCCATTTCGTGGCGAACCACAGGTGGCGTAATCACTGGTAGTACAGCTGCGGGTGGAGGAGCTGGTGTCGTTTCTACGGGAGTGAGGCTTGAGGCAGAATCTGAATAAGTCATCAATATATGCAACCTCTCGCAATTTAAATACACAGACCATTACTGGTAGGATCTCGAGCTTTTTCGAGCCATTCTTGCAGGTCCATTTCAAGGCCTTCCATGATATCCAACATTCCACGAGTTTGTGGGCCATAGGGTATCTTCGACTTGCCGATCATGCCCGATACATGTTCAACGTTTTGCTGGATTGTACCCATTCGATCTGCGATAATCGTCAACGCCTTTACCTCTTCGACGTGCCTCTCCCTGGCTTGTTTATCCTCCTCTTCATGCTTCATCGACCTCTCGGATATTGCTTTCATGTCCTCGCGCACCTTCGCCATCTCTCCACGCAGCGCATCCTGCGACTCTCTGGTTTGCCTTATCAAAATTTCCTGATTGTCATTGAGAAGTCTCATGGAAGGCAAAAGCTGTTGGAGGATTTGATGGGCTAAGTTATCGGTAAGAGATTGCGCTGGGTTTGGGGGTTGTGGCGGCCCAGGTACAAATCCAGGTGGTACCACTGCTGGTATGTATGGCGGATACGCGACCATATTCTGTGGTTGCTGCCTCGGATATGCAGCATCGGGAGGTGGTGGTGCTAGTGCATTTCGAGCAAGCTGAGCTGCCCTCACTGCTGCTTGATGAGCTGCAGTAGTACCACTAGATGAAGCGGCGCCCGATACGCCATTATTGTACGTTGGGTTCATTTGAGTCGTGTTCGTGGTACGTTTCTTTGTTCCGGGCGTTTTAGACGCGAGTGGTGTTGTTTGAACCGTCGCGGGAGGCACAACTGGACCAGTTCTCGCTAAGCTGCTCGTTGGACGGTTCGAAGACTTCACGGGTCTTGGCCTCGGTTTGAACATTCAAAATGGCGCACCAAAGGGAAACAGCGGCGAGGAAAAAAAAAAAAAAAAAGGTCTTTGCTTAGACCCGTTGTTGGAGGTACAAGTGGAAACTCATTAAGGGTCACGGCGCATTGAAGGCACAACAGCGCGTACATAGGCACAAATATGGGACTCGCCCTGAATCAAGTTATGGATGATTTTGTCCAGCTAATTCTAATGCTACCTCTTCAGCCCAATCTCTGCTACTTTCGCTTTCATTAGACCCAGATTCAGCATCAGAGGAAGGTGCTGTACTTCCTTTGTCTGAATCCGAAGACGGTGCGTAATCTTCATCGTCGCTCTCAGAATCATATCCTTCCTGGTCAAGCTCCAGATAAATCTCTGCCTCTGAAGCGTCATGTACAAGCCGACCATCATACGTATCTATAACGAAGTTTTTCAAGGTTTTACCTCCGGTGTCGGGAGGGAAAGTGTGCAGCCACTCTGCGAGATAAATGGGCAAGTCCCATAACCGCCGATACTGCAGAAGACGGGGAAAGGGAACCTGCCAACGTTCGAGCTCTTCCGCCACAGTAGTTTCCGCATCGACGGCTGTCACATATGAGGTTGACTCCCTCAGATACAGCCACTTTAATCGATTCGATAGCACGATGTCCTTCAATGGAAAGCACTCCTCATCCACGACGAGATGTTCCAAAAGTGGACACATCCTTTGGAAGAATCCTTCCCATCCACTAGGCTCAATAGCGCGCGCAACAAATGCCGTCAAATCAAGAAATCTGAGATGACTACCGTGCTTGGTGAAGAAGGGTAGAATAGCGGCTGCATGTGAGCCTGTCGCACTCCCTAGCCCACGGTAGTCCGCTAAGCACAAGCTCAGCTTCTGCAATTTCGGCATGGACCACGAAGCGGTCATCACCAGCAGCTGTCTTGATAGTTCGTCCTTATCGATGTGGCATATGAGGGTCTCCAGGTCCGGTAGGGAAACGGCTGATCCTGCATTTATTTCGTTGCCAACGATACGATGAGGGCAGATGAGAAGAAAGGTGAGCCGCGGTCCAAGGTGTCTCAGTATACTGGAAAGCATAGGGTAGTCGATTTGCGTCGGAGAATCCAGACAAAGTTGGGTGATGGATGGGCGAAGGTGGTGAAATGCAGAGCTGATGGGCAAATTATCGAAGGTCGAGGAAAAGCCAAAACGCATCAGATTTGGACAAAGGCCGAGTACTTGGATGATTTTCTGCTGAAATATATGTGTATCTTCTGCTTCGACATGCCCTGATATGTTGAACGTTTTCACGATATTCCGCAGCTCCATCGTCGATGATGTCGGAGCTAGGGTGTTCATGAACGAGAAAAGTTGTGGCATTCGACGCAGGTAGACATCCTCGTAGAGAAATCTGATACCGCTTGAGTACCACATCTTGCAGACGAGTAGTATACTCTTCTGAGTCCGTACATTTTTGCACCAGGCGGAATTAGGTCCCGCGATGAACGAAGGGTCGAGAAGGAAACCGGGGATAATGGTGTGATTGAAGACAATTTCAAGGACCTCTGGAGGAAAAGCTGACTGCCACGGCGATGGCAGAGGCGTAGCTCTGCTACTTGACTAGAAATGAACATTAGACTTGAACGAAAAAAGGCTCGAACTAAACTTACCAGGCCTGTTAGTGCCAGTCCGCTGGTTTTCCAACCAGTAAATTCGCCTGTTGACATCTCTAAGCACCTTGCGTCATGAAGCCGCAGATGCATCTCGAGCAATTCCTCCCAACAATTGACTTGACATTGTTCACGAAGCCAGCCCAAATATGCGTAAGACCCTTCTGCTAAGGCGCGTACTATATGTACGTCCCCTGTTTTTACTGCCAATGCCGATAAAATGTTGAAATAAACTGAAAGTGGTTGTATAACAGAATCATAATTGGGATAGCGATTCAACTTTTCGTCCTTAGACGCGTCGTTGTCATTGGAGGTTGGATCTCCGGTTGCTTTCACTCTCAGCTCATCCAAGTCGATAGGTTTGAATAGATTGCTTGCGATGGCTTCGATGACATTGGTGGGGACATCTGGAAACTCTAGAAAGAGAGTTGGTGGTACAAAAAATCGAAAGGTTTCGGATGTGACGGTCTGATCCATGAGCCAAAATAACATGACAGCCAATTGTTGGCCTGAGATCACATCTTATCTTATCTCTAACTATCCGAAGGATCTATTTAGGCGAGGATTGAGAAGAAAACTTGCCCAGTGAAAGAGTTTGGCAGAGCTAGTTTCAAAAACAGACTTGGCTTAAACATATGAATTCATGCGATGAAAATACCCAAAGAACTTCAAATTGAATTGGTTTTGATTAAGGAAAATGTCGAGGCTCCATGTAAAGATCTAAGTCTCTTCCTTTACTACTTCGCTCTTGAGACGCACTAGGAGATTCCAGCTATATAAAAACTCCATGAGTTTCCATCGAATATCTGAACGGCTTAAAATTAGGTTTACCTGATGTCTAGATGGAACGGAGTTAATCGTCTTCGAGTGTGTCAATTGTTGAGTATTGATCGTGTGTAAGTCAATAGGGAAAGACTGTGTCCTGTTTATCATAAAGATAATCAGGAAATTAAGCAATGTTGGCCTGATGGGCATACCCACCAATTGCCTCCAACTATTTCCGGTGGCGGCCGGAGTTTCAGGCAGAGAGACCGGACAGCCCTGCATGCAACCACCTTTAGGCATTTTCAAGGTCGTTAATATCCCATGATGCTAGTTGGTGTTGTACTCACTGTAACAGCGACTTGTGCCGAGACAACAAAGATAGCTGACATGGCGATGTTCAAGTTTAGAATCAACATCACAATCGCAACGAGATCGAAAAGGAACCTACGCGAACGATGAAATTTGGGGATCAGGAGCGAAATGTAGTTACAGCACTTACACAATCATGTAGAAGCCAACGCCTTCTCTGAAGAGAATTTGTGAGTATATGGCTGTCGGCAAGCCAAATCTCTCGCGGAGCTTCCATACGGTAAGGGCAGTGATAATGGAATTGATGAAGAGAGAATAAACATAAGTGGTCAAGACCCAGGCTTTGTTCTTCGTGCCGGGAAGACATCTGCCACCTGAAATACGCGCGGCGGTAACGAAGCTAGTTGCGAGCTCTGCGGTCGTTTACATGAGGCAAGAAGAGGACCATTTGAAAATTTGGACATACGAATAATGACAAGGCACCACAGGACACATATAATTAGACACAGGCTTCTTGTGACGTACTTGTTATCGGTCCAGATGGCAATTCTAGGTGGTAAAACATTAGTAAAGAGGTCAGATTGGGAAGCAAAAGACAGCATTCACGTTCTAATTGCCAGATTGACGCTGGCTAGCCCCAGAGAGATGTAAGATAAAACGCTTACGACGATGTAAGTTGCGCGGCAGTCGAGGGAAGGTGAGCCACTGCGCCAGACACTTCAGTATCAGATTTGAAGGAAGATTGAACTTCTGACGAACATATCGAACATTAGGACGCTTGTGATGGAAGGTCTCAAGAATAAGCTCGTTTTATTCCGAGAGCTGACAACGAACATACCCAAGAATGAGAGATACAAGGGTGCAATAGCGACTTAGAACATAAATAATCTATTCAATCGTAAGTGGAAACATAGAACTAGAACACTACGACGTACTAGAGGCCAACGGGACGTTCGCCTACCAAACAGTACATTGCACTCAATATCACTGGTCACCAGAAATTCCCATCTAGTCTGGCGTAAGTTGGGAACCGAATTTTGGGATCGGTAAAACTTACATGTAAACTCCCGTCAGAGCATGCAGTACATATACGAACACATCCAACGTATCTTGTTGAACATCTACTGCTTTCCAATCCGTCATATCCGGAAGGACGATGGAGTCGAGAGGCAAACAGTGAATGTTTCACATGATGCGAATTCTAGTCACTGTTTGAAACAAGTGTGCAAGATTTGAACCCCTCAACGCTGAATAAATGTTGGCAAAACCAGATATGATCAATTTTGATGCGGTGCGGGCCTCCGAAGTTGAATGGATATAGGAGGTTCTCAAGACAGATAATTTGCTGAAGCGGCCTTTTCTTGCCTACTGCTGCGTTCTAGATTCATGTTTAGAGGGTACACTGCCGGGGCAAAGGCATTTTGGTTCATTCCAAAATATTTTCCCGATAGTAGTCGTTTTGGGAGTCATTTCAGATTTTACCCAAAAGACCCTCTTTTGAGCTGACAAATCACTCAAAATCACCATTTTGGTGGTCCTTTCGGCCTTTTGGGACACACCCAAAGGTGCCTTTGGGTATATTTTTGGTGATCCCAGAATCCAGCCTGAAATGATTACTACTGGGAAAATATTTTGGTTAGTCACGAAAGGCCTTCGCCCCGGCAGTGGTATGGCAGCTTTCAACAATACTGAAAACGTCAAGCAAGTGCAGTTAATACATACCAGTGTTGATCGCCGAGCCGGACTGCAGATACGGAGAGTTCCCACACACGATCCCTGATCGTTGAAGTGTTTGCTTGGCGAACTTCCAGGGTCCAAGCTCAAGCCAAAGTTTCTACCGCGTCAGCGACCACAATATCAACAGCTGGCCGTAATGCCTGTCGTCTCTCGTCAGAATATGTGCTCATTCCGCTTGCTACTCGCAATTACCAATAGTGGACTGTGGCCGAGGTGGTGCTTTCATCCACATCCAACATGACCAGGATGGTACTCTGTTGCACAAAATATCAGGTCAGCCTGTGACAAAGGCTTTTGTTATCTGGGTCGACTAGGATGCTTAACGGCACCTTTGAGGATTTCCAACAGCTGTACAAGTCAAATTCCAGAGTTTCTCGCGCTGTGCTGTACAGCACACCTTTCCAAGAATTATACAACAATCGTCGTAGATTTGATGTTTGGCGGGTCGGCCCGACCCAAGAAGCCAGAACGGAAGCGAAAATCCATTTTCTAATTTCTACTGGCGACATTCTGTGCCAATGTGTTGAACATGGTGATGTGACCAGATGCACGGCTGCTGTGAAGCTACTGTGTACTATACGGTAAGCTCCTTAAATTTGCGGTGTAGTCAATTTGCCACTCACACATTTATGCCTTCGATTTTATCTTTCCAAAATGCGACGGTCCAGACAAGCAATGGCTCAACCTTGACGATACTCAACTTCGATACACCATCTGCTTGGTTGGATCCTCAAACTGCTTCATATTATGAACTCTTCAGGTTTCTCGCTGTTGCAAGCCTTGCAGTAGGTCATTCCCTGGTTACTATCCTTTCGAGAGCTCTAAACTGTTGCAGATTGTGCTCTACGATATCCTCCAATCCCTTCAAGACAGTTACGAGATAATTTTCAAGAAACCTCATTGTTTCCATAAACTCGTCTTTGTGGTGTCAAGGTACTTGTCTTGTACTTCAACGAAGGGTGGTCTGTAATTTCCCCCTCTAGGTTGTCTTGCCTTGCCTGCATCCTCGTAGCAACTCTCGCCCACAGTGCGTTTCCTCAAAATCTGTGTTACCTCCCTGCTGACTAGAGGCACCCGACAGCCTTGGAAATATCTGACTGCGAGCTCATGAAATATGTGGGCTGCGCTCTCTACACCGTCGCTCAAGCCGCAACCGGCTACCTTTTCTATGTCCGTGCCATGGCTACTCCCCCTCGAAGCAAAACTATCCAAATCATCCTCTTATCTACCCTCATGGTTCTCATCGGCGGCTCGATCAGTGCAGCCTTTGCCCTTAGATCCGTTAGGATAGCGCCAACTCGATACTGCATGACACACGTTCAACATCGAGGAGAATACATTGTACTGGGGTTCGTTTCCCAGACGATTTACGATCTACTTGTTTGCCTGTTCATCACCAAGAAACTCGGCCCCGTTAGACTGCCCGACTCGCCCATCCAAAAGCAATCGTTACGGGATACTTGGTTTAGGAGTGCAAAACATTATGCCCAGCAGTGTCACCACAGCCAACGATTCCTCCAAGAAAGCCAAGTGTATTTCCTGTGAGGCTTTTTTTTTTTGTAATTTGGGCCTACATATATTTGACGCTGACCTATGTCAGCGTCGCACTTGGCCTGAAAATATTTGCATCAGCATGGTTCTACGCCTTCGGAGGTTTCAACCATTCTTCAGGAGGACTTAACATCGCCTTCGTCTTCTTCGACATGGTCATTCTTAATGTCCTCGCAACCAACATCTATCGCAAACTGATATTGGGGAAACGAGGATTTACGGAGCCTCCTTTGCAAACCCCGCATTCCCCAGGTAGTTTTGTGTTGAACCTCATGGACCCGCATTCTCCAATCAACCCCGACAGCAAAGTAGATAAAGACGAACCTTCGACACGACCTTCAAGATCGCCAGTCAAGCCAGGCTCCTGTAAAAATATCGAGCACACAGTCACCATCTAATAACATTTTACATATCACCAAGTCGAGACCAACTCTCACGCAATAATCTCTGTGAGCTTCAGATATCTTTCGCAATTGTCAGTTTCTCTATGTTTTTCCGTATGTAATATAATAGTCTCCCCTGTTGTTTCGACCTTATATGTCGGTAAAATATTTCTTTTAGTACTTAACGACAGTTAAATCCAAACTCAAGTAGTTTTGCCATCTCCTGATGGAAAGCCGATGGGAAGCTAGCCGGTCCGCGAACGGCAACGCCTGCTATCAATGGCGCTCAATATTAAGTTGCTTGCTTGTTTCTACAACATCCAAGGTACGTCGTGTCAAGTTTGCGGGAGAGTCGTTGCCAATATCTGAATATTCCAGTCTGAAAGGTCCAAAAGACTTTGAGCTTTAAGCCTCGACCTTTCCTTTAACATTCCTTATGCCACGGGATTCTAGCCGACTGCCATCGTTCGTGTTTTTGATTCATCGCTCACCAACAACGTAACAACTGAAATTATAGCTACAGGTATCGTCGCGACCGACACAGTCCACACCGTACTCAGCCTCCATGTCTACCAAATCCCCGACACGCAGTGACTCTTCTCAAATACGCCATACCGGCCACGCTGCTGCTCCTCTTTGTAGGGTGGTATCACTACGAACCGCACATCGAACTTGCATTCTACGACCGCAAGTTTATTACGAAGCATATTGGGAAGGTTGGGCCTCTAGCTGGATGCTTTGACTCCTCTAGAGTGAGCCCATCATACAACGTCTCGGAAAATGTATATGGGTCGAAGAAAACCAGTGTACACTCTGGCATCCCGATGAGGATGGGACTGGATTGTTACAACTTTGCCGGCACGATTCAGGGGACAAATTCAAGACCTGAAGAGAAGAAAGATCTACGACCGGAAGACAAGACGCAGTACCACACTTACTGGCGAGTCGACTTAGCGCCGTTCGGGCCTCGGCAAGAATGGATGCTTAAATCCTTTTTCGCCACACAAGATCTATCAACTTCTCGGCTTGTGATGTGGTCAAACGGTGACCTTTCGGACAATAAGATTCTTCAAAGATATCTTCGTCAATATCCAGATTCGTTTCTGCTAAATGTGGTGGACATTCCTCGGCTTGCGCAAGGAACAGAGTTGGACGGAAGTTCATTACTGGTTAGGACAGATAAGAAGGCTTGGGTAGATGGAGATCTCATTCGACTTCTGCTCTTATGGAACTATGGAGGTGTTTGGGTAGACATGGACTCCCTCTTGACGCGGGACTTGGAGCCTCTGCTGGAACACGAATTCGTGACACAATGGGATTGCTACGGTGCGTCCCAATATTTTCACTTTGAATGAATTGGCGATAGCTAACGCGCCCAACAGACAAGATATACCAACCACTCAATGGTGCACTGATGCGCTTTAGAAAACACTCTCCATATCTTTGCGAAGCCTTCCACATCATGGCCACTGAACCTCCTCCTCGGTCAGACTCTACTGACTGGGGCTCCTTACTCTACTTCAAGCTCTTCCGTCGTCTCTTGGAAGGCTCTATTCCTACTTTCAATATTCTTCCTTTCTGCTTTAGTGATGGCCGCTCTTGTCGACTCGACAACCGCCTTCCAGATCCATTCGCACCAGATAACAGGTACGGAAAATGGACAGCCGGCCTGAGTTTAGAAGAAGATGGTGGGCTTGACAAAGCTCTTCAGAAGGTGTTTGGCGTGCATCTGCACAATCAATGGGAGAAGGACTATCCAAAGAATGGCTGGGTTGAACGGTTGTTACTTCGAAGATACGATCAAAAGTTGAAGCCAAGGACTTGAAACTCTAGTCATACAACCCCTGCTATTACCCATCGATTAATACATAGAAATCAACCTATCTCTAATTGCGATGTGGCGCCATTGCTCGGTCCTCACAGACCCGGCATTTTTCGAATGACTTTTCCCTCATTCTTTGCATGAACGCGTAGTCTCTCCAACAAAGTAGACTCGGCCCAACGCTCAGGGGGGTTACGTTTGTTCGTTGCCCAGTAGTATAGATCCCAATCCTGCTCGTCGAGAAGCTATAACAATGGAATTTTCAATTGACTCTCCTCGTCATATCCTAACCATGTCAACTCACCTTATCGTATTCCTTCAACTCCGGCTCACTCATGCCACTGAGAAACTCTTTCGCAAACGTACTCAGGAGTAGGTCACTCTCCAAAGTTCCCCTTTTCCTCGATTGGTAAACAAGTCTGGCACGGAGAGTCTCAACACTTTCGTTATGTCTCGGGAGAGGTGGAATTGGCTGAACTTCCGGTGTTGTGGTTGACGCAATATGTTGGGGTGTGTGTGGAAGAGGCCAGGGGTCCTTGCACACCCTTGAAGCAGTTGAAAATCCCCGAAGCCAGGAGCTACGACAACTGGAGCGTTGAATGTGGTGAAACATTTGTATCAAGGTCAAATCACTCCAACCACTGCAACCAGCTTGGGATGAATAGGAGCCGATTGATCCGATGCTGAGAAACTGATGGGAAAATTCGCCTCCCACTCGCAAGCGAGATTTTCTAAACATAGTTCTGAAGTGAATTCAATGGTGGACCAAAGTCTCGATTCAAGGGAGGCCATTTATACGAATTTATATTTGTATGATCCTAAAGATGAGCATGAGAGTAGGATATGATCAATGCGCAATCGGTAAGATCCGTGTTTAGAACTCGGGTTCAATAATCCATGGGTCAAAGCACCAAGACCTACATTTGAAGTACTAATACTCCTTTTTCTACCCTACCCACCATGAAATTCTAGGACTCTACTCGCCGCAATGGCGCTAATAGCGAACAGAGATGCTATCCTCGACCTCAAAAACCCCACTACCCCCATGATTTTCCTGGACCCCCAGGCTGCTCAGTTAGTCGTCCCTGTCCAGTATATTATAGTCGCCAGTGTTGCGGTACGCCAGGTTTCCGAGCTTCAAATCAGGATTCTTGAACTTATTGGCTCTTGGCTCTATTAGATCATGATTTGGGACATCATGAACAACTTCCTGGTAGACGTAAGATTGTCAAGGCAGTGGAAGCGGTCATATATGACAATAATTTTTATCGTCTCAAGGTCGATTCTTCTGATTCCTCTCTGGCAAGCATACTGATATTCTTGGAAACAGGTTTACTGGTTTCGCTTTTCTTTTCACCGATCTTCTTTTGATTGGTCAGTCCCTTTTCAGAGGTAAGAAACGTAACGTTGACGTTCTTTTAGTCTCTGCGCCAGGCAACTGTACAGCTCTCGCCAAAATCACCTGCTCCTTCTTCGTTGTCAATCGATCATGCATCTCCTTAATATTTTACACCAGGGTCTATGCTGTATACCGTAGGAGTAACGCCATCAAGATAGTTTTCGGGTTTCTCTGGCTTCTTGTTGTTGGTGGAGCAGCACTCAGCCTCGTCGATGGCACCAGTGTCCCCCTTGGACCCGATGGATACTGCGTCACATATTTTACTAGGCCAAAATTGCTCGTTATCACTGCAGCGACAGAAGCTGTGTACGATTTGATGGTCTGCATTGCCGTCACATATCGAATTCGAAGAGCGGGTTTTTCCACCCATGTACCAGAGCATTCGGGATCCATCACTTCCAAGATACGATACTTCTTTATGAGAAGAACCAGCGGCCAGAAAATTTCGGAGAGAGTTCTTCAGGACAGCCAGATATATTTTGTGTTAGTTCAACGTCTACCTTGTCAGCTTTTTTTACTCACACTCCATTTCCTCAGGATCACCGCACTCATTAAAATTCCGGAAATCGTTATCATCGTGCTCTATGCCACTGGTGTTGAGACTGCGTCTATAATTCAGGTTGCGCTCGCGTTTCCTGATGCAGTCGTCGTTAACGTCATCGCTACCAAAGTATATCGAAATCTGAAGCTGGGACTCCCTGGGCTCTACCCAGTGGCAGCCCAAACTTCTGAGGAATTAGAGCTGAGTACACTTATGGTTAAGGGACCAGAAAACTTCCATAACAGGGCAATTCGGCATCAACCTCATCCTCCCAGACATCCTCCTGTTCCGAATCCGTTCCCCTCTATTCCAGAATCTCTCAGAAGTGGCGCAGATATTGTCTCAGGCAACACGGAGTCCCAAGTCTAGCAACATCACGTCGACTGGATTTACGAGCCTTGTATTATTTATTAAACCAAGGATCCTGTATGCATATATATATACCAGTAGAGAACCCGAATCTCCAATCAGTCTATCCAATCTATACTATGTGCAAGTGAGCCTTCTTGTTTCGGGGTGTTCGCGAATCGACAGATTGTAGGGGGGGCAGAGATCAAGTTGAAGGACCAGGACCGGCTCTGGCCATCTTCTTATCATGCCCTCGCTTCCGATCGTGATTAGCTCTGCTGGATTTGTTTTTATCTTTCCAGGCCCTTTCTCTTGCGGTAGCATCGCCGCCGCCGCCGCCTCGTCCTCTCCCGCCTCTCCCACCACCACCTCTCCCGCCTCTCCCACCGCGTGCCCTTCCTCTTCCACCGCCTCTACCATCTTGAGCAGATGGCATATCAATAGGACCTCTACGATTTCCAGTGAAAGCATACTTCTCCATCAATTTCTCCTTCCCTTTGGGCTGAAATGACAGGTTAGAACACGCAGGGCCTGGAAAACAAAATTGCAACTCACCGTCCTGTCTAGCATAACTTTCCATCCTTCTATCTGACCATCGTCCCATCCTGTTTGAGTCTTGAGCTGAGCACGATCCTTACCTCTCCTCGTCGCTGCGTCTCGTTCGAAAACTTTGGGATCGCGCAGATAAGCCTGTTCTATCATCGTATCGGGAGTAGCGGCTGTTTCTACTTCGTCGTCGTCATCTTCGCTCCCTTCTGCATCGGATGTATCTTCTCCATCTCCAGCTACAGATACATGAGTGTCGTCAAGGTCATCGTCGTCTGGTCCGAGTACCACAGCAGGTGCCTTCTGCTTTTTGCTTCCGGATGCGGCAATGTTTGTAGAATCTCCATAAGGATCGAAATCAACATCCTCGTCCTCTTCGTCGTCAGAGATCATCTCTACTCTACGTAGGATGTTGGCCTTCATTTCTTGCACAAACGAGCGATCACGCAGAACCTCCGATCTGAACGTCGCAGATTATGGAGTTAATATGAATTTAGAACATTGTTAACTGGAGATGAACATACCCAGTCATCTTCTTTCCAATTCTGAGCTGGTTGATATCCAGAGCATCATCATCAAAGACGTTCCGCCTTTCTACAACATCGTAAAGATCTGGAGGTTCGATGGCTCGCTCTTTCCCCTTAGAGGAGCTCCCCATTCCATCTTGCGCTTTCTGCTGTTCTAGCTCTTCCTCACTCGGTGCAGTTCCTTCAAGCAAGGCTTCGACAACTTTTTCTGGATTTTGACCGTAACGTTCGTGCGCTAACAGAAGCCTGACATAGGAAAGGGGTGTGTCGGGGAGAATGTCGAGGATCTGAGAGGCTTTGATATCAGAGTCTGGATCGTCGTCGATTTGGTGAGGATCTGCGGCACGTTTGTCTTTATCGACGGGGACGGGTGTGAATGACCTTGGTGTCGGATTCTGAGAGGATTGGAAGGTCTTCTGACTAGGCATACCGCTTGAGCGGAGGAGAATCTTTAAGGCACCTGGGTTCTTCGAGTGGCTTTGTGGATGGTCCAGAGACTGAAGTGTACTCTCCAGAACGTCGAGTCGTACGTCCTTCTCCTTCGCGTGGCTGAGAGCTTTGGAAAGAGTCTTGGACAAAGAGTAGCACTGCTGATAATCAGCGAGCAAAGATTGATTGAGAAATGGGGTAGGTGATGTAATATCGTCGGACAAAGTTGATGAAGCAGGTACGTTTTCTAACAAGGCGAAGACCAGGCCAAACGTTCTTTCAACTTCAACAGCGAGCTCTGCTCCATCCAAGCTGGCCAATTCTTCCAGAAGCCTCAAGATGAGAATATGGAAGGCATCAATAAGCGCCACTTTAGTTTCTATCCATATTTTCTCCCAGTCATCGGCCTCTCTTGCCTGACCCGAGATGCCAGCAGCAAGGGCAGGCAGACCCCCATAGGAAACAGCGATCGCAGACATGCCATTGGCATAAAGAGTTGCCAATGAGATTACAAATTCTTTGTTATGGCAAAATGGACGAACGAGTGCTGGTGTTGTTTTAGAGGCGCGAAGAAAGGCGTAGATGCATTCAGCCACTTTCCGTTGCGCATATAAACCTTGTGATGTGGGTGTTTGTTGATTCAAAAGAAGGGTGAAGGAGGGCACAAAGTCGTCGGTGACAGTTTGGGATAAAGAAGGGTTTGATTGTTCAGCAGAAGAGAAAATCTTCTGTAAACCCACAGGAGATATTTTTGCATATGCCGTTGCAAGATCGAGGAGAACATGGACGTCTAATCCTCCAACCACCTTCTCAGCGAGAGCCAGGCTCAATTTTCGGATTTGAATTTCTTTGGCAGATACAACGTTCTTGTCGTCCTTCCAGATGAGATTTTGCAGAGCCCGAAATGCAGCGAAGTGTGCGTAAGTGGAGATATAATCCCTGGACGATGGTGTATCCCGCTTTTCTGGAGGTAGAAATATAACAACCTCTAAAGTCGAGGCTATAGTTTGGAATAGAGAGGAAACCTGAGAAGCTGAGAGTTTTGCACGAGCTTCCAAAGATGGGTAAGGAGGTAGATGTAGAATTGTAGTCACCATCGTGGACAAAGCCCAGATCAATCTGATTTGGCTTGCTCAGGCACTAGGCACTCGTCGGACAATGCCGAAGGAGTCCATGACATGATTTCGCGAAATACAAAAGGAGAAGAGTAATACTTCGTAGATTTATGGGTTTTGTACATTCTCATGCGAGGCTATATAGAAGAGACATCTTTGAATATTCAATATGCACTGCTCATTCATTCAAGTCGATTTAAAGACCGGGAACTCCGAGATTCTCAGTTTAGTAGCCTGCAGAGATGTTAGTGTGGTGAAAGAACATTGCGCAGGGGTGACTTACGCCGTAGGGGATCAACTTTATGGTAGACTTTGAGCCTGTGCACGCGGGGCTTGTTGGCGGTGACGAAACAAAAGTATCCCCAGCGATCGGCCAAGAGATCAGGCAGGCAGTAACACTGATGCTCGGAGTAGGCTTGCCAGAGTCATAGATGGGCGAAGGCAAGGTAGCTGGAGGCTTCCCTGCGTCAAAGCGGAGCGTGGAGGGGTCGATAGCGTACTGCCAAGAAGCAGTAGCACCGAACTGAAGGTCGACAGCAAGGGGCTGTTGAGCATTTTGTGCTAAAATGGTCTGATTGCGAGGAACTAAATGAGAGGAGCGTTAAAACCTCAATCTTACATCTTAGACAGGCTTACTGTCAAATGCATAGTGTAATGGTCCACGCTGAACGGCAATTGACCCATTTGGCCTTTGTTCTACAGACCATTTGCATTATTATTACACATCGAATAGAAGAACAGGTCCACATACCGGTTTTAATGTCCGCAGGTAGGTTGAGCACGATTTGGGTTGTTCCTGAGGCAACTTTCACAGCTTGAAGACCGTTGGACGGAGAAAGCGGTTGAGTAGTGCCAGAGTTGACTGAAATAGTGCCTTTGGTGACCCAGCTTGGGATACGAACGTAATAGGTGAACGCTTTGGACGCGGTGAGAGTCGTCTTGAATGTATCACTGAATGGATACTGTGTATCAACTGTAACTTGCACGTTATTGCCTAAGGAGGCTTGGTAAGTGCAAAGCAGAAAGAATGTTCTAAAGTGGCCGAACCATTTTGGAGATTTGCATTGGTGTTAAATGGTCCCAAATACACTTGGACGAGGGAGGCACCATCGGGAGTCGTTACAAACGCGTTTGAGATGAACTTGGGAAATCCTTGGGGGAAGTTGACAGTACAACAGCTAAACAAATTATTAGACACACTGGCAATCAATGTAGAATCAACGCTCACGGGTAATTGGGATCAAGACCGAAGACGTTGGAGTAAGCCCTGCAATGGATAGCTGTTAATAATCATTGCCGAAGGTGTCTATAAAAAACATGCCCATCATTAGGGAAAGGATTTCTGATGAAATATCGTTAATCAGCTGCACTCGGAGTTCGTATCATACCACATACGGTGACATATTCTTGGAGGCAATTTGATTCTGTTGTTGAAGGTACTGCCTTGACCACATATCTATTCGAAATCAGCCGTTTGGAACCAAAGAAAGGATGGAGTTCGTACTCCCGGTAATAGTTGCAAAGAGGGCGTTATAAGTGATTCGCTCCACCTAGAGAGACACCATTCAGCTCAGCTTGGCTGTATAAACATCACCACGTACTCGGTCGGCATATTTTGGGTTCCCAATTACTTGATACAAGTAGGAGCCGGAGAACATAGCCTCCTAAACTTTTTTGAGATTACGACTCGATTCTGGAAGGAGACAAGAACATACTACCACAAGACACAGTTCTGTTCTGCAGAGAGCATGAAGTCAGAAAAAGGTGGATCGTATGGAGAATAGCACATGCCCTCGGACGGCATCAAGACCAGCAAGGTACTCGTCGGCTGCAAATATTCCGGAAGGACGACCATGATACTGGAACAGCCTGTCCCATGCAGCGCTCGCATTATCCAGATCTGTTATGGCAAACATTTCATTGATAGTCGAGAGAGGAAAACGATAAAGTTACCTGTTTGGCTATGGGATACGCGATAAGCAGCCGCAGATGATTTCAACGCCATTGCTACGTTTACGCCGTGCCACTGTCATGGAGGATTTAGCCAGTGCCGTTTTCGCAGCAAAATTGACGAGTACCTACCATAAGGCCGTAACCTAAGGGATTCTGTTCTCAATCAGTACGCTTCTATGTAGTTCTGTAGGGTAGACGTACACTTATGTGATCTACCGGGCCTTTAGGGAAATACTACCCCAGCCAATGAGTAAGACACAAATCGCAGAGTGATAAAACTCACTTGATCACTGAAAATTTTGTCCCAAGGATATCCAGCAGCTTTCAATAAGTTCATCGTCTCCAACAAGAGGGCTTCGTTGCCATTAGGATGGTTATCGTACAACCTATTTTTATTTGAGAAATATCCGCGCGTCAAGCGAATAATACGCACCATTGCATAGGAATAAGGAAGTCGTGCCATCGCGAATTCGTCCAATCATCGAGTCCTTGCTTGTTCTTGATCATCGTGTTCGCTAGCTTAACAAACTTGTACGCTGCTGTCACCACCCTATCTGTAAGCGAAGGATCAACTTCAACCATCTGGATGGCGCCATAGAGGAAGGGATATCTATCGACTGGCGTTATTAATCGGATAAACGAGAGAGCGAGATAACACACCTAGCCCAGAGAATTCGAGGGAGTGTGGTGTTGACTTCGGGTCCTAGCCATCCGTCAGTACCTTGATGAGAAAGAACGTAGTCGAGGAAGTAAGATGTTTGTTTCTTGAGAGCATCGCTATTCGCAAGGACAGCGTTTGGTACAAGTCCGTTCTGAAGAAAAGGGGCTCTAGAAATGATCGAATAAATCATTAATGAAGAACTTACAAACCAGTAGGGTGCAGCTTAGAGTACATCAGTCGTTGGTTGTGAAGGAAGTTTTTGAGCAGCGAACCTTCTTGAAGATCTGAGTAAGTCACGTTTCCGCCTAGCCAGTTTGTTTGGGAAACACTGAGAAAAGATTGAGCAGAAGTTGTTTATAGGAAGATACGCTTACTAGCGGTAGAACTCATGCTGGTGCCCTGCCAGGCCGTTGGTCTGGACGGTAAGCTGGCGAAAATCTGGTCAACGTAACCAAATCATATCAATTCAAATATTTACTTGGTCTTTCAACCATCCGGCGGGCATGATTTTTCCAAGAGGAAGGCTACGAAATTTAAGTGGAGCGACTTCGAGATAGAATCAGTACATGGTAGTAGAAAGACAACGATTTCGCTACTCACGACCAGTAGCATTTTGTGCTGATACAACAGAGACCGAGTAGAGAGTTGTGAGTAATGTGAATAGTGACTTCATCTTTGCAGAAGTTCCATGCATTTAGATCATGTAGTGGTATAAAAAGGGCGGCTCAACGGGAGGAAGAAGGTTCGAAGATGGGCACAGCGACATTTTGCTGCCTGGGTTCTTGTGGAGAGCTGGTTCTCAAGAAGACAAGAACTGAAGTATTGAAGTCATCTGAAGGTGGGTAAGCCGTTCCAAGATTGCGCCGAAGATATTTTCGGCGAGTGGTGGGTCAGCGGTCACGGTTATGGAATGAAGATTAACATAAAGGAGGTCAAAATAGCTCTTGCGAAGTCAGTGAAGTCATTTTGTTAACTAGAAATGTGAATCAAAGTCAATTACAGGCCCTCGTCGAATCCTTGTCAAGCAGATGGTCGTACCATTTGACATCCAACATTTGGGAGGGCATCTCGGCTCCCGCTCGGTCCGGCATTTTCTGGCATGCACTTCGATTCTCAGAGGACTTCGATTGCGTTCTTCGTAGGGCCCGAGCGCGTATATGCTGATCCAGCAGGTTCACAGTATGAACGCGCACGGAACTTCGAATAATCCTCAGTGTACCATTCAACAATCTATTGGAATTATGGATGACAAGGCGACAGCTATCAAAAAAGCTTCAAGTTGTCCCACAGAAATGCGCAAGGCGCCAGACACCGGGGAAGATGGCGGACCTGCTGAAGGATCACTTGTCCCAGAGCTGTCGGGGGCGGGCCGCCAAAGAGTCTGTGTGTTGGTCATGATGGCAGTACTTCTTGCAATGGCAGTTGTCGTCGAATAGTGCGTAAGAACAGATGTGCCAACTGCAGATGGACGAGTTGTTGCGGTTGCCGGAGCATTGATAGAAGCCATGCGGTCATGATGTGTTGTAAAGGTTGGAGTGTTCGTCGTTAAAGATGAAAGGTGATACTGAAGCGCACGCACTATCAAGGCAATCAGTGGCTCAGCATTTAACATACTCAGAATGGTGCGCACCTGCTGTTAATGCGAACAAAAACGCAATCATGAACCTCAATACGAACAGCATGCTGCAGAAATCCAAGAGAGGGATGGGCACACGTCAACATGAAGTAAGTCACCAAAACCAAAACCGCCCTTTCTTACGAGTCGGTGCTGAATCTGGTGCTTAGAAGAATGGCATATGAATCGAAAACAAACGCTCAGGGCGGCCTCAAGAAAGGGCTTTCTTGTGCACGATTTCTTGGTAAAATGAAGTGGAGAGTGTCGCGGTTGATAGGCTAGCCGGCCCATCAACAGTCTTTTCGACAAGAAGGGAGGAATGCAATGACATTGTCCTCAAATTCCGGCTTTCAGGGCTGAAAATAAGGCAAGCATCGCCCGAGGAATTTGAAAGGCCTGTAGTTGAGAACTTATAATCCAACGAGGATGACCAAGATAAAACTGCTTCACGTCGAGCGGGAGTGTACATACTTGATGAAAGTTTCTCTGTATACACCCGTCCAAATGGCCAAAATGACAGAACTTGTTAACGCTTGGCGCTCAAATTCGGATCAAGTGTAAGCGTGCGACGACAAGGAAGAGTGAGGTTCAGACCGACTCTTCAAGCTTCAAGCTTCATGTTTTTAGAATAAATGCTGTGTACCTATCTAACCCGAAATTTGAGACACGAAAATAACTGCAAGATAATGTATTGATATAAGCTTTTGAGATAAGCACCAAAGAGATTGAGATATGGTTCGTCAAATTTAGTGAGGCAAAGAGGTAATGTCTATTACCTCGAAGAACCTGAGATTCCATTTCCCTCCAGAATCATCTTCTCTCGTCCCATCGCTCGAACTTGCCCTCCCTCAAACTCTCAAGGTATTGATCTTCAACTGCCTCGCAAACTTTATCAAGCTCGGAAAGGGCTGAAATAAGCGCGTCTAGTGACGACAAGTTATCTAAAATAGTATTATGAAGATAAACATCGCATCGAGAAGAGAACTTTCCATACCATACATCTGGATCCGGATGTTGATTACATTCTCAGATGGATGAGGTACGCTGATGGCAGACAATAAGTTAGTTGGGTATAAATAAACATATAGATCCTCTGCCAACAATGATTGGGAGCGACGTATTTTGTGGTCCTCTCATTACAGACACACAAAGGGACCAAGATTTACCTATAGCCACAAAACTCAACTTTGGGACTGGGTAATATCCATTGTCAGATGTGCGTCTCAAGCAAATAGGTCATCACTGACTTTTTCATCAGCATCCACCTCAGTGGATTCCCTATTGTATGTGATTCGTCATGTATTTGGAAGGTGGCCGTTGCAAGGTCGGGCGAACTAGTCAACTATCTTCACGATTCGGCCATTGTCAATTACAGTGATTGGATTATAGGTATTGAATAAACTGCACCAGCTTAATCTTTTCCACAGCTTCTGACATTGTCAAACGATTTATTGTATGATATTGGTGTGAGATGGTTTGGGAGAATGGGCGAGTCAACTCCAGTAGCCAAGAAATTTCCATTGTTTGCACGTGCTCAATTTGATGGCGGTATCCAAACAATGTTGTTCTCAGGCTTCAGCCAAAGCTTTGAATCGACCTCTCGTTCTCTATTTTGTGGATTCTAAGTATGCAATATATATTTTTCTGCCGTAAACAACTTAGATACCCAGAAAGTAGAAAGTGGTGTGGTTAGTGGTCGCGGTGTCAGGAGCCGAAGGTCGCCAAACAAATGTACAAACAAAAGGGCGCGCTTTCCTTTTTGGGATTAACAATGAACCCTGGAAAGTTCTCACATGAGTCGATATTGAACAGTGACAATGAGTGGCAGAAGTTCAGGGCCATCTGAGGAGAATAGCTTTCACTGTCCGTTGGATCGAAGCCACCGACGGGTTATAAAGATGGCTCCGAGTCACTTTCTCATCATCTTCCCCCCGGTTCCCTTTTCTTTTTCACCAACTACACATTTCTTTCCTCGACTGTTCTATATTTAAGGCTGCGCCTTTTGGTTTATCTCCTTCTAATCGATTTTTAAACGACGCATAAATTTCTTCAAGACCTTTTTCAACACTTCAACTTTTTCCAACTTCTTTTAACTTCTTCAACATGTCTTTCACCAAGCCAATCAAGGGAATTGAGGCGAAAATCAGCCTACCACCACTTCACACACTTAACTTGCCATCCATCTCACGACACAGTTCGTCCAATGTACATTACGAGCCTTTCAATAATCTGGTTCGTGACTTAAGAGGATCTTGTATTACGTTGTGAACTAATAATCGCATTCCAGAAATTCTACCCGCTCACTCTTAATAATCTCCAACACGGACATGGACGAAACGTCTCATCTTCTTCTTCCTGTACAGTTGTTTCACGCAACCCATCACCAACTCCTTCATCCGATTCGGAGTCTGATTCGAGCTCTGACGCCGAATCATCCACAAAATTCCGCCTTGTGCCATGCCCACTCGAAGAGGCAGACGCTGCTATTCTTGTACCACCACAAGACACTCCTCTTGCCCCCCGATCAACAAATTATGTTGCTCGCAATGGCAAAGGAAAGGGCGTTCTTCTTGTCGGACCTGCTTTGGAGCATGTTCGACACCCACAACGACCTCTGGCCAAGGGCGCCAGACTTCACCCATACCGCATCGTACGCGGATCACGATCTCCACCCTCAGACACGAACAAAACCTCTCACCATGTCCGACGATCCTCAATTGTCTCTGTAACGAGCTTTCAACAATGATCGTCCTAACGAAATCTCACACCATTTGCGCTCTCTTCACGGAAACCTTCTCATCAACCATTCTGTATCATGACGTTCAACGATTGCACTCATTCCACATACATACCCTGTACCCATTATATCCCTTCAACGATGCAAGAATTCGTTTGTAGATTAACTTTATGCCCTCACTTACATACTTTATTTACGTTTAAGGGCCCAGGGAAGGGTGGCCCCTGTACTTTGTACGACCATTCATTGTGGTATCAATTATCTAAGCGTAGAAGAAATTAAAAACACTTGGTAAAAATCTGAAGAATATGTCAACTTGTGATTCAAAGTTGATCACAGACGCTTAGGACAATAGTTGCCCTAATGTAGGCACATTGTCCAATTCGGGACAATGGATGCCGCTGTCCTCCAGTGTCCACCTGACGTCGACGTCGATCATATTAACGATGCCTGAACAATACGAAAATCTTTGGAGTCAAAGCACAATGTGATTTGTCCGCGTGTATATTGGCGCATTCTTTTCTGCCAACACTACCTCCCCCATTGTTTGCACTGCGACTTTGCGACTGCTTTTACAAAGACTCGTCGCGTATCAAGGATTCTATCACATTTACATTGTTCAATGTGATGCGGCTACACCACTTCGTCGACTTTCGACCTATTGATGCAAAATCCCTATGAAATGGATTAAAGTTTAACCGGTTATAGCGGGAGCACAAATAGCGTACCGGAGTCACCCATTCGTTACAACCACAGCGAACACCAGCCCAATCATAGTTTCCGAGTTTCGCGCCGCACTTCTTGTTTGGGCAAGAAACTTTTCCTGCAAGTTGTCCTGCTGATAAAAAGTGCTCCATCCATTTCATCTGCAAACGTAGATCTAAGTATTGCATTCGAACAAAGATTTTACCGAAACGATACGTACGGGTTCCACGAAGTACCCAGAGCACAATGGGTTAGCCAAGATTGGCGCACTCGATATCAAGCCAGACTGGTGTCTAGGGAAGGTAGGCGACGTTTGTGCTCCTGGGGTTGGCGGTTGCGATCGTAGCGCGGCCAGCTTTGGATTGGCGAAAAGCTGGGACGCGAGGTCTGACGGACTTTTGAGATGCGTAACGGCGTGATCAACCTTATCCTCAGCTGCGGATTTAGGTGAGTGTGTCGCAACCGCATCACCTTCCGCGATGAAAAATGAATCATCAGTCTTTTTATTTGCTGGTCCGCTTTCAGACGTTCCTGCTCGAACAAAGCCGGATAAGCGACGCCCCAAAACCCGGGATGCTTTGGCAGCAATATCCTCTTCTGTCGCACCCTCACCGTTAAGCTGCAGAGTTTGTGTGGCATTGGATGATTTCCTTGGAGAGTCGGGTTCCTCATCAGTGTCAAGCGCTGAATCTGACTTCTTCTTTGAGTCGTCTCTAATCGATGACATTGAGAGTGAGTCACCAAAAGCTGCAACGGAGGACAACCCTGAGGGACGACGTTTGGGCTCGGCTCTGCCAGGTACATGGACTATAGAGCCACCGGGTAATGGGGTAGCAGTTGCTGGTTGTACCGACGATGAAGGTCTTCGAGAAATGGCAGGGCTTGCTAAAGGTGGGGTAGCTGGACCGAGTTGTCCATGATCAAGCATGTGCTCCCTCAAGGCTAGCTCCTGTCTGTTAAGTTCAGTAAATTGCCATTTGATGCGAATGATAACATTTGTACCTGCACATCTTACAACGAATGCGGCGGCGAGGAACAGGCCCAGGGGTGCTTGAAGGGGATTCTTGAGGGAGTCTTGCGAACATGTCTGTCTCTAGTTGAGTTCCGTCTCCATCTGCAGTTTTGTCAGGCTTGAGGGACACATAATTTGACGGCAACTGACTCATAATCTCTTCTACGGCTCTTCCCATGTAAAACATCCGGATGTCCTTGTCTTTTCTCGAGATTTTGTACTGCGCCTTATGGAATAGCTCTAGTTGCTCATAGAAATTGGCATTTGGGCTTCGGACTTGCGATCAGGGCGGAACGCAGTGTGACCTGGAGTACACACATACTCAGCGAAGGGGCGAACTTGTCTAATCATCTTTAAAGCAGAATCGCGATCCAGGTTTCGGCTATACATAAGGTATGCAGCGACTATAGTTGCACTACGACCTAAAGAAACATCACTGAGGCTAATGAATCTAGTCGTGAAACATTGAACTCAACTAATACCAGCCTGACAATGCACCAAAACGCCTCGGCCTTTATCCAGTTCGGCCTGAATAAAGTGTATTGCTGGGAGGAAATGGATAAGAATGTCCTCGTCTTCCGAGTCGTCCAGCTGTATTTGATGCCGTACAAAAGTCTACGGTATAGCTCTTAGCATTAACGCGTTGTCAACACATAGTGAACTACCTCGTGAATTGTGATCCGTCCTCGCATGGCCGAGAAAACACTAAAGATTCCGTTCTCCTTGAGTTGGCGAACATTCATAGCACTCTTAAGATCTCCAATCCACAGCTTAGACACAACTTCGTTCATCGACATGGCAGAGATTCGTGGTGGTGGGGGTGGTATCAAAGGGAGCGGTAGTAAACAGCGCTGGCACAGGTTGCACGTAGATTTGCTGTGATCGCTCTGAGAACATGATCCAACGCCACGTGGATAATTGATCACGAGTAATTCAAAATAGGGGCTTAGACTCGTTTGGTACACTTTTCATTTTTTTTCGTCGAGAGCATGACTATACGACTCGAAAATCTTATTTTAGCGACGTCATCGACGGATTTTCTTAACCAGTGGCAATTCTGTCAGGTTTAAACATCAATAGCTGGCACAAAAATTGACAATTCAAGTTAAAGGCTCACTTCTTCAATCCGGCGGCATCACCGTTAAAGTAATCTTGATCGCCAGGGTTGGCGCCAGAATCAGCATACTGCCAAAATGTCTCGTAGCTTAAAAGGGTTGGAGTTTAATTTTGCGACACTATTCAGAACAAAACGACGTACGACCAGCCAGCAGGAAGGGTTCCGACCGTCGAAGCGTAACGCGCTATCCAGAGTGGACTGGTTGAGCCAAAGCCGCTGTTGTTACCGGTGCACGTAGTCCACCAGTCGGTGGTAGTGTATATTACTATAAACATATTTTTCAGTATTGGTGTCAGGGCGTGTCTTAGGAGATGTTTGAATTTACGTACCCGGATACCTAAGAGGACAAAATCAGTATAAATTTGACTAACAAGTTAAACCAACGAAGTCTTACCGTCCGGTAGAAGAATGATAAGTGTTCGCAAAATCATGAATCCAGCTGACCATCGAAGCTGCACTCAGACCATAACAGGTTGCACCGTACGGGTTGTCTATATGGCTCTTATCAGCATCACAGGAGAAAGATGGAGAGCGTGTGCTTACATTCAATATCAAGAGCCCCAGGAAGAGTGATTCCATCAGCACTCCATCCGCCTGATGTTGTCTATTTAGCTAGATGCAGGTTGAGTTACTAATGCACTGACCTCCATGAGCAATGAAGTAGTTGGCTTGAGTGGCGCCAGAGGACACGTCTGGTCGAGCAAAATGATAACTTCCACGAATAAGTCCTGCGTTAGTGGCGCCTGTATACTGGGACGAAAAGGAAGGGTTTTGATAGCCTAGATCCCTTAAGCATCGCTCAGGACATCGGATATAGATTACTGACCTGTACCCTCAGTTGCTTTAATGTAAGCAAATGAGACGCCACTGGCCTTGACTGATGCCCAATTTACGTTTGGTTGATAACTAGACACATCAATGCCTGTGGGGTCGGCTCTCCTAACCAAAGCTGCCCCCTCTGATTCGATGGGGGTGGCAGTGACGATGGCGACGCTGAGGAGAGATAGGATCGAAAGCCACTTCATCTTGCGTCTGAAGCTGGGTGGTTACGGACCCTTGGGTTCGAGCTTTTATACTTTTTATCTAATCTATCGTCCAGTCGTCCAGAGCAAAAGACAAAATCAGCCATATGGAGGGCTGCTCAACAGAGTACTGATGCGCACATGGAGCAGTCTTCAATGAATTTGCTCTCTTTGTAACATGCCAATCAGGCAATATGCGGATCAGATGATACATGGGCAAGGGTCAGGCTACCCGACAAGTGCTCCAAACTTAGCGGATTTTGGCAGACCATTGTGGGTCGGCGACATATTCAAGTCCTCCTGATTCAAGATGTACGACACAAGCACGGACATACTCCACAGCTGTCGATACCGTCAAGCCTAGAGGTTGTAGTGTTAGCGAGGAATGATTCCAAATTAAGAGAATTTAGCTATATCGCTGCTATAAACAGCGACATCATGGGAAACTCCGCGCGCCTCATCTAGTTTCTGTGCCACAGAAGTATTTTGCTACCAGAAATAGCGATGCTTTGTCACCCAGAGTAGTCTCTGTAAGTTGTTTGCAGCTCCGGATGCGTGTTGAGAGAAAGGGGGAGCCTGTATTTTTTGTGCGTAGCTCTTATTTTACTGTGAGAGAACGAATTTTTTTTTCGCAATGAAATTTACTAGGAGCATTTCAAGCCTAAAAAGGATGGTGGAAAAGCGCAAACCGGGAGTTGAATTTCGGCGCTTGTGGTCATGTGATGCCATCAAGAGGGTGGTTTCCGGATCGGCAATGGTTGAACCGGTTTAAATCGCTGGCGTGCTCAAATGTGAGGATGTTGAACCTTCCAGCTTTTGAATCTCTCTGCTTGCCGCTTTTCATATTCCATAATGAGCCCTAAAAGTCCTAGTAATGAAGCGAATGTAACGTTGTGCTCACCTCGATCGTCGGCAGGAGGGGATGCAAACTCCGTGATTGTTGTTCGCTCTGCGAAACCGTCTTGGATACCCACAAACCATGTCCTTCTCAGGATGGATAAGTTTGGCTTCTCTGCCAACAATATCACCTATCAGGCATTGGGCGAGCATGCACACTTCCGGTGAGAGCATAGAATACTGCATTTAGTCCACGTACTAACTGGCGAAAATAGGTATTTTGACTTTCACCAGGCTCCAGAGTCCGCCAACCCACAATGCTCTGCGAAGACTCACGGTGTCACACCAGTCTGGGGCTTTGGAACTGTTATAAATTCAACACACCCGAAGATCAAAAATGGTGAACGAGTGTATGGCTACTTGGCACCAACCCGCTATCTGCTTCTTCCCGTTGGACCGGCGGACGTAAACAAGTTTGCGTTCTATGTGCCGCGACTGCATCTTCCAGCAGGTAGTTACTCTTCAGCTATCATTCAATTTATAACGCACTGACAAAAATACCACTCAGATCGACGACCTTATAATCAAATTCTACGATGCGAATCCGATCCGCAATATACCCCGAATCCCGTGGTCGAAGACCTAACAATGTTATACCGCCCGCTCTTCTGGACGTCTTACTGGTGTGAAGACTGGCTCCATACATCCGGATACCGTGGAGATGCTTCTGCTATCGTGATATCTTCAGCATCGGCCAAGACTGCGTTTTGTCTCGCCTACCTGATAAACAAAAGACTTGAACGTGGAGAGATCAAGTCAGGCACCAAGATCATTGGTCTAACTTCACGGCGAAACTTGGCTTTCGTAAAAAGGCTCAGGTTTTATCACGAAGTTCTTGATTACGATAATTTTACATCCAGTCCGACCTTCCAAGCACCTAGGAATCAACGGTGGATTTACGTTGACGTCGCAGGCAACGACGAGTTAAACGCCCGGATCAACTCTTACTTCGCATCCCCTTATACCCATCACCTCGCTGCTTGTGTCCAACTCGGGCTCACCAATATGTTACCAACTTCGAAAGGCGTTTCTTCTCGAGATTGGTCCAAAAATACCTTCGAAATCGCTGGCTCCGCCGATAAAAGCGAGGTGACATCTTCGTTTTGGCCAAAGATGGAACAGTTCTTCATGCCGGAGTGGCTTGATGTTCGGAAATTGCAGATACCTATCTATGATATCTTCCAGAGGCAGAATCAAGCATGGGAAGAGTTGATGGTTGATTGTAAGGATTGGGTGGAATTAACAAGGGTCAATGGCTCGGAGAACGTAAAAAACGCGTATCTAAAGCTGGTCAAAGAAGGTCTCGGGCCCGATAAAGGTTTTATCTGGAGCATGTGGGACGCCGACATGGAGCCCTGTCCGTCAGAACCTCAACCATTGGTGTCTAGACTGTAGATATTCTCAAAGTTGATACCTGCACCGCATTGCTAGTACATTCTTCACACCAGCATCCTCCCTGCGTAATTCAAACGCTTCCCTGCCTTACCACTATTGCGGCTTCGCCAAGAGCAAGTTGTGATGGACGCTGCTGTACTGAAGTTCCAGAAAGAGGTGCCAGCGGATGGTTGCTTTTCACTATGTATCACCAATCAGTCTGAAAATACATAGAGCTTGGGTTCGATACCTTACTCTATTGCGAAGCATCGGACTAAGAAGACTGAATAACTCGCAAATGTCATTCAAAAACACTCGAAAATAGATCTGGCCCAGAGTACAAATTACAATCCCTGTCCTCCCCGACGACTCTGCTGCTTCGTTGTCGACATCACTGAAGCCTGTCAGGGTCGCATAAATCCAACGAAGTGGCTCTGTTCTGTCAGTTGTCAGGGCACGCATGTTTTCATTACCACTTGACTCCGATGAAGGAGATTTATGAAAGAATTTTCAGATTATTCACAGCGCATCGCCTCGACGAAGTCGTTGGTGATTGTCAATTATATTTTCCGCACACCCAATTATGGCTTGGCGCTGTGGAGTGAAAAGCTAACTCCAAGCGCGTGAATGGGATTGGATGAAACCTAACAAGCTGGGTTACATTGAGATTGTCTGATATGATAGGCATCACCATGATAACTGGGCGCGTGAAATGCTCATATAGCACCTTATTTCGTCTGCATTCAGTAGTTTCAAGCTTTGAAGGATTAACGTTTGGACCAAAGCTAAGCTGCTCGATCGAATGACATCCTTGCCTATGATCCACTCTTCCCGGTCTTTCGGTCACTTGTGTCTTCACCTTCGCCGCCAAGCTATTTCTCCCGTCAAACTCATGACCGCAGAACACAGGGCCTTCGGATTCGTAGGTGTGCGGAAACCCATCGGAGTCTCGAGTGTGTAGCACTGCCGGGGCCAAGGCCTTTTGTGACTCTCCAAAATGAGTTCCTGGTAGTAGTCATTTCAGGAAGAATTTTGGGACCATCGAAAAATTCCCAAAATGCACCTTTGGGTGGTCGAAAGGACCACCAAAATGGTGATTTTGGTTGATTTGTCAGCCCAAAAGAGGCTTTTTGGGGTAAAATCTGAAATGACTCCCAAAACCATTACTATCAGGAAATTATTTTGGTATGAGCCAAAAGGCCTTCGCCCCGGCAGTGTAGGATCTTCTTGCAAAGAGATTCCAAAAGAAGCAACTCGATATGGTTGCGAAGGCAATCAATGCCAAGGCTGTTCAGTGACAGAGATCCGAGAGCCGCACTATCTTGTGGTATGGTTCCCGGGTTTGACGCCTGGACAAATATTTGGTTTAGATGTGACTTGGACTTGACATAACCTCCATGCCCCGTGTAGCCTCGGAATTTGAAAGGTGGATAGAATTGAGTCGTCTGCGTGGAAGCTTGATTGATATAAGTATGGCTCTCGGCTGAATGCAGATTCTTCAGCTGGTCTCATCTACCCACCTTCCCACCTAAACAAACCAAAGAACGCTGCGTTGAACGCAAGCATTATATTCCTGCCTTTACCTCTATTCGATTATCTCAATTCAATTCAATCATCACCATGGTTCAAGTCAAATCCGCTGCTGTTGCTCTCATTCTCATCGCTCCTTCTCTCGCTCTCCCCGTCCAGAACATCGATGCGTGAGTTAAATTCTTTGATCCTGTGTACAGAAAACTTACCCCCATTTGATAGGCGCTCAAATGAGCTTGATACCCGAGAGCCAAACCCCGAACCCAGGTTCAACATTGGTGGAATCTTCAAGGCTGCCAAAAAGATTGCTCACAACCCCGGTGTTCGCAAGGCCGCTTCTGTAGCCAGCTGGTTCATCCGTGAGGATGGAACCTCTGTACTCTCTGCTCGAGACCTCGCCGATCTCGACGACATCTCCGAACGTGATCTCGAAGAGCTCGCCGCTCGCGACCCAAGATTCGGCAGTTTCCTCAAGAAATTCAGAGGCATCGCAGGCAAAATCGGCAAAGTTGCTGGTCCCGCTGCTCGGATCGCTAGCAACTTCATTCGAGAGGAAGACGACGACCTCTTTGCTCGAGAGGACCTCCTTGATTTGCTCGACATTTCGGAGCGTGACTTCGACGAGTTGGAGGAACTCGCCGCTCGGGACCCCAAGTTCCGGTTCGGGAAAATCTTCAAGAAGATAAAAGGCGTCGTAGGCAAGGTCGCCAAGTTCGCTGGACCAGCTGCCAAGATGGCCAGCAACTTCATCCGTGAAGAAGACGTCGCAGTCTACGCGCGAGAGGATGTGTCTGACTTCCTCGACCTCTCGGAGCGCGAACTCGACGAGATGGAAGAGCTCGCTGCTCGCGATCCCAAATTCGGCAAGTTCTTCAAGAAGATCAAGGGCTTCGCTGGCAAAGTTGGCAGGTTCGCTGGCCCCGCTGCGAACATGGCTAGCAATTTCATCCGCGAGGAGTACGATGACGAAGTCTTTTCTCGCGAAGAGATGGCCGATATGCTCGATATCTCTGAACGCGATCTCGAGGAGATGGAGGAGCTTGCTGCCAGAGATCCAAAGTTCGGCAGTTTCTTCAAGAAGATCAAGGGCGCCTTCAAGAAAGTTGCCAAATTCGCAGCGCCCGTGATGAGAGTGGCTAGCAACTTCATTCGGGAGGAGAGCGACCTTGACGAGATTTTAGCACGCGATTACGATTTTGATCTTTTGGATTAGGCAGTTTTTGTGGGTATAACCAGAGCCAGCATAGTTGTAAAAATAAAAATCTAGGACACTTGTTGTAATGGTATTAGATATGGGACATTTAGGATGATCATAACTTCGTCTGAGCTTTCCGAGAAGTTGCGGAATATTCGTCCATTGGCATTCAAGCACGACGCAGAAGAGGGCCAAACTGAGACGAGAGACGCTCAAAGTGCCGTTGCCATAGCTCACAAGAGAAGCCTGAAATGTGAGCCTCGGCGTTGCCAGTGGAAACGACCAGGTAAGTACTGTATACATGGAGCAAACGAGGCCTGTTGCAGAATGGAGGTGTTCTGGCGAACTCGGCTAATTGGCCGGGTGTGAGAAGACGATTAACAAACTTGAAAGTGTACAAACTTCTCTGGGTACGACACCAACAATATAAAACTGATAAAAAAACAAGTAGTTGAGCGAATATTTGAACCCCAAAAGTCGGGGGTTTATGTTTTCCGGAAAGAGGTTGACGGCAGCGATGTACCTGAGAAATGTGACCGTGGGACGAGGTTGACCATGGTTGGGTTTGGACAGGCCTTGAGGCTACTCGGTAATACCTCCTCCCCAACCCTCATTTTTTCTCTTTTCACTACCTTCGGCGGGGCCTCAAGAGCCCTTATAGGCCATGGCTTCCTTAGGAGCACCGGTCTTGCCACCAATGCCTGACTTTTCATCAAATGACCCCTTTTCAACGGCCGGTGACATGAAGATGCATCTTCAAACACTTCTCGATAGTAAAGAGAAGCAACTGCAGCAGGCAGGCAGTCTAGGGCAGCGGGTTCTGGCCCAGCAGATGGAGCTGGAGGAACGTATAAGGCAGCTGCAGGAGCTCGAGGGGGATAAGAGCGAGGAAGATGAGATTGACAGCGACGCGCGAGAGAGATACCGCGAGCTCGCTGATACTCTGCTTGCTTGGGATGCAGAGAATGCACAGCTTTCTAGTGCGTTTGGTGGCAGCTCAAAGGTGAGCAATACTCAGGAAGTTTGTCGCTCGTCGCTTACTAACAATCGGTATTTTCTTCGTAGCGTTATATGAATGGTAGCCACTCACCCGATATACCTTACGCCGACCTACCTCGTGATGAACCTGAGCGTGTTAAACCTTCCGCTGGGTCGTCCGCTGCTCAGTCAAGAAGAGCGAAAAACGCAGCTCATCGAGCCGATGATGTTGGTATGTGCTGACATGTCACTTACGTTTATCTTCAGGGACTTATTGCTTCTGGCGCAGAATTCGCTTTTGAGATCGGTAGCGGTCTATTAACAGAAGTCCGACGACTTCAAAGTCTACTTGGAGAGCGTGATAAAGCTATTCAAGATATGAAGGAAGAAAAGGACGACCTCGAACGGGTTGTAGAAAGTCTTCGGACGTCTATTCGGCAGAATGACAAGTTAATTGGTATGTTCCTTGATGCATCGGCATCAAACAATTTTCGCTTATTTTACTTCCAGAGGAATTAAGGTCGTCCAACTGGGACTTGGAGGTCAACAGTCGTGATTTACAAGGCCAAGTTACCGACTCACAAGGCACTATTTCACGGCTGGAGTCAGACCATAAGAAGCTTGGAAAGTCCCTCAAGAATGCCCTGGAGACGGAAGAGAAGCAGAAAAATGAACTCGAACGTCTTCAAACTGAGATGGAAGCCCTGAAGTCTAAACACGAAACCGACGTCGCCCAAGCTCGAAAACACGCAGCTGGCCTTGCACGCGACAAGTCTGACTTACAGCAAACTATCGATACCCTGAAAGCTGAAGTGGCCAGAGCATCTCGACGCATCCCTCGTTATGGGTCTCCTCTCACACCCGGTGGTCCAGACCAGCAGGACTTTCTTACTCCTAACCATGATTTGGATGGAGATTCCGACGTATTTGGGACCAATGGTCGACCTTCAACAAACCGCAGAGCTACCGATTTGGCTAGCTTATTCCCTCCCGGAGAACCGATTGACTACGACAACTCCCCTGATCCTTCACCTATTCGGAAACCATTCCAAGCTGCCAACCATCCCAACAATGAAATCGAAGCTCTTCAACAAAGACTTGCTCATGCTCAAAGGCAGATTAATACGCTTAAAGGCTCGCTCAATCGCGAGAAGCAGCATCGCATCCGTCTGGAAGGTGCAAATGGAGTTCTACCTCAAGAGGAAGACGAAGAAGAAGGCGAGGACTATGTAGATGAAAATACTGCCATTACAGAGAATAAGCGACCTACCAAACGTTCTACGACTCCCTTCAAGGTTGGTCGTGGTGGTCGTGGCCGCGGTCGAGGGCGAGGAGGTGTTACACTAATTCAACGTCTTGCTGCTGCAAGCCCCGCTTCTGAATATCATGATGAAGACGAGCCTCGCTTGGACGATTCACCTGTTCCTCCCGTTCCGACGCTCCCCTCCAAGTATAACAACCAGTATGAGGAAGATGACGAAGTGTCACAGTTTTTCGGAAGCAGCCATGGTCATGGACACGACGTCGAACAGGAAGCCGAGGAAGAAGAACCAGTACCCAGGTCGCCATCACCACCTGCGATTCATTCCAACAGGACGAGCGTGGATGGCATGGATCCCGCTTTCGCCAATGTGTTACGTCGGGTTCCCTCTAATGGGTCAGCGTATGCTGGTAGTCCACTTCGCCACTCTGTGCTCAACCGTTCTGGAAGAGGCGGAGCTGTCGTCGGTCGTCGTTCAAGAGGCGGCGTGCCATTCAGAGAGGCTCGCCCCTCCTCCATTGTTGATGCTCCCGAAGTGCTTGCTGCGGAACTCAGCGGCATGGACGCATCGCCATTCAAGGGTGGCAATACATCACTGCTTAACGATGTCGATGTCATCGAAGAAGGCGAAGACGATGGTGAAGAGTACATTCGAGTGAAGAAAGTTGAGAAGATTGAGTTCGGATGCCAGACGGAGTCATTAGAAGTTGAGGACAAAACAGCCGTGTTACCTGACGCTGTTCCAATGGTTGAACGTTCTGACATGGGTATTCAGTCCGAGCCAGAGCCAGTGGTTGTCAAGACCACGGCAGAGATGCAAACCCAAGCCGACCCTGTTATCGTCGAGAAGGTCACTTCGGACGTGGGCTTCCAAACCGAACCAGTTGTTGTTGAGAAAGCCGAGGCCGCAACACAGCACCAAGCCATCTACGTCGATAACAGTGTTGGCACTGATCCCGTTTCTACCACTTCTGTTCTTGGAAAGGGCTTACCACCACTGGTCATCGCCGATTCAAGCCGAAGAGCAACAATTACTCAAGCTGACATCTCAAGATCATCCAGCATCGGAGACTCGACTTTGACACGTTCATTCCTCGCTGAGCGGCATCATGAAGAAGAGGACGAAGAGGTCATCGACGACGGCGAAGAGACTGAAACGGGTGCAGAAACTGACGACGATTATGAAGATGCCAGACAGAGCATTAACATGGTCACTCCTTCAGAAGACTATCATTCGATAATGACCATGACGGACAATGAAGACTACGATTCGGATGAAGACGACGACGACGACGCAGAGAGTATCAAAGCCTCTCACTACTCCATTCGCGATCGGTCAACGACTTCTCTCAACAGGCCACATACGTCGTCTTCCTACTATTCTACTCACCAAGTCCCAGAAACTCGCACGCTTTTGTACGAAAGTGTTGCTGTTGGAGCTGATCTTACTCGACCACCTTCACCCGTTATTGTGGAGCGAGTAGTCGAAAAGATTGTCGAGAAAATTGTCGAAGTCGAAAAGGTCGTCGAGAAGATCGTCGAGAAACCAGTACATATTCATGTGCCTGTGGAAGTGCCTGTTCAAGTACCTGTCGAACAACCCAAACCTGAGGTCAAGGAGATATCTATCCAAACCGACGCTTGGAAACCGCCTATGTCCCCAATCGTTGCCGCGCCTATTCCCAAGTCTCCAACTCTAATTCGTGTAGGGTCGGAAGGTCATCAATTCCGCTTCATTCCTCCTCCTTCGGTGTCATCGAACTTAAATGGCTCGCCAATGACATCGGCTGCACCAGTCTTCATTGCACCTTCTCCTGTCCCGACCCCGAAGTCTTCCGTTTTCCGGGAACCGTCAACTGGTGGTACATTTGGACGCCGCACCAATGTGGCTGATAGACGTCAATCCATCGAATCCATGATCTCCGCCAGCACTGGCCCTGACGAGTCCTCTGCTCGTTCTCGCGTGCCCTCCCAGACTGCTAGTATTTTGCTCAACTCGTCCGACAAATCGAAACCTCCGATGTTCTCTCTTCCTCCGCCACCAAAGGCACCTCCACCCTCCATCATGCCACCTCCTGCATTCATTCCCGAACGACGGGTTGCCAGTGATGGCCCTCCGCCCAGGCCTTCATCTCCACCGCCTCCCGAACTCATTCATCGTGCAACGACACCTCTTGGCACCCTCCTACCAGTCCCTGTTGGCAAGTTCGTCCGTTCTCAGGGATCCAGCCTACCGCCCTCACAAACCAATATCCGCCAATTGTCGTCTAACGGAAGCTTCAGATCTGCCAATGGTCCTCATCTATCAATGCACCCTTCAAGCACCCTCTCGTCTTACAATAACGTCCAGGAGAGGTCAACTGTCTCTCTAACGTCTGATAGGAGCTTGGCCTCCCCTCGTTCGTCAATTTCGTCTGATCGTAACCTACCATACGAACGCGCTCGTGAACCAACTACGCCAGAGAAATCTGCGGATATTACGCCCCGGCCACTGAGTCAAGGACAGTCGACGGATCCTACGGTCATTCATGCGATCACCCAGACAATGATCGGAGAGTTCATGTACAAATACACCCGGCAGACCTTTGGAAAGGGTGTTGGTGAGAGACGGCATCGTCGATTCTTCTGGGTACATCCGTATACCAAAACGCTCTACTGGAGTTCGGCCGATCCTGGGTCAACGAACGTGACGGAGTCAAGCGCGAAGAGCGGTAAGTTTTTATCTTCTTTGAATAATGCTGGATGCTTATAAGGTTTGGATGCAGCGTACATCGAAGGGGTTCGCTCAGTTCTCGATCCCAACCCAATGCCTCCCGGCCTCTATCAATACAGTGTTATCGTTTCTACACCACAGCGGGAAATGAAGATCACTGCCCCAACTAAGGAGAGGCACGACATTTGGCTCAATGTAAGTCTCGTTATCCAAAAATTTACTGTTAGCTGACGATGTGTTATCAGGCTCTCAAGTATCTCCTCGCCAGACCTAGCAACCCGAATCTTACTTCTCCTGCTAACAACACCATTCTCCCACAAACCCCTGGGTCAGCCACCGATGATGAACGCCAACTTGTGACATCCCCTTTAAGTCAAAGGAGTACCAGGACAGCTCTACGAGGTGAAACTTGGAACACAACACCTCGAGGTCAACGAAGTCGTTCCCAGCTTTCAGTAGGGGGCTCCGTTGGCAAGCGATCTGGCACTCCTGCGTTGGAGTACCTTCGGTGGAATGGGCCAGAAAGCCCCTACAGCCCAGATCGTTCGTTCGTTGATGTTCCAGGTCATGATGCGGACGAGCTTGACTTTGAACTCCACGATGAGTCGATGTCTGACGAAGGTTATGAAGGTCTAGAGAATGTTCGAGCCTGCTGTGATGGTCGCCATACAGTTGGGCACTCAGGGAAACACCATCATCATCATCATCACCATAACCATCAGCCACAAGGCAACATGGGCACAGTCAATAGTAATATGGGTACTATCAATAGTCGAAGGAGTACCGAAAACCATCATCTCGAGCCCCATACTGAGCCAGCTCGTCCTGCTTCACCTGCGTGGTCGTTCCGATCAAGGGCAGGGAGCACCCGATCGGGTAACGAAGGAGGTGGGCTATTTTCTTGGGGAAGAGATGAAGGCGGCAAACTTCGTTTTGGCTCAAAGCGCTCAGCAAAATCGTCCATTCAGGCCCATGATTAACGTCAACTGCCTTTCGAACTCCCAACGACTTACGCTACCTGATTCCCACTCAACTTCCTGGGCTTTTTGTTCACGTCATCAAACAATCCTCTCTTTATCCTTTGCGTTCCAGATGCTTTCGATTATCTTTTCATCTGCCTACATATGATCCTTCTAATGGACCCATTCGTTGAATCATAGATATCCACTCCTTACCTTTCTTCTCATCACCAATCTTATTTCTGTAAGAAATTTGTGCCATCATCCATGCAAGAATACTGCTCCTTCGTTAATCTTAGAATTTTACTGTCTTTGAAATGGAATTTGGTTATCAATCCATAGTGATGCACTTTGTGAAAGTTCAGCCCCTTCTTTACCAATACAAAAACGAATAAGAAACCAAAAGCATTGATACATGGCAAGGTATGAATGGTGTAATATGACACAAAAATTAACAAGAAAAACAAGTTTTTGAAGTAAATCAAATCAATCAAATCTAAATGTCCAAGAATGGTTGTACTCGAAAGCAACGAAAGGGTTTGAAAGTCAGACCTTCAAAAAACCCAATTCCAATGAAGGAGAAGTTTTGTAGATGCAGCAAATAGCCTATAGTGGTGTCGAGGAACAAGATCCAGCTCCAAGCTAACATAAGTCGGTAATCATCCTCGATTGTCTCAGCGCATGTGCGGGAAAGAGAACCTATGGAGTTGCCTGTGGCCGTCCACTAGCCATTCTGCAGGAAGCTACTTCTCCTGTAATCTATCCCACATATGACGAATATGTGCTTTACAGCAAAGTTAGGGTGAAGACACTCGCAGTGCCTGTAATTTGACAGGCTGTGAAGAGTGTCGACCCATGGGTATTATAGGAGCCATGCTTTGCTGTGATGCTGTTTGCTGAGATTGCGCGACCGATGGTGACGGAATGGTGCGCGACGACACGGGACTGGAAGGCACAAACGAGCTGCTGTATCCCGGTGCTCTCTTGCTGGTTGGGGTGGCATTCAACACCAGCGATGTGCTTCCGTTGAGCGCACCAACTGAAAATGAAATAGGAGGCGGGACAGCTGGTATTGCAGGTGACCCCACGACGGATGAATTTGCAGACGAAACCGGCGATAATGGCGATCGGATTTGTTGCTGTTCCTGCTCCTGCTGCTGTTGGTATTGTTGGAAAAGATTGGGCAGGCCAGATGGGTTGAAGCCATTCATGCCAGCGCACCATGAGTTCCTGGCTCCTTTCCGACTCTTGGACACCGAAGCAGCAGCCATCGAGAAAGGAGCATCGAAAACTTCAACGTCTACTCTTTGCCCATTAGCCGTCTCGGTAGCAAAAATCTCTTTCAGCGGAACAGAACCCATAGAGCTGTCTTTGTTCCGCCGCTGTCTAAGGCTTCCCAAACGCGAAGCCGCTCTAATGGCTGCATGAGGCGTTGTCAGGTGCTGATTCTCAGTGTTGTGGCCGTTTAGGGAGGAAGTGACCGAGGGAAGTCCGGCTTTGTCCCTGGAAACGCCACTGCTGCTCGTGCTGGCCAAAGATGAACTCGATGGCGATCGATTGGGACGTTGGCGGCAACATTGAGCTCCATTGCTACTCGCTTCCGTGACAGGGCTGAATACAGAAGGAGACCCAGAAGTATCGCTAGAATCACCGGACGGGGAGTCAGGAGGGTTGGACTCGCGTTCCGATGCTGAGCAAGAAGGGGAAAGGGAGGTGGGCATTGAAGAAAATGAAGAGGTATTGTGTTGATGGCCTTGATGAGATGAGCCAATGGCAGAATCAATCAGAAAGTTGACTCTGGGTGGGTAGGTGGGTAATGTTAAAGGGAAGACGGTCGTGAAAGAGTCGGCTTGACTTCGTGGGGACGCCGGAGGTGGAGGGAATGTCGAAAGTCTCGACGATGCTGACGAAGGAGATAGTTGAAGCGGGCGAGACGGTGATTTAGGAAGGGGTTGGATCTTTTGGCGTACGCTGACAGTTGTCCCTGAGGAAGACGAGGAGGAGGTGGCCGACAAAACGGGTGGTAAAGGCAAGTCGATGTTCGAAGGTCTTGCAGGCGCAGCGTGTTCTCGGGCCGCCAGTATTTGAATTTTCTTCATTCCCCACGTCTTCAAATTGGTCTTGCAGTGAGTCAGGTAGCACGACATCTCAGGAATAGCCTTTACAGTCAACTCGAGCATAGGTCGGACAAAATGGGCGATGAAGAAGATTTGGGAATCGACTTCCTTCAGAGGGTCAGAGGAGGACATAACAGTGGGCTCCATCTCGTATTCTTGCTCAAGATTGGCTTGTGCTGTCCATTCTTGCATGAGAGCTTTCGCCCACTGCGTGGAGACATAGAACGGACGGCTCTGCGAATACAAGAACGAGGTGATAGTGGTTCACAAGATGTCAGATAAGTAATGCCAAGTCAAAGCTATGAATAGTTGCTTACTGGGTTGCTGATATCTGCATTCTTGAGAAGTGCCTGGCAGACAATGGTTTGTCGCTGGCAGATTGTACCCAACTCTCCTTCAGCAGTCCTTTGGAACCGTGCCATAAAGTCTTTGTGTACGCCCATATCCGTCGCGATAACTGACGACCGCAGAATATCCCGAACGTGATATCCATGCTTTGGGTCATCCAACAGAATACCCAAGCCATGATGCCTCATGACACGAAGCAGAAGTTGGTAGTGCATCTGTTCCAAAGCCGAGCTATGATCGAAGACGAGTGAAAGTGGTGCGTTGGCCTTTTTCTGAGTGCGTAGGTCAGATAAGCAGGTGAATAAAAGGTAAAATGTAACGCACCATGAACATATTGGAAAATCCTGGGTGACCAACATCGTGCCCAATGGCTGCAACGTAGAGCACAAACAACTCCCGAAGTCCCAAACAAGACACCAAACTACTCCCATTGAACTCTTTAGTAGGCCTGAAAAGACGATTTTCCTCCAATAAAATGGCAGTTGGAGGAACCATGCCGGCCGATTTCAAGTAGCAGTGGGTTGCTTGCAGGACGTCCAATGCATGCTCGAAGTTGTGGTAGGTATTCTCGTACCGGTATATCCGACGCAGATGGTGAATGAACTCTGTAATTCGAGCTGATTGAAATCCGTCAGTATATAGGAATGATAACAGTTGACTAATATTGAACAAGGGTTGAGGCTGTGGTGTCGGTAAGGAATACTCACCCATCTCGATAGGTATCGTTTCTGCCATGCCTTCCACCCGAAAAAGTGTCTCAAAAAGTATAAGAGTGCATGCCAGAACTTCCTCGTCAGGGAGTTGTTGGGGTTCAAAATGCCAGCGATCCAAAGAGCGTATGAGTCTCGCTTTGACGGCGACGGGCAGTGCAGCAGGCGCCCTTGCATTCCATGTCAGGAAGGACTTCTACATCTTGAGGAAGAAAATTGCTCACAAATTCATGCTGTTGTCATTGACAGAGTTGAGAGTTTCGGTGTATAAATCAATCAGCATCTCTGCGTATATCGTTCTGTGAAACAAAAACGAAGATTGAGATCGCCTTAGTCTGAACTGCGTGAAAACATTGTAAACGCACTGTACAATGGCAGCATCCCCGCCCATCCATCCTTGCCCTTGCCCATGTCCTCTGGTTGCAAGATGCAAACCTCCGACATCTGCACTTCTTCGTCGGTAGTCTTTGGCCATACGAGCTGGTTCTTCAGGGGAGCTTGGAAGCAGTGGCTTAGCCGGCGCGAAGCCGCCCTGCATAATGCGGTTTCTCTAAAATATATTCAGAATTTTCGGAGACGATGAGTTGACGACGTTGGTAGTTTAAGAGAGAAAAATCGAAAAATATTCGGATGGGGATTGGTTGGTGCCCTTCTTCGGTCGCGTGGGTGCTTGCCAAGCCACATGCTCTCGTGGCCCCCGCGTGCCATCCAAATACTCCGCCCGAGTAAACCCCGATTCCGCGTCAAGGCCTAAATTCTGGGTTCCCTTTGCAAATCATGATTTGCTTTCTCTCCTTGAACTATACTCTTAATTTATCTACAATAACCTTCAAAAATGAGGAATCTGTTTTGATATCTTCATCCAAAGGAAAATACCGGCTTCTTTCGGCAGGCATGCTTCACGGTGCCTGGATTTCATTTTGCAATTTGGATGTGGGGCCACTCAACCACGAAAATAAATTTCTTGCGAGAAATGAAAAGGATTGGAAAAATTCAAAGCTCAACGACTCTGCCTCCTTTTTCCTCTCGGAAAAAAGGATTGAACAGGCTGGCCGCTAATAGGCAATTGAACGTACCAAAGTACAAATTGTGGACTCGACTCTTCCATCGCGTAATCATTTTGCTTCCTTCTTCCCATGGAACAGTAGATTGCGCCGTGGTTAAACCAATCGGGTCTAAGCTTTTGACTCGCAGAAAGGCGAAGGTCTTCCTCCGACTTTGCGCTAACGAGTGTTTAATTTATTGAATCCCTGCTTCCGCCTCGCGTGTGTCGACACAAACTGTCAATTGCCACTTCGGGAAAGCGAATAACCTATTCAACAGTATTCACGGACTTCGTTTACTTGCTTCGGTAGTTCTCCTTCGATATCGAGCTCATGACTAGTTCCTTCAAGCTTATGTTTGCGCGATCCACAAGATCATATCGGGCGGACGAAATTACTCTTCTTCGTCGGGATTTTAACCATCTATAAAGTGTATTCTACTCGATTTTGCATGATTCAACCAGTTTGTCGCGTACGTTCAGCAAAGCCACGGCTGCCTCGGTAGTAAGTAAGTATGAAGAAAGTAGTAAATAAATTTACTTTGACGAAATTTACTTTGCGCCTGTGATTCAATTTCCGGAGTAATTGCAGCTTTCGATATCAATGTCAACAGCACCGAAACTGGGCCATGCATTCTCCTTGTACACTCTTATCTACGTTTGTGTGTAGGCAAGACCTTCGGATCATCGCACGTTGCCGGATCGCACCGATGGCATCAGACGGACGAACAATTCCTCTTCTCATACCACGTCTTAACAAAAGATCACCCGTCGTCAGACTGAAGATACGCTGACTTTTCTTCTCTGTGAGTAACAAAGATCCTCCTGAAAACCAGGTTATATGAAATAGAGGGTAAAACTCCACAGTGACTTGCAGGTACTTACGTATCTGAAAGTCTTGTACTATCACTTGAGCTCGAGTTATCGCTTCAACCATTCATTGGCGACCTACGCCAAAACTCTGGGTGGCTTCAACGCCTCTCAACCCGCCATCTTGTAGCGCCAGTTGCATGGGTTGATCGCTTTCTCTGCACGAGGCATCGTGACTTTAGTCGCTCCGATCCGAGGCCATGGACCCATCATAAGCTATCTTCATCGTCGCGGGACTGGCTAGCAAGGCAAAGTCATCTCGGAGATTTACTCGAGATATCCGACTGCGGAGCTACTTGTGCTTACTCAAACGTGGTCTGTCGAACCCTAAAACATGTCAGATTGTCTAACTTCATAAAACCCTCCAGTTATGTGGAGTGAAAACATGCCGCTATGTTTGATCCTTGGGAAATGAGTTGCTCACTTATTGATCGCTTTCCGAGCTTGAAAACAAGGCGGACTCTGAATCTCGTCAGATCTAATCATGCATTTTTATGGATTATTCGACTTGATGGCCGACCATGTAACTTCTCTGGCCATCTCGCTGTGAGATGAACAACACGATACACTGTCAGAAATATCCAAAGGATCGCTGTCAGTCTGGTGCTTGGCTGCGTTCCAGAAGAATCGTACTACTAGAGTCTTCTGGGAGTATACGTATGGCTATTTTTTGACTCGTGGCTAATAGGACATTTTTTAAGTGCACGATAACTTTAACCTTAGAATAAGACCGGTCGCAGTATCAGCCTTGGACGCCGATCCCCTACTCAAGCAGGCTTCTTCTCGAGTTCATGAGGGTCGTGAACATTAGAGGCTTTTACTTTTTATTGCCATGCCATGGCATCTGGTTCTTTGAGGTCTGCGTACCGGTAAGTGGTCAAAGATACCGAGATCCAGACCTGTCAATAAAGAAGGGTTCCTTCTTGGCAGAGTAAAGCCCTTAGACTCTCCAAGAAATTTGAAGTAGGACGCTGAAGCTTTCGTGAGCCACTCAAATACTGTAGTAGTTATCAGCTTATCAAACCCCGAATCCGCTCCATGCACACCAATCTCGCGAACCATTGAAGTCTATCTGCGTGGAGACTCTACTTTCAAGCTTGTTATTCACAGCTTCACATCCGCCGGACAAAGCACTACTGTTGGTCTTTTCTTCTTCTAGTACCAGTCGAAGTGTAGGAACTTGTAATCGGACCGAATCATCGATGGGAGCTTCCTGGAGGACTGAAAAAAGCTCCGACTTATTAGTAGATGTATGTGAAGAAGAGGTCCCGGCTGAGACGAACTTACAGTACGCGCTTCTAAAAAATACGATATTGAAGGCCTGGGTTGGAGACCGAGTGTTGGACGACTTATAGCAATGGTTCTAGTTTTGATCCTCCAAGTCTAGGCATTACTAGATGCAGTCTCAGGGTCAAGACATGGCAGGCTATTAAGATTAAGGTTGATCAGTGTGTTGAGCGATCTTTCAGTAATCTGATTTGTATGTTGGGTGTTTATCACGCTATTAGCCTCACATGCAATATTGTAATGTATCGCACTGAGCAACGTTAAAGGGAGGTAGCTGATCCTGAGTAGAGCCATACTAGAACATAAGTAGTCAGCAGTGGTCATAGTTTTCTCTCTCGTACTCAAGTCCATTGACTTGAAGAAGTCAAGACGCTCTTTGAGAGGTTGATTATGATGAGGTGAGGTGAAATACTGCCGCATTTCGATGTGACATGAATGGACGATGTGATTAGGTTCAAAAGTGGGGTACCCTGTCAAGCACCTGTCGTTTCAAGCGTGGAAAAAAACATGGTTCACATTTGGGTGATTTATGTATGCCAATACATTTGATACAGTACGAGTCTTCTATTTTACATTTCAACCGCTGTCACTGGCATGCAGCAGAGCCTCGGACCAAAAATCCATGTACATACAAGAATTTCATTTTTTCAATAGTAAAGATACAAGGGATGCGTAAGTACTATACAATAAAACCAGGATACATACACGCGCAGAGCCCAGAAGAGAGACGCCAACGGTTGGGAACCTAAGTAAAAGAGGAGCGCTTGTCATACGGAATGCCAAAAAAAACGGTGTTTGTTAGATTATGTACTGCTAAGGATCATATTGTACGTGTGCGTTGAGCGGTAAAAGGAAAGGAATCGAAAGAAAACGTTTAGGAGTCTGCCTAGACTGATGACAGTCATGATGGTGCTTGAAAGCACAGATTAAATCGCTCATGTATGGAAGCGCGACAGGTGGGTGCCAGGTGAAGTGAGTGGCAATATCCAACAAGGTAGTTACCCTCATATTCAATAAGGAAAAGATTGTCGAAACGGGAGATTGACTTGGATGGTAGGTAGTAGGCGCGTCACGATGCGTCAAAAAGTTCCTGGATCAACGAAGCGATCAAATTAAATGCCAATAATAATAATAATAAAAATAAAAATACCTCTTGGCCTGTGGTCTCGGTCCCTCCTAACCGGCCTCACATCCTCCCCCCCTCTCTTCCCTTGACGCACATACCTCAAGGATTCCTAACAAAAGGTACCTGATTAAACCGTCCGCCAGACTCTGGTAACGACCAGCGACGGACAGGTTCAGGACCTCCAACCATAAACTGTTGTTGGGGGGCACTATATGTACTAGGCAGTGGCATCTAAGGCGAGGCAACAAAAAGACGATGAGTAACAAGCACTTGTCAAAGGCTACGAAGCCAGATAGAGCAGCTCACCGTAGGCGAGGACGTAGCAGGTTCGCCCAAGCGGCTACTCTGCATTGTTTGAGTTGTTGGATAGCCCCCCAAGGGGGATTGTGCACGATACGTCTCAGAAGGGCGCATATATGAGGTCGATGACTGAGTAAAGCCATGTCGTCGCCCATGTACACTTTGCGAAGGCATTATGAAAGGAGGGGAGCTCAATCGCGAGCCATGTTGACCTCCATTTCGCATTCCTGGCTGTGTTGATGGTAATCGATGGGACGAAAAATACTCTTCTCCTTGCTGCGTGTGCACCGCAGTGCCGCGAGACGGAGGCTGGGTATGGTGCGTTGGAGTATTGAGAAGAACAGAGCTCTGTTGAGGGGATATCGAACGAAACAATTGCGGTTGAGGCATATATGCATGTGGATTGTACATTGGTGACGACTGTTGAACCTTTCTCAGGTACGGGTGTGAATTTACTGCACAAAGTAATTGTAAGTATTTTTTTTTCTATCAAAAGAATTACTTCCTCACCTGTATGCAGTCGAGAGCTACGCTGTGGCGTTTCGGGGAGGGTAACGTCACTCTTAGGTGTCGATGCTGGAATTAAAGGCACCGTCGTCGTACCCGTGGTAGTTGTTGGGTAGCGTTCTGTTAAGCTGACACAATCTAAGCCATTCCATAACGATGGCGAAGGCAATGGTGGGGATGCGTTCGTACAAAAATGATGTGAGGGCTGACTAAAGATGATAGGCATTTGCTGATGATCTAAAGCACTCTGCAAGACAGCCAGGTCATTTCTAGGAGTACGAACCGATTGGCTGGTGCTGGTGCTGCCAGTGTCGTCGTTATCAGAGCGTGGACAGTCTTCGCTCTTAGTATTGGCTTGTGGGGAGCGTCGCACCTCGATTAGGCCAGGATTACGTGACTGATAGCCTCCTTCACTATGGTATCCAGTCACATCAATATCCTCCGAGTGAAGCTCAAAACTCGGTGAGAAAGACCTCAGCTTGGCTTCGTCCATATTCAGCAGAGGTGTTGGGGTTTGCCGCTCGTTGGAGGGTCCAGCAGGCAAGTCTTCGGCTCCGTCGCCTACGGCAGAGAGACCAGCGATATTGAGCTGAAATTCGAGAATGATAGGTTCCTCCTCTAGTGGTCTGGCTTCCCCTCCACACCACGACGCGGCGCTTGTCTCTTGTGACCCGTCAAGAGGATCGTCGTCGTTAACTACGCTTAAGCTGTGCATCGCGAATGGGTTGAGGCGGAAGACACCCATCATGCGTCGCATCTCCTTAGGGGCCTGCGTCGCCCTCAAAGGGACTTCAGCAGGAGGAGGTTGCGAATTGATTTCGCTAGCGGCATTCAGTGCGCTAGTGCCGGGTGACGAAGGGGTTGATCTTGAGGATGATGGTCGTTTTGAAGAGTAACTGGTAAGCTCCATGATGAATCGACCATCTCGGTCATCGGGCTCGACCTTGACTGGCGACGAGGAACCAAAAGAAACAGTTTGTACGCCCACTGTGGTAGCGGGAAGGGAAGGAGACTGAATGTCGCTCGACGTTTGTCGTGACGGACCAGCCTCTCCTCCTGCTACCCCATAGGGTGTATATTCCTCGTTTCCAAAGTCTGGATCGCTGGAATTAGCTACCAGATGGCCACCATCCCAAACAGCCTCTTGTGTAGAGCGCGTGGTCACTGCAGTCGGATTTGTTGTTGACAGAAGTGATGGTTGTACCTGAAAGTCCGCCGGTGGGCGGATGTACGCTTCTGGCAACGCGTGGCGCTGTGGTGGCTCGAGGACTGGTGGTTGTTGGGTCGATGGGCCATAATCGTAGGCGATATACGCTCCTTGTGATGTGAGATGACAATGCTCTGGGTTCTCCGAAGGATTTGGATGCATGTTGGAGAGTTGGGTCCTACTCCAACCAGGATAAGCGTCGACTTGCCAGGCCGAAGCGCTGGCTAAAGCTGGCGGAGACACTTCCGAGCCATCATAACCCTGACTGGAACATACATGCGAAGACTGCTGCTGAGTTCTTTCGACGTAGAGGTGATCCCAAGGTTGGGCCGACACAGAACCTCCTACGGCGGTTGAGCTGGGCGGCGCTCTGCTGTGAAGCTGCCGATAATCGTCGGGATAATATTGGGACATGAAAAGACTTGGAACGAGCCGTGTGTGGACAGGAAAGGGGCATGATGGATTGGTTGTAAGGAGCTTGATTTAAGAGACATGAAGGTAAGGTGTTAAGTTGCATGCTCACACCGAGGATCATCATCACTGTCATCTCCCACCTACTCACCCACTCGATCTGCGATTCTACGATCCCAGAAGGTTCTCAAGCTAATTAAACATTTTTTTATTTGAGTTTTTTGTTTTTTTCAATTCGCTACCTGGGGGCCTTGCGGTCACTCCAGTTTTGATGGCTGTCCCATATTAGGCAGGTCTTCGTGTGAGGATCCGCCAATTGCACAGCCACAGTCACATTGTCAGTGAATCTCCGCTGCACCCACGAACCAGGGCCATGTTCTTGGTCAGTTCTCTGGTCAGTCGAAGTCCTCTTTCCCTGAATTTAACCTTGACTGATAACCAGGATTCAGGCGATGCACTTTCACCTCCAGCTAAGTGACCCTATTCCAATTTTCTTCGGATGCAACCTACCATGGTCCTGGGTCATACTTGACAATGAATGAAAAGCTTGCTGTGGGTTTTCTGGGTCCTGGTCTAACGATTATGGAAAGTCAAAATAACAGGCAGCCAATACAGATATCTTGCCCGAAATTCTAATACTTTGACAAAAGAAAATCGCCTAACAGGACGTGCCGGATCGCAGTCAGGCTTTCAAGGTGGTCAAGTCTTCCAAAGCTTGTTTATTCTCGAATCCTTGAGGACAGGGGACATCCTTGCGTTTCGGGCAGTGTTCCTACGCTAACAAGTTTCGTTTATGATGTATTGATGAGACCTTTTCAATAAACTTTCATGTCTTGTTCATGAATCCAATGTTTCATGGCGTTCTTGCGACATAATTTGAGAGTCACAATCTAAGTACAAATTTCTGGCTGCTCGTCTTCAGAAAGCATTTAACTCTTCAAAAGAGATCTATCTTAGACGGCGTCTTCGGCGATCATATGCAATCTCCTAGTGTTTTAGTGTGATTCTGTGTTCCGTCAAGATAAGTCATCGATGCTTTGCTCACATACAGCCTACGTGCAAGTGTATGCTTGAAGCTGCATTCGAGTACATTTCCTCATTTGAAGATGCTTTTTAACCAAGTACAGAGCTGCTGATCTTCCTGCGTAAAGTATAATACGGCGAGGCCTACGTAATCACTTGCAAAAATAAGACGAAAAGTGCTCTGAACCCACGATGCCAAATTCACCAAGCTAAAAACAATTTTTCCGGTCTTTGCAATACTCCAATCGATGACCTCAGTTCTGGATGCTGACCACAATGATTAGCTTCATGGCCAGGAGTCAGGAAGTTGGCGCGTTACTATCAACATGTGTTATTACTTGCCGCTGTACAGCCCGTACGGAAACACCTCGAAAGCTTACTTTAGAATGACTAAGGCATGGATATCACCCCAGGTATATGTCGGCTCTTTTATCCCCAAAGTACCTAGAAACAGAGTTACATACTAACAATGATAGCAAGTTTTGATTTAGCGTGGCATTATGCGCCACTTAGTGCGCTTGCCTAATTGAGCGTTGCAGACAAATTAAGCCACGTTACGCAAGCCTTCTTAAATTTTCTCTGACAAGAAACCTGGAGGACGTGGCACTAGAACAAAGTCGATGTGGTGGCCGTCGCCAGTAATAAGCGCCCATTGATCGTTTGATGGCACCGACCAATAACTACTATATTCGAACCACGCGCCGCTGCGCCTTGAAAATCACGCTTTTATTGGATGTGAACGAAGCACACGAGAGCTGAACACCTTGTTCGCCGTCGTTCTATACAGGAAAGAAGGCACAGAACCGTTATGAAATACTTGTGGAAATAGAGGGTGGCGTGAATCGGTGATCGAGAAGAGTGCATGGTCAATTCCCTTTACTTTTTTTAGGGCTTTCCTTAAGGTTCCGGCGGTACACACGGGTCAGAAACGGTGGGAAGTTATCTTTCTACATTCTACGACCACGACGGTGACGATATTCGGCTGAAAGACGGCGAACTTAACGTCAAGCTGAAGCCTTATTGGTATTCCCGCGTTGGGCTATCTATTCCCTAAATAAACGGAAGCCAAAATGACTCTACGTGAGATGGATTTTCTCACTACATTACTGCGTAAAGAAAGTTTGTACTAATGGCGAAACCGATTGTTTCGTTCACGTTCGAAGACGTGCGTTATAACGGGACAGTGGCTTAAACTGACAACTGGATTTGCTTCTAGGATTGTGATTGACCCCACGTTGAGAAATCATATTTGATTTGCTTGATGAGTTCTGAGTCCTGAAGTCAAACTGGCAAACCGGATATGAAATGCCGCAACTCAGCGGCTCTGTGTTTCAGGGTCGCATGAGTTAGTGTTGCAGGTCATGTATTAGCGCCGCAGTGTTGCGGTTTGGCCTGCTGTGAGTTATCAGTCTGTAAAATAAAGAAAAGACGGGTTAACTGTAATGCATCGAAATAGTAATATTTTTGTATTCAGAAAATGATCCCGATCATCAAATTCTTCTGGGATGAAAGTTTCAACCAGCGCAGTCTACATATGCCTATGACCCTCAATTCTTCGCAAGACGGATGACCCCCCAGATAGATCTCCATAGATAAGAATCATCATGAAGTAGTTACCGAGGTCTAGGGCTAACATATCAAATCCAACTTATGTTTTCCAAGAAACCTTCATTTGGTGTCCAAACATAGCTCTACTAGATGAATCATACAAAGCCATCCCAGAACAAGTACAGATCAAATATCAAAAGACACGCGGCGAGTAATTATAAAAGGGTGACAACAGTGATGATCAGGAGATGCATGATGATTGGTGGGGTTGAGTTTAAGTTGACAAGCTGACAAAAGCCTGTGTTGACGCACGAGACTCTGGACTCCGGATTGACCCATGCAGCAGCGGCCTGCGGAGAGGTTTGCAGACGTTTCTGAGCCAAGGAGAGTACTTAACGCAAAGATTTGCGACTGCCTTCATGCTAGAAACGGCGGTTAAATATTATCTCGACGAAGAAGGGGAGGAATTATCCGAGACTTCGGCAGCGATGTTGGATGGACCCACATTTTTTTCGATCAGGTTAGCCAAAACTCCACGCCGCGTAGAGTAAACTTGCCGCCGGACAATATTTGCACAGGAATGGCTGATTATCGACCACGAGAAATTAAGGTTATATATTCCCATTCAGCTTGGCTTCTGGAGAAACTGGAAGAGAGCTCAACGACTGATTTGGCTGGAATGACCGTTGTCTAGGGCTGTATTGGCGGAAAAAAACCATTTTCACTATTCAGTCTAGATGAATAGGCCATGAGGCTCTCGCAATGGGGTCTGCTGCCAGCATGTCAGAGAGATTCGCATTGGATGTGAACCCACAAAACATTCCCGATTACCGACGAGAAGCTTGATTGACAGGCAGGCAGACGACAAACTTTTAGATATGACATATTCTGCAGAGCTTCGGGTTCAAAGTTTCCTGCGAATAAAGCGCAATGAGAAACCAGGAAAACAAGAAGCTTGTAGTGTTACATGCTTGAATAGCTTCGAAACGGGTGTCACTGGGCCCTTTGGTATAAAAGAACAGACAGAAGCTAGGGCTGATGATGCGCCCCGGGAGAAAGCCGACGTTGTCATATTTGAATGCGAATAGCGAGAAATCGCGGTTTGCACGCCTCCATGCATGTTTGTAGTTTAATCAGGTTTCTAACAGGGGCTGAGGTCGATCGGAGCATCAGTGACCTGTCCAAATAGAGCACCATGGACTCAGGAGATGTGAAGCAGCATTTTCGTGTATACAAGTTGGTGGTACATTACATAGTTAAAAACCCTCTTGCAGGGTCCCAGAGACCATGATCATGAGATATGCAGTTGAATGACAACGAAAAGAAAACAGACCTCGAGGCGAAGTACCGTGTATACTATCCATGCTTTAGCCAAACAAAGGGCCACTCGCTCCCGTTCGCATCCACCACTCTTCCGCGAAAAATGTTTGCTTCTGCGGTTCAGACGTCTATAATTTCATTATTCTCTTCAACAAACTCGGATCCGCTGGCCATTTGGGCCACCTTTGTTGATGATACACTGCCTTCTGATTCCTTCATTCATTTTCTTCATGATAGACATGCAGCTCCTGCACCGGCCTCTCCGAAAACGCTTGTCAAATTTGGTTGGACTACTAGCTTGAATGAGGAAAACGAGAGTCTTGGATACGAACTCAATCAAACTGTCATACATATCCAGTCTCCGACCATTCGAAAAACTTTTATCCAATGTCCGCCACCTGCTTCTGATAACCAGAAGCGGAACATTGGGGCTTTAAACCATCTGAACAAAGGATTGGGGATCAGGCATCCTTGGATGCACCTCCAGGTACGAAACCTTGGACGAGAATGGTCATTCGAAGTGGGAATCGTGGATCAGGCGGGGCAGATCGGGATCATTCGACTGTCAACATTCCAGGTGACTTAAACGCGTCTTCTCTGTTCACCTCGACGTTTCAGTTGATAAAGCAGTGATTATGGGGCCAGTTCATTGAATTCTTCATGATCTACGCCGTTTAATCAAAGAAGAAAGTCAACATGCTAACTGCGTCGGAATTCGCCAATTCGTGTTTTTCCCTTTATTTCATTTGCATCTGCAAGCTCTGACCAAGAATCACTTCAGAAAGAGCCACGGCTCAAGCAAAGTACGCAAGCGGGCCGTGCACCGTTACTTCTACTACCACTCGTGTTCCCTGCATCATCAAGTCATCCATTAACAGCATGGAGCACGATCAGTATCCACTTTCCAACACTACTTCCCTACTTCTCCTCCCCTCTCCTTCGTTCACGAAGCCAAAATGATCCAGATAGTGTAGAGACCACACAAGAAAACACTATCGGGAATCACTCTGTTCTTCCGACCCAAGCTTCTCAGCTTCATGGTGGCTCAGGGCCACCAGCGCCTACTCCGACCGGAACGTACTCGCACATTTCATATGTACGAATTTATGCCAACTGCCGCCTGAGAAGGATATGGCTCTCAGAGAGCGGGCCCAGTCAGAAGGTCCCCTGGGAGTTCGAATTGTACTCTCGTGATTAGACGTCTTGTCCCCTTGAAGGCTTAATTTCCTGCCCGTAGAAGATCATTCACCAGTGGGCCGACCAGCTTTCTGTACCAAGGTACAGACTTCAACCGCCAACCCCATTGACGAAAGGCCGACGAACGGGTCTTGCTCAATGGCGTGTGATCAAGTCTTGTCCTTGTCTGTGTCGCGCCATTGCGACTCCTCGGAGCCTTAATAGACCGTATGTACTTGGTGCCTGAGCTTTGATCTTGATCACGATTACTATTACTATTGATCGTATACTTTTGTGCGGAATGATATAAAGCATTTGAAGATAGACAGCAAAGTGATAATGCAGTAACAAGACAAGTATGTAAAAAATGCAGAAGAGAGAGGCGAAAACTACGGATGACGTTCACAAAGTAACAAGATCACAAGTCTGCGGCTTCTTCTAGAGATATTGTCGTATGATGGACTTCATACGCACCAAGACTTCTGCTCTTCTGATGGGATCCTCGGGAAGTTCAAGTTGACCGGTCCCCAGTTTGTATAGATAAGCAAAGTCCGCCTGAGCGACTAGGGGCAGCTGTGCCGAAGCCTGCTTCTTCTGCTTTAATTGCAGCTTTTCTTTAAACTTTTCGGCAAAATCCTTGGATATGACATCAGCTCTTTTCACGACTGGTAGCGGCACTCCAGCAAGAGTTGCCACATGTGTGCCGAAAGACGATTCTGCAACCCCGTTGACGAGTTTATAGAGGAAAACCAGCTGGAGGCCAGAGTTAGAAGGTTGAAAGGCAAAACATCGTGTTGGACTGACCTCGTGCTTCTCGTCATCGACGAGTGTTGACATATACATACTCCGGATATTAGGGTGGTATGCGAAGTCATCCGTCAAAGAGCCGTAATGAGTGGCGAAAAACGATAATGGCAAGGTATGCGTAGCTAGCTGATGTAAAACAGCCTATCAGACAGATATCATTGAGTTCATATCGCAGAGAAGTCTGCTGGGTTAATCTTACGCTGGCAATGGCCATGCCGTCCTGAAAGCAACGTGTATTCAATATAGCGTTTGGGAAGACGAAAATGAAGGCTTACAAAGGTTGATGTTCCTCGCCCTAGCTCTGGACAGGACTAATCTCAAATCGTGAAATTATGCAAAGATAAGGGTTACGAACCGTCAAGGATAACCAACGACTTCGGTGTTGCGTTTCGCAAGATTTTACAGCTGATGTTTTGCTTAGCCGCGTATCACCCCAGAAAGAGATGACTAACCATTCATCCAATTCGACTTTGAATGTACTCGCATTTGAAAACATATTATCATATGCGCCCATACGTGTGGCAATCATATCAACCGCGCTCAAGCTAGGAAATGATTAAATGATTTGAATGGGGTGGAAAATGAACGTACCGAGCATTGGCAGCTGGCACTAACATGCCCATTTGAGCCATGATGACACCAGTAGCAGTCATTCTCATAACCTAGGATCGATCTCAGTATCATCTAACATAATTTGGACAAACTCTTGGGAACATACCGTTGATTTCCCACTTCGAATCCGAAATGTTCGTCAATAACTGTAAGCTAACAATGACTGCAAACTCACGCCATATTCGGGCCTATAAATCTCTATCAAACTATGAGATCGGGCCACAAAACAATGGCTTACCAGTAAGCAATACAATCTTGCCTACATCGCCGCCCATTTTGATATCATTTGGAATAAAACTATCCATTCTCGAATTGAGACACAGGGTTGGATGTCTAAGCTCTTGGAAATCGAGGATCGTTTCGTTTCCCTCAACAAACTCCGGGCGACACGAGGGTTCACCGATAGCAGAAGAAGACTTTGCCAAACTGAAGAGACAGTCCAGTTCGGCGAGAACTCTGATAGCACGAAGCCATAAACTTCGATCTAGATCAAATTCAATAAACACTCTCTCTTTGAAAGCTTTGATGGCTGTATTCCGGTTCTCTTGTGCCTCTTTCAGCTGGCGAACCCTCTTCTGAAGCGAAGTGACCACGAAACGATTTTTTGCCTAGAAAGTATTGGGGGTTTCGTGGAATTTCCAAAACATGAGTTCATACCTTTGTTCCTGAGGACTTGACCCAATCTTTTGGTAGCTTGTCTTTGTTCACGCTCGTTGCTACTTCAATAAGGTAAATATCCTGCATACTCGTTAAAGAGCAATCAGAAGAAGGGAAAAGAGGGATTAACCTTATTGCCAACGGCACTATGCCAATACCCGAGTTTTATTCTAGAGCGAACATCAGCTCAGATAGTTCGTACTTGAGGTCAAAACATACCCAAGCTTTTTCTCAAACTGCTTGAGCTCTCCTTCCAGTTCTTTTTCTAATCCCGACATCTCTTCAATAATCTCATCATATCGCTCGTCCTTGCCAGGCCGTGGGATAAGTTCATCAGCCTCTGCATGGGGTTTTAAGTGGGAGGAAGCTTTCAGAAGAACCAATAACTCACTTTCTTCAGTCGAAGGTTGGAACATACTCTCTACGTTATTGACGTTTGGCGAAAGATCTGGGGCGCCTCTGAGTAGACCAAAGATAGTATTACTCTTGAAGGATTCAGCCTCATCAGCAAGTTTGATTAGACCCTTGTTTAACTTCCTGAATGCCTGGATTCGACGAATCAACAGAACTGTCGTGATACTGTGAAAAGGTGCTAACTTACTTTCAAAACGCCAAGGAAAGCCATGACCTTACAGTTTTTGGCGTGTACCCGAGAGACAATACGTTCGAGATCAGGGAGTCCTTTCGCAACTTCCATGAAGGCGGACTCGAAAGAGGGGTGGTCTAATATATCCTGAACGGCGTCCTGCCGAGCATTGATGGCGGAAACCTCTTGGAGAGGCATAGATAGCCAGATGCGAAAGAGTCGCTTTCCTGAAGGTGTCACGCATCGGCTCAGAAGCTTTAGTAATGATCCCTCTTCACCGCCTTCGTTGTTCAATAAAACCTAGGATAAAATTGATTTAGTTAGTGTACTTATGAGCAAAGAGATTTTTCACCTCCAAGTGGGCCAACGTCTGGCCGTCGAGTGTTAAACCCATGCCTCTCTTCATGGGATCATAGATATTGAAGTTCTTCATACTCAATATGTCCTTGTCGATGTTCAGTTGACGTAGATACCACATCATCGATCCCAACGCTTCAATAGGCAGTCGCTCGTGAGCAAATTCTCGAATAGGAGCTGGTACACTCTGAGGCAGGAGGGAAAGCAGAGGATCGTCTTCTTCCATCGCCGAGTCGTCAGATGGGTAGACCCTTTTCAGTTCCTCCAGTGTTTCATCATACTTATGTCCCTCGACACTCCGAAGTGAAGTCCAAAGGCAGCCTTGAGGTAAAATCGCTTTTAGAAGGCGTTGAGTGTTGGTTGATAGGGAGCCCTAAAATAAGTTCAACAACGTATTCAAGACAGAAACAGGTCGAAACCTACATTTTTGAACAACAATTCCTTTGGCCGAATCTGCCTCAAGAGTGTTTCCAACTTTGTCCTACACACGTCATCTTCAAAGAAACTTAGATTGAACTCTGAAGTTGAACAATCAAGAATGCAAATGCCAAATTTGCGCTCAGAATCCCGTTCAGTGCCGTCTTCTGCAATGAAGGTTGATTCACAAATTGCGACACAGTGGCCCGCTTGCTCGTCCGTCAGGAAGGCTTCTTCGACGAGGGTACCGACTGTATAGACTTTGTTGAGCTCACTAAATCAATTAACACACATCAGCAAAGCTAAAGCCCAAGCGAAAGCACAGGGGTGGACTTACCGGCGGACGATCTTATCAGCTGCAGGAGCTTTGGCTTTGACCTTTCCTTTGACATCAGCTTTCTCTGCCGCCATACGCATCTCGGCACCGAGCGCTGTCTCTGCTTGTTCAACGCGGCCGACCTTGTAGCCTGGTAAAACCGAGTCAGGCTGATGGAGAGTAAGCCAACTTGCACAGTACCTTTGGCTAGAAACTTCCTATCGTCATGTTAGATCAAGATGAGAGTGACCAAAAAGGCACTTACGAAGCCCACAAGTTAAAAGACATCTCGGGTACTCCAACCTACCAAAACATTCAGACGCGAAATAGTGTAAAGGCCTTGATACGACTGACCATGCACATCTTTACTCTGTTCGTCAACTTGAGATCGAATTGTTGATGTCCAATTCTGGCATCATCTTCATATAACTAAACCCACGTCCATCAGGAAAATTGAACCAGACATAATACTTACTTACCTCAAAGAACTTCCTAGACGTCGCAGTAATTTCGTTAAAATTCAACAACAAAATGAAAGAGGGTGGCGTACCCTTTCTGAAAGAACAGAATCTAAGGCGCAGCATTAGAACATAGCTTTGATAAATGCTTTAGAAGGAACTCAACGGTATCAAAATGGTTTTGTTTGATCTACAGCTGACCGTCAATATGTCATGACAGGACCAACTGTTTCAGAAGCACGAACCTCCCAAAACTAAGTGAAAAAAGTCAACACGCAAAAATAAGAAGGGCTGAAAGTGCTCACCTGCTTTTCGAACGGAGTAAAGGTAGCCCAGGCACTCTTGGGAACGTATAGGGTTCTCGGATCATAGTCAAGTTCACCAGGTCGTTTTCCGTCTTTCTAAAGATATCGATTTCAGCTTCCGGTTCACAATACGGCAGGACCCACTGACATCGCGAACGTCCTGCAAAAAACCGAACGACTCTTCATTCGATTTCTTGTCTTCCTTCTTATTCTGTTCTCTCTGCTCAGCAGCAGTAAGCATCGAAAAACTGCTTCCACCACCACCCAACGCGGCAGAAGCTTTCGCAGACTTCATCGAGGCCTTCGGTTTGCTGGCAGCAGCTTTTGCCTTCCGTTTTGATTTCTCCGGTACATCGTCCTCAAGATTGAGGTCATCTTCGTCCATTTCGACGTCCTCATCGTCTGACGAGACTATGGAGTGGCGAGACGAGGTAGAAGAACGCCTTGACGATTTTCCACTCTTGACTGATGGTGCTTCTTCTTCTGAATCATCTGGAACAATAAAATCGTCGTCGTCTGAGGATGCTCTTGATCTTGAACGCGATTTAGCTGAACAACAAGGTTAACTCAGTTGACGAGAGAACAGCGATATGAAACTCGCCTTTAACAGGTGATTTCTTAAACCTGCTAAGTCTTTGGGAGAATGACGTCCTGCTTGTTTCCGCTTCTTCGTCTTCATCTTCGTCTTCACTGATCAGCTTGGAAATCCGCTGACGCTTGGGGTTATCTATAAAAGTAACATTAGGCATAAAGTCGCGTCACCACGCGTATCCAACCTACTTCTTATTGCAGCAGTAGGTGAAGAGTCAAATTGCCTCTCTTTTTTCTTCCCTAGCTGACCTTTGGAGGTGGCTTCGTTATCGGAGTCGTCAAGAACTACTTTGCGTTTCTGACGGCTTTGTCCAACCTAAATATGCCATAAATCAGTAATCAAACCGAGTTAGCAAATACACCAACAGATTTCGCAGAAGACAGTTGACTCTCTTCCTCAGAATCTATCATATCCACATCGATCGCATCACTTGTCGGAGGCGAGGAAGCGCGTCTCGAATAAGCCACTGAACTTGGCTGGAATCCAGATGAACTAGATGTATGAGGGGCTTCAGGAGTTTTTGGCTCCGCTGGAGAAGACGGGGTGTTGCTCTTCACCGCGTTTTTTGAACTCGATGTTGAAGCATGAGTCTCGGCGTTGCTTGACTTCGACCCTGAGATGCTCTGTTTTGGAGCAGGTGGTTTAAACGGCTTCGAACTGCTTGATATTGCGCCAGGTTTTGCAAAGAATGAAGTCAAACTTTTCTGCTTCATTGCATCTGTAGAAGCTTTTGGTTTGGGAGGCATGATGGGTGCAGCAATCAGAGAAGGAGGCGCGTCGTAATTGGTGGTTATTTGCCACCGTCACGGCAGCGACGTTTTTACGTATTTTATTCACCGGATAATCACAGCAGTCTTCGCCGCGTTCCTTGATAGCAAACAAGAGAAAGGACACGTCCTTCGAGGTACAAAACTCGACAGAATACGTAAGCTCGGAAAGCATGGACAATTCAAAGACAGACTGTGGGTTGTGAATATTGTGAATCGGTACTTGAACAAAGAGGTGAAAGGAGGGTTGCTACTACTTTTCATGACTACTAGTTGAACCCCGCGACCTGTCGAATGACGATTTCAACATTGACTTCTACGCTGTATCTGTTGTAATATTAACAACTTATCGGATAAACAGAGAAACAAGGACAATTCAGCGGCGGCTTCCTCGTAATCTCGACAATGCTTGCTGGAGGGGGTCGAGAGACTCGAGCAAATTGAATCCAGAATCTCCATACATATAATTGCCAACAATCTCAAGTCCGTCGTCGATGACGCTAGCTAGGTCCGCCTGCACTGCTGGCGTCAGATTTCCGACCTGCGATCGATGCATATGCACCGTGACCTTTGATAATGGACGGCACTTTGACCCCTTCGCAGAGGTGGTGGCGGGGAGCATGATGCGAAAAAGCGACCAGTTGAACGCCAGGCCAGAGACTTGATTGGCTTGGAATTGAAATGTTTCAAGGTTAGGAAGGAAATCAGGTCCGTTTTCTGATCGAATCGCGGTCTCCCCAAGATATTGAAAGAAATGGGAGGATATATTATTTGAGGTGATATCAAGATCACGGAGTGTTGGGATCAGATGCAGAATCTCGATGAATTCGGCCTCTTCACACTTGATGATGAGACGCATTGTCGTTAATGGGCATTGAGAGCGAGCGAGGAAATCTCGAAGACCTGGAGTAAACGGCCCAGGATAAATATTACAGTCCAGATCCTCGAGAGCCGGGAATGTGCATCGTGGAAATAGGCCGTGGTAGTCAATGTGCACTTGCCATGATTTCATGTGTAGATTCACAATGGAGAAATCGAGAACCCTCTCTCGACTGCTCAGCATAGCTGGGGCATTTGTTGGATTAGAATGACTGCAGCTGATGGAAGATGTTAGAGACGTTAAACGAGGGGAAATAGCAAGAATTTGAACAAGTTCGAACACGGCTGATACGCCTAATGTGAGGTCTCGCAACTGAGCGAAATTCCAAGTCTCTGGTGATATTTTGATCCCCCATGTTGAAATATAGGAAGGAGCAGGAAGTGGGGCGGTAGGACTTCCAATGGACACGAATACATCGTTTTCTGACTCGTCACCAGTTTTGACACCAGTTAAAATCAAAGAAGAAAGTAGAGGAGAACCACAATCTACCACAGAAGTATACCTCGATATGGATGAAATGATTTCCATCGGACCACTGATGCACAGCATCTGCCATCGGTGAACCTGTTTGCAGAGCAACTCCATGATGGGGAGCACACATGAATGCGCTATGTTGCAGTAGTCATCAATTTGGAGGCGGATGAGGAGAGGTAAACCCCCAGAGCGTTCGAGAGTACGCTCGACATCCGACAAGATGGTGGCCATCTGTACTTCGGATTTGTCTTCGTGTAAATTGAGAAAAACATAGTTGTACAGTTGGGGAGTTACGTGAGCAATATTTCTCCAGTTCTTGCAAATGCTGGTGAGAATAAGTCGCGTTCGAGGTAGCAACGTGCCAATATCTTCATCACCCTCTTCCGGCCAGTCAAGGATGTGGTCCAACGGCGGGATGTCAGGTAAAACATACTGGAATATTTTAGAAGTGATTTCGATTGGCAGACGATACGCCATGGGATCATGCCGCTCGTTCACTTTGGAAAGCAATTTATATCGATCATTCACGTCATTTGCAGAGTGTGGTTGATCATCGCTACTGTTGTCGAACTTGGCGTTCATGGCTGCTAATGAGCAGCATGCTTCACATGGGTTTCCCCCCGATATTTTGCACATATCCAACGCGTACGGAAATTGAACAGTAGAGGTCATTGTTGAGTTCATCGTAGTGGAAGGACAAGCTGCACGCGTGTCATGTCAAACGAAAGCGTGCATGAGCGGGCATGATGCTCTGCCATCAGCTTCCGGAAAATTACCATATATGGAAGAAGCTAATATATAAGGAAGTTGCCGCGGCTGGCCGCTGGCTGTCGCCGTCGACAGAAGATCTTTAAAAGAGATTGTGCAGATCAAGTGCGGATTTAGTGTTGCAATCCAAGGCTTAAAGCAAAAATTTAATGCTCCAAGATCTACTTCACACAACGGCTGTCTGGGAAAACCAATCCGTGAAGCAAGCGACCCAGAAAATGATTCCAAAGCAAATGGATGGATTAGCAAGAATAATGCTCACGGAGGTCGTCTTCTTTTATGTTCAAGCCAAAATTAAAGGCAGATTAAATTTCACCATACAAAAGATTAAAAAGCCAGTTACAAATGCATGAAACACTCCAAAAAAAAATTGCTCTTTATATACTCAATAGTCTCAGTCATCAATTCCTCACCCTCTATCCTTTGAGTTTCATCAACATGCCAGCCTATGAAATATTGTCGTTTGCCACTTCAGACCTCATGCAGCAGAATGATGACTTGTTCCTCGCTGTGATTGACTATATCTCAAAAGTGGATGGCGTACTCGAGTCAGTCCCTTTATTAAATATTTTAAGGCCTTTATGTGAAGCCTGATGGTTTAGCTGAGGTAGCTGAGGAGAACGAAAAGTTATTGTATTGTCTAATCAGTAAGTGTTCATATTCAATACCCACCGCCTGCATTCCCCTGGTTGACCGAAAAAAATAAATCCTACAGAGTGGGAGACAGTCAACCACCATAACGCTATGAGGAAAAGGGCGGACTTTCCCGACTTGTCTACAAAATTAAAAGCTGTCATAGACGGACGCGCTGGGATGTTCCACGTGGAGTTTGGGAACGATCCAAGCTTAGCGTTCACCGCACCAACGACGGAAATAATCTTGGCCACTCTGAAAGAAGAAAAAACCAGGACTGATGTTAAGGAAGTGTTTGATCAGCATTCAGGCTCGAAGATTAGAGCGTTGCCTGGAGTTGTTTCTGATTCTTTCTGGAATGAAACAGTCGAAGACTCTGGCAAAATATTCGCAGTCCTTGGATGGGAGAGCTCTGAGGTCAGTGTCACGCATATAGATACTCACTACATTTTTGCTGAACCCCAATATAGAATTGCAAAGAAGCCCTCCGTCAGGGAGAGCTTAAGAGCTTGGTTGAGAAGCTTGCGACCATCAGTGATCTCACGACCATTCATGTACCTTTCCGCACCGTGTTTAGAAAGATCCAATCTCTGCGAGTATACATATACTGTTTAAATATACATGCTATATTTCTAGCAGAGCTCACGACCTGGTCGTTAATGCGAGTCGTTTCTTAAACTACGCATTCAGCTAGATATGATTGTGATCAAACTATGTCAAATTTGGCAATCGATTTTCCTCTTTAGGATGAGACGCCTGACGCTCATTCACTATAGAAAGCAGTGTATATCGATCAGCGGCCGAGAATTTTTCATTCGGTAGTTCTTCGTGTCCATCTTTGCCAACGAGCAGCAGGAATCGCAAGGGCTTTCACCAGAAAGTCTGCACGTGTCCATCGGAGGTTGAGTAGAAGCTATTGAAGAGGTTATCATGGTGAGCTGAAAAGCCAAGCAACAATTATCGTAAACCTCCCCTTTCAAGGTTCAACAGGCACTAGCCCTGCAATTAGAAACATTAGATTGCAGATTTGTTTCATCGAATTATTCGTAGATCCCGCACCGTGGCTGGCTATTTATTCGCTTCATCATAGCAGGTTACTCTTAGATACTCTAGCTACCTCTCCACTTCGTGGTATTACTCTGTAAGTGTTCCTCAGCCTTCTGGGTCGAGACAGGGCTTTAAGTGTAGTAAATTGTAATGTATTGGTGACAAAAATCAACCACAATTATCAGCTACGAGCACTACATACTAACATAGGTAGTCTAGACAATGTTTGCTGGAGAGTGCATAGAGAACTCAAGCACATTGGAGAAAGATATACACAAGGCTGCCAACACCCGCCGTGATATTGAATGACAAACCATGCATTGATTTTTCTATCTTCTCTAACAAGTGGAGTAAGAGTAACATCAAAGTCATACCGTCTAAGGCTACACAATTACACGCGCTTCAATGAACAGGCTACACTCTGGCCCCACCAAAGAAGGCCTTCGCTTCCGCCTGTGAACCTCCAACATCTTCAACCGGTGGGATATCTTTCTACAACGCCGAAATGCGAGCACGTCAGTAACACGAACTATGAACTCCATACTAAAACGTACCAAAGCATCCAAATGCGCTTTCTCATTGACATGAGTAATCTTCACCTCTAAAGATGGTGGATTGATTGGGTCTATAGGGCCTCCATGGCCATCCTACAATTAAGGGGCGAAAAGAAGGATGAACAGGCGGGGTTAAAATAATATTCTGAACATCATCACCAAAAACAAAATAACTTACTCTAACTTTAACCTCTGCCCTCGTCCAAGCCGTATTCATCAAACCCGTATACCCCCTCTGATCCTTCGCCTCCGTATCCAAACTCACAAGCTCAGCCACAAGTTCACCAATGCACAATCCATGACTCGCCAACGCTATATGGACATCTGCACCACCTTGAACTTCATTTAAGTGACTCAAAACGCTCTCCCTCAACCCCTTCCTCGCCCTCTCTCTCAAATCATTCAAACTCTCTCCACCAGGAAACTTCTCTTCTCGTCCATACAATACTGGATACAAGCCATCCGCGTACAGCTTTTCGAGAGGAACACCTTGGGGAGGCTGTAAAGTCCAGCCATGTCCTTCGGCTATACCAAACTTCTGTTCCCGGATGTTAGGGTTCAGGGTTAGAGGAGGTTTTGGCTCAGCCTGGAAGGAAAGAACATGTTGAGCCGTTTGATGTGCTCGAAGGAGAGGAGATGCATAGATGTGCGTCAGATGTGTCGAGGAGAGAGAACGGCCTAGGGCAGCTGCTTGCTGTTTGGGTGGGGTTCGGCTTCGTTAGTTTTCTGCAACGCGGGACAAAAGGTGGCCAAAACCTTGTTTCCTAAAATACGAAGATTTTTAGTTATATTCATGTCTGGAAATTCGGAAGGAGGAGGAGATTTACCAAGCTCAGAAAGAGGAGCATCCTTCCATCCTGCCCAGATAGATTTCTTCAACGAGTTTGGGGTTTCTCTCCATCACTGGATATTCCTCTTCATTTTGAAACAAACGCACCACATTGTCTTCGCTTTGCCCATGTCTAATCTGAAGAAAAGTCGTTTATAAGCCAGATAAACCAAAGAAACGTTGTCCACACAATGCCACTCACAAAAGTCACAATAAGCTTCGAGGTCGTCATGATACGATTTTCAGTACTGGATTTCGACTTCGTGGATGAACGACGATTCGTGGAATGAAGTGTTAGAGATGGAAGACCAGAAGGGAGAGCTCTAGTCAGTGGGGCGGAACTAACAAGCGAAATTGTTTGCCGAAATACTCGTGGTGGATGTCCAAGTCGATGGGGTTGGTAGAACATGATATCAGCGAGTATCAGCGGCGGCGTCAACTATGATCCAATTTTCTGTATTTGATCCGTTACGCAACTTAAAAATTACGCATATGGCTTGCGTGGCTGCTGTGAACAAATTACAAACCCTGAAGTCTCAAGCAGCCCAACATACCTCATATGAGGCTATTTCAAAGCACTTCTAAGCCTGAGTCGAGAGTTACACCACTTAAATTTAATGTTCGGTCTAAAAAATCACAACAAGCGCTGTACAGTCTATATCCCAAAGCCATACATAAGGTACCTAACATCGGTGCCTTCTAGAGGAAACGGGAAGCGGCCCACTTCAATCTATTCCGATAAAACTTTGCACCTCCTATTCATCAACGACCCCCAAAGCCTCCTTTCCATCCTCCGCGAAACCAACTTTCTTCTTCTTCCTCTCCTCATTCAAATTCTCCAAATCGAAACCCACTGTCTTCAGCTGGGATTTCCTAGGATAAGCCCAACCCGACGCGGATCTACTCCTCCGATGTTTCCTATCTATCACCTTCTTAACAAGAGATTCTCTCACATCCGCTAAACTCTCCCTCACAATTTTGCTTCTTCGGACCGGAGGATCTTCTCGTTCGCCTTTGACAGCCTGATCTTGAGGGACCGTAGCAACAGAAGATACTTCGGCTTCAGGAGCAAGAGGAGTGTCCGTAGATGAGGAAGCGGCGTTGGAGGTAGAGTTGGAAATGTCTTGGAACACGCTCGCAGCATTCGCCCTCGACATCCTCAGAAACGACCGCTGAGTCTTGGGCAAACTGATTGAGAATCTTGGAGTTTTCGACACACCAGTAGCTGGAATTTGACCGAAAGCAGCCGATTTCTTGAACTCGCGTAACTTGCTCTTGATGGTGTTGAAATCGTTCGAGGCGCCACGGCCACCAATGTCGGCTAGGCTGCCACTGCGAGCATGACCATGACCCAAGCTGGGCGCACTTAGCGTACGCATATGTCGCGATTCAGACGAATTTCTCCTCTCTCCGTCCTCCTCCTCCTCGATACCCTCACTAGGGTGATAATCTTCGTCAGACCCAAGACGGACATAATCCGCGGACGTTCCTTTGAACTTCTTGTAGTTCTTCGAATCGTAAATTTGTGGGAGGATAGATGCGATATCTTGTTCTTGCTCCTGTATATCCTCTTTGCCTCTTTCTCGTTCCTGCACTCGGTCATCCAAATCAATGCGCTCAGTTAATTTTTTAGTGTCTGGACGGTGCTTCAGGATGGATCGTGGGACAGAATCGATTCGGGGCTTCGATATTGAAGAGGGCTTTGATATCTGATGCGAGTTTGAAAGTGAGGTTGGCTGCGAAAGAATTTGCTGGGCTGGTTGGACTGGTTGGTTCTTCTGGATCGAACTAAGACAAGTCCCAACACCTGCAAAGTTGCCTCCAATGCCTAGATCAACACTTTCACCAGGCCCACCCTGACGGTTTGCAGCAATATCACCATATCGAGAATCGATATAAGGTAACTCGATATCCACACAGGCGAGATACACTGAATCGGAAAGGTTTGGAGTGTCGACCGTTGGCGGACGCGGAGGACGCATCGGTGCTGACATCGACATGGAACCTGGGGTATAGGTGTGGTGCGTCTGTGCTCGACTGATGCTGGTATGTGCTTGAACAGTATCTAGAGTTGGCGTCCTAATTAGATGTGCATCAATACCGGCACCGATATTGACGTCGAAAGAGGAGTCCAGATCGATTCGGAAAGGCAACGGAGGGAGGGCCTTCGAAATTCGAGAGCGATGTGCAGGACGACATCTTTGAGATCCCGAGCCGGAATGTGCGCTGGAATGCGTTGATGTGCAAGAGTGAGCAGAGTGCTCTGAACCACTTGTCGAAGGGAGACGGTTTAGGTCTTGCGCGTACTGTTGTTGTTGATACGATGTCAAGTAGGGATGTGGGATCAGGTTGGCGCCTACATGACCATGCCCAGGTTCATGAGCAGCATATGGTGCCCGCCTAAGACTGGGATCTTTGAAATCCATCGAGTAACAGTCCCCACGTTTCTCGTCATCGGGCTCTGTGACGCAAACCGAAGGTACGCTGACCGTTGAATCCGCATATCCAGATCCTTTCCGCACTGGGACATGCCTCTCATGCCTTCCTCCTGCCCAATCCCGATTCGCGTAGGCGCCACGGTTCTCTCCTCCATATCCATCCCCATTCCGATCACGCGCATAAAAGCTCCTAACAAGATCTCTCTTCCTCGAATGCATCCATTTTTTCTCAAATTCCCTCTTACTCTTCCGGATGAGCTCTCCGAGGCGACGTGTAATGCAGGGGCTCATGCATAACAACAGAAGGGGACCGAATATAAGAAAACCACCAACGATAAGCAGGAGAGTGCGGACTGGAATAGGAGGAACTGGCGCAGAGGTGGATGAAGCGAAGACAGTTGGGGGCGTTTCAGGGTCAGTGGTTGAAGATGGGGGAGCTAAATTTATGAAAGGGAAGTGGGTAAGTAAACTGAAGAAAGAAAGAGGGCAAGCACGTACTGAGAGAGGTTTGATGTGCAGTCATCGAAACAGAGGTAGCAGTTTGCATGGCTATGAATGCTTCGCCAATTAGGGAAAGTGAACGCGAGCCACCAGAATCGAAACCCGAGCCGGGTCTGAGGGGATCTTGGTGAGAAGGCTGACCATCAAAAGTGTCGACAATCTCCAGTTCATCGTCGTCACGGGGCGAGATTGGGTATTTGACATCCACGATATGGACAGATCTTGCAGGGAGTGAGAGACCATTGGTGGTTGTACTGAAAGTGAGATCAGCGCCGGTTTCGGTGGGTTGTGGTAGAGCCATGACCTGCACAACCGTAATTGTGGCTGATAGCTGAGCCAATAAAAGAAGGTGGTTGCAAACGCGAAGTCTGCGTAACGAATGCATTGAAAGAGCGTTTGTTCGAAACGAGTGAAGTGCTGGAAGACTTGATGTACAAAGGAACGAAAAAGAGTTGAGAGAGAGAGTGACAGTCAGCCAAGTGGCTTGTGCTCGCAGCTAATAATTTGGCGGCCATCTTTAAGCAACGAAGGGTGCGGCTGACTGGAAGGTGGTGAACATAGAAGAGCGAAAGGTGGACCGGTCCGGAGTTAGAGACGCAAGAGAGGAAGGAATTGGCCAGCCACCGGGCCGTATGGAAGGTCGCCGCACAAGAAGGAACCGAAGAAATATCATAAAATGGGCTTCAGATCAAGAATAAGGGACCAAGAAGGACGATCAGACAAACACCGAACAAGGAGAAAATTTCACGAGACCAATACGACAATAAGAATGGAGTGAATGAAATTATAAGTCCCCATCAAGTATGAAGAGAGAGAGAGAGCTTAAACCAAAATCACAACAAGCAATAAAATCATAAGAATAATCATCAAAATAATGATACACCAATTGCTGCCTCTCTCTTCCGAGTCTCGAAGGAACTTGCGCATTCGACGCATGGCGTCATTCAATTTTGTGTCGGACGCGTCGACATTGCCTTCAAGGTCTGTTAGAAGCCTGAATGAATAAATAACGAAGTCAGTTTTCAAATAATACAGGTGGTTGTAGCCAGGCAGTGAGATAATCGAAACGTACTCATTATGTTCATTGATTTCCTGCCCCATCAACCCTGCTTGCTGGGCAATGGTAGTTAGCGTACCAGCAATGGAGTCGATAGTTTGGTCTTGTTCTCGTATCATCATCTACGGGCAACAAGGCAGATTTTAATCTTCTCTGCACTGGGATAAATTAAACTTAAACGTACCTGCTGTTCTTCTTGCGCCCAGGCAGCCTGATGATCCTCGCCCAACGGAGTCGAAGGATTACCTTCTTGAGCCGAAGAATTGGCATATCGTGACTGTGATGGACCGCTAGTGGCATTTGTAGAGTTCACACTGACTCTCATGTTCTAGACTTGCGAAAAGAAATCCTGGTCAGTTGATTATGAAAGCACAGCTCGAGTCACCACATCCGGGCACAGAACAAACGTACCTCGATTTCTTTCCGCACATGTCCTACATAACGCCTTCGTTTCGAGACTTCAGTTTCGTCGAGCCCAAACATTCGTGCGTCTGTGGATTCAACAATCCTGCGACGGGTAAGATATTGTTAGCGCATGGGTTTGAGTGTAGCACTAAGACTAAAGAACAGAAAAAAGAAAGAAAGAAACATACTTGACACTCTCCTCCAAGTCCTCTAAATCGGCTTCAAGCGTAGCCAGTGTTGCTTTTAACTACAATAAATAACAACGCATCAAGTTTATGCAACACTAATAATAAGATTGAAGGGCAAACTTACTTCATTCCTGGCCCACATCAATTCCTCACTCTCCGGCCTTGCCATACTTCGTATCCGAAGAAACGAAGAATGAAGCTGTGATGCCGCTTGCAGTGATGCCTGAATTTCTTGTTGAACCGCATGGTAAGGGTCGACAGACATTTCTGAGGATTTGATTTAAGAGGTGGAATCAAGTGCAAATATTCAGGGAAAGTGGTACTTGTTGTTAGATAGTAAAACCTAGGAGGAGGGTAAATTGAGGTCAGTTGCGAGTGGACGCGGCAAGGGATGTAAAGCTAACGACGTCGATTGCACACAAACACAAGCAGGCATATTCCGCTGGCTGCCGATCATGCCGTCGCCTCCTTTCAACGTTCATCACCAGGCAAGGCTATACAACTTGCAATTGGCCGAATGCATTTCATGGACACCATAAGCTACAATTCTTGACTGCATATCACCACATGGCTCCTAAGCTTTATGTGAGCGCTCCTTTCATTTCGGGATAGAGAACCTGAATTTTCTGGTATCTCAGGAAGTTTATAATGTGTCTGTAAGTTCTCTCAGGTCTTGCACGATGAACAATTCTTTCTAACGGTGTTTAAGTCGAACGACTAGTATGGACCTGCCATGCAAACTCTAAATTATGCCGTTTCTTCAACAGAAGGAAGAATTGTAAGTTAGTTCTTGACCCTGAATCGGTGTGCGATATGAGTGTCATCAAAAGAACTGCTAGTGATCACATTGTTTCATCCTAGCAGGTACCGTCTGGAATCGACTGAGAATCTTAACTCTCGTATCAACGTGTTTTCAGCGCGCACACCAAGATGCAGCGGATGAGCACCGCACCTTAGCGACAAGCTTCGACGCCACGAGCCGGCGTACTCGGCTGTATTACTCCGTATTTCTTAGCACGAAAATCACATCTTCGTATAAGGAGCGCATCAGCATTCGTCTTTCCTTGTGCATTGCCTCAAACTCAACTTGAAAATGCACAGTGTACCATTCTCAATTGAGGCCGCTAAACTCACGGGGCTCTTCCTAGAATCCATTCTCTTTGGTGGCCTCCTAATCAGCTACGCGTTCTGTCTTGAGACTCTCTTCTTCAATAAAGGCAGAAGAAAGCCTCCAGCAGATGTGAATTGGCCAATGGTGGCCGTTTCATCGATTTTGCTGGGAGTTGCGACGATGGACTTATCTCTAGGTTTTTATCACGTCCTAAAAGCTTTTGTGTTCCTCAATGGCGAAGGTGGAGCGGTCACAGTTTTTGCCGACATTTCCAATTGGGTGAACATCACCAGGGTGAGACTCGTCCCTCTCTCTCTCTCGTACTTCTGTTGACTTGTACACTTTCAACTTGGCAGTCTACCACATTCATCGTGCAAACAAATCTCGGTGATATGATGTTGGTGAGTTCTGGACCGCATCAGCGATGAGTTTTGCTCAACCTTTAGCAAGATATATCGCTGTTGGGTTATATGGTGTCGCTCCTGGCGCGTAGTGGCACCTTCTATCTGCCTTTGGCTAGGAACAGTCGCAATGACTACTTGGCTACTATGGATTGAATCCACTCTTCGAGTCAAAGTGTTGTTGAACGCTAGACAGCTCCGTCCATCCGGGATATCTTTTTGGGTATTGAGCACTGTCCTTAACATCACCACAACTGGTAGATACACTATCCGTCTGCTCCGATAGATTATACTGATAGGCATTGGAAACGACAGCACTGCTGGTATACAAGATCTGGCTTGTGGAAAGGGAAAACCGGTCAACTCGCATGAGTCGTATGGGCGGTCACCACCGGCAGTACACCAAAATAGAGTATATCATTCGATATATCGTCGAATCCGGAGTTCTTTGTACTGGTATGGCGCTGGTGTCGTTCATTCCATTTATCCTTGGAAGTACCGTGTTTTATCCTGTGACCGATGTAGTGAGTTTCCAGGTCGTATTCTGCCACTGACACTTACTTGTTTTGCAGCAAGTAGTACTGATTGGCATCGCATTCAACCTGATCATTATTCGCACATCAAAAATTGTCAGCAGCTCCAGCTCATCATCGACCTATCTCACCAGTGAGATTACTGTATCCCAAAATGTTCCCATTCATTTTGTTGCTCGATCCCCAGAGAGCACCAAAGAAAACGATGCCAACTTTGCTATTACTGTAACTCAAGGGGTAGTCCGTGACTCCACTTTGGATAAGCCAAGCTCTACAATGTAAGACGAAGCGTAATCGCGTTCAAATCAGTAGAAATCTACAAACTTGCATCGTTTTTGGGTACCTTGGAATTTCTCAACTATCGCTCTTTCTGGCATACGAAGCCACTTTCAAAGGTCTCTAGGCTGTGCTATTGTCCCATGAGCAGATACAGGTCACAATATCTTGTAAGCTTAGGCTGCTTAGCACACGAGTGATAAAACCAACGCCTGGCGACACTCAAAAGTAGAACACACCTCTCTCTGAGCTCACATTACTCTTTTCTGCCTGTTCCAGCCATTATTCGAATATCTGGGAGCCTGGATGAATCTGTGGATCTACCTCAGTTCAGTTGTACTTGGCTCTCACTAGCCATGCACAAAGGAGGCCCCGCCCTAATCGCACACAAGTCCAAACATGCTTCATTACCTCTTTCGGTAAGCACATCAAATTTCTTTCCTCACACCACGAGAGAGAAGAAAAGCCCCGAGGCTCGTTACATATAGGAACTCCATCCAGATCCTAGCCACACAAAGCTGAATCACGCAGGCCCACAATATTTGAGCGCCTTACGAAGGGGTAGGAAGGCCATCTCTTTAATTCACATTCTCCCGGAATGTTCGGCTCGCAAACTGTCAAGCGCGCCGCGACGGTAATGTGTACAAATTGTGTACCAAGTTTGCGTCAAGCAGCGTTACACTGACTCCAAGCGGACTGTAGGTTATTATGCACACTTCGAGCTCTATTCTGCTAATAAGTTCAAGTCAACAGCGCTCACAAAGCTTTTCTACCATTCTGCCCCAATTCGCGAACTGTTTAACACGAGGACGAGCTTAGCCTTGTCAGTTCGTCATCCAACAAATTGATCAACACCTAAACGCAATACGCATAGTATAAAAAAGTCCCTGTGGTTACATTTCTCTATATCTAGAAGTGGATCTCGAGTGGACAGTGTATCTCCGAATCCTTGAAGTGTATTTGATGAAGCGAACACCCACAAAAGCACGGCACGGATTGCATCGCATCTCAGGATTGACTATCAACAATACGAATCACTGCATGACCACTAACACCGAAACATCTCGATTTGATGTCAGATACTTTATTCGGTCCCATCACTACATGGATACACAGTACCGTATAAGTAGCCACGTCAGCTCTCGTCTGTCCTTGCACTCCTTGCTACCCCAAACCCAAATATCGAAATGGCTAGCGCCGCATCTTCTATTGAGGAGGCCCAACTCGATGGCATTTTCCTCGAATGTATTCTATTTGGTGGCCTCCTAATCAGCTACGCTCTTGTCTCGAGGCCTTGCTCTTTTCCAGAGGCAGACTCAAACCATACGGAGCTGTAAATTGGCCAATGGTTATCGTTTCATCAGTTTTTCTAGGCGTTGCAATCGTGGACTTGACTTTGGGTTTCTACCACCTCATCCAAGCTTTTGTGCTCTTCAAAGGCGAAGGAGGTGCATTAGCTGTTTTGTTGACATTTCTAATTGGATCAACATCACAAGGGTAATGTATTTCACTTGAGCTCTTGCGATGGTCTTGTACTCATACATGTGCAATTTGTAGTCGGCTACGTTCGTTGTGCAAACAACAATCGGAGATATGATGCTGGTGAGGTTCAGACATGTAAAGGGATTCATGAATTACATTCATCCGAGGCCTTCGTCAAGATATATCGCTGTTGGATTGTCTGGAATCGCTCTTGGCGCATGGTGATACCTTCAATCATTCTCTGGCTGGGAACACTTGGAACGATTACTTGGATCATTTGGATTGAATCAAGTCTTCATGCCAAAGTACTCTTGAACGCCAAACAACTTCGCCCAGCAGGGGCATCCTTTTGGGTTCTAAGTATTGTCCTCAACATCATTACAGCTGGTGAGTGTCGGTCATTTAAGAAGATGTTTCATCCGATTAAACAGTGGAACGACAGGACTTCTCATATACAAAATTTGGCGGGTGGAAAAACAAGCAGATTGTCGCGGATAGGCCCAACCCACCAGCACAATAAATTCAAGCTCGTTATGAGATACATCATTGAATTGGGATTCTGTACTGAGGTATGGGATTGGTGGCGTTTATCCCATTTATTTGGGAAGTACTGCATTCCATGCTATTACCGATGCAGTGAGTGCCAGCCTTACACCTCGCCAGTCGATATTAAGCTGACCTTTAACTCATAGCAAATAGCGATGATTGGCATTGCATTCAACCTGATCATTATTCGCACATCGAAATTTTTAAACGATCCGAGTTTATCATCAACCTGTGTGGGGACCGACGCCTCTGGAAGTGTTCCTCTTCACGTTTTTGGGCGAGCTCAGGAGAGCAAAATAGTGAATGACCGTAATATTGCTATTACCGTGACCCAAGACCTGGAAAAGGTTGCTAATTTCACTTTGGAGAAGCCAAATACGATTGCATAGCTGGCTACCTATATAATGATATTTTGTTGATTGGAGGATATATTTGAATAATTTTTAATTGGGCGTCTAGAATCCTTGTGTTTGACATGGAATCTGGTACTTACAGCTAGGATACACGAGGGAGGATACACGAGGTAGCCCCTAACAGCGCTGATCGCACACAAGCCCAAACATGACTTGATCTTTTACTTTCGGTAATCATCAAATTTCTTTCCTCAACCACGACAGATGAAAAGCCGCGAGGCTCGCCACGCGCAGGAACTCCATCCAAATCCTGGCTTTGTCTTCGGGCGAAACTAGATTTGGACCTGGTATATCCCATTTCGCGAGCGGGCTAAGGTCTGAGTATTCCAGTCATTCTTTGATCGGTCCTAGCAGGATCCAGCTCTAAAGAGCTGCAACGGCGTATCAGAAATCCGACGTGCCACCTTTTTTTTCCACACGGTTAAGAGTCCCGAAGATAGCCTTTGGCAGGAGGGTACAAGGTGGCAATTGTCTTGGAACTCGTCGTAATGACAGGGTGGCCTATTTTCCATTCTTTAAACGTTAGTCGAAAGATTGATGTTGGAGGGTTTAGAAAATAGAAAACATCCTTCAGCTCACTTCGCGGCACACTTTTGTATTTTATCATGATGTGATACATCGGTGTAACTCGATTCAGACTACTCTTTGTCTATCGTGCAATTTTTTACCTTTCTTGGACTTTCGGGTTCGCTTTTTCGCAGTAAATATTTTAAGCTTCTATTGGCGTTGGAGGTGTGTGGTTTTTTTTTTTTTTTGCGAATTCGACCCCATTCTAATAACCTTTAGGCTGGGCATTCTACATAGTGTAACTTTGTTTTCGAACTTTGACATTCTTCCGGTGTTATATTTCCCTAAAGAAAATGAAGGTCGTTTAAAAGTTCATGCCATATGCTTGAGTTATATACTTCTTGAGCCCTGACTTGGAGATCTGAGGAGGAGCCATTGTCATCACTGACGATATCAATTTCGACCCTGGAGGTTGGGCAGCCTGGTCCGTGGAAAATTCGGGCAACATTTCTCTTCGTGTCCTGCCCCACCTTTCTCTTCCACTACCATCTTGCAAGCCCTAGGTCCTCAGTCCTCTTCCGAAACCAAGAGTTCAACCAAACGAAATTCTCCTATGTTGGAAAAGGAGGCGATGAAGGTGCGCCCCATGGTGCCCTCTGCCATCATTCAATATCTGACTAAAATAATCACCAGAAACTCTTCAGAGAGGTTAAGCCAGATCCGGTAACTGGTCAACTCAACGATACTGATATCATCCAGTACGCCCCCTTCATCCATCTCATTACAATCTTACTTACATTAGAGCTACTTTCTCAGATACATTAATGCACATCCAAACGACCCAATGGTCCGCATTCTTTGGTTCATCCGATGAAAAGGACGAGAAGAATAAAAGTCGAAAATTTTGACGCGTCAAAACTTCGCGTTCAGCGTGGCGCTATATGGCTGGTTTCTCTTGACTACTTCGGTTTGACTACCGAGGAAAGGTGGGGCGATAACTGGGATACCGGAGATCAAGAAACTACACATGGAAAGAAGCGCGCAGAAGAACGAGGTGGCGCGCCTGGACAGAGTTTTCAACTCACTTGTAAGATCCGGGAGGGCCCAGAAGTGCTTGGGATTGGGGACGATGACGTTCGTAAGGTCTCGGTTTTTCTTGGTTTACCAACTTGGAACGAAATCGAAGAGTTCGTACTCGCTTATGGATGAACAGTCTTTACTGATTAGCTCCCTCAGTTTTCTGAAAATCTGTATGGCAGCGCCTATCGAATGCTGGACGCCGTGCATTCCTGAAATATTAGGATTCTCGCATAAGCTCCGGATTCATGAAGTGAACCTTAGACCTTTTTTAACCAATTCAAACCGCCTTTCACTTGGATTTTCGAAACGGACCAAATTCGCGACAATATTGGGGAAAAAGATCTCAAGCGAGCCAACGAATCTTTCAGAAAGTACATGAAGTATTCTGAAGATCTTAAAGAGCGGGGCAACAAAGCATTCGCAGGAGGTCGACGGGAAGAAGCTGTGGCAAAATTTCAAGACGCAGCTGAGAATCTCGACAAGCTGTTACTGAAGAAGATCAGCGAACCTCATGAGAAGGAAGCCCAAACACGTTTGCTGCTGGCAATTTGTTTAAGTAACTGCTCAGCTGCAATAATGTTGGTGGTAGATGGGCAGAAGGATGTGGACGGGTCGATCAAGGACGCCGAACGAGCTATTATTGCTGATGCTACGTGTCCAAAATCGTAAGTCAAACACAATTGAGACTGTAAAGATTGAAGAAATTAGTTGTCTGACATTACTTTCTCCTTTCCCCTTAGCTATAATCGACTTTCACGAGCTTACGAAGAGCAAGGAAATATTTTCGAAGCACAACGAGCTCTCGCTCGTGGGCTCTGCGTGAAGAAACTCGAAAACCACTATGGACTTGCTGATCATTTTATTTTACTTCGAACGCAAGAGAAAGGTCTAAAAGCTATGGGGAAGGAAGAGTACGAGTCCTGGTGGAATCTGACTTTTGTGGAAGACAAGAGGATGGCCGATCTCATGGATGGCCTCGAGGGATCTTGGAAGAAGAGACTGGAAGATCGTCGTGCAGAGTTTTAGAAAGAACATCGGGACACGTAGATTTAGACTCATCTTCTCGAACGAAGTATGGCGAAGAAAGATTGTTGTATAATATGTCGGGATTGGAAAGGCGTCTACTTATACTAGGATCAGTTGTTTAAACTCTATTAGCTATGGTAGTCTCTGATTTGTTTAATCCATTCGCTCTAGAAGGCGTAGCAATGGCATCAGGTTCCTCTTTCCGATCCTGTTCCTGTTCCTGTTCTTCGACGGGAGGGGCAACAGCAATGGAAACAGCTGGCTTATGCCAATATACCGGGTATCTTCTTTGGATGTTATTCGTGATTAACGCAACTCCCAAGGCCAGCGCTGATGAGAGAAGGATAACGGGGAGGTAGTACCACCCGAGTTTTCGAATCTCAGGATTCACAGCTGCTAACAGGGCAGTGGCACCTAACGAAGATAAATTCAGTTTGAATTCTTCAGGTGAGATTTGAGAATGAGAGTGAACCTGCTGGGGGATGCGTCGTCGCTGTCATTTGCATGACCACAACCGATGTTGCACATGATAGTGAACCAGCTAGCCACACCAATTCTTCAAAACGTTTTTCTGAATGCAAAAGATGAAAGAGTTTGGTGATTATCACTCCTATAAGAGCCCCCAGAAAGTGTCCGCCTATGAGTGCACGTGGCTGGGCTAGAGGTGCATCTATAGCACCATAGATCAAGACCGCCGAAGCTCCCTAGAGAACCATGTGAGCATGTCAATATTGAGAAGATGTGGCGGAAACGTGAAGTGTAAGTACATACATAACTAGCCACGATCGGCGGAACCTCTCGATTCACGAAGTAGCTGGCTTGCTCGAAAACAGCCTGAATCACTGATATGCCACAGAAGGCGCCTATAAAGGACCATAGCCAGACGATGTAGTCTGGAAATTTAGGAGGCGTTGAGTGTCGAAAACCGAACCAACGGCTGAACCACGGAGGAAATTTTGACAAGCGATGAGGAGGTGGATGAGTGGACATGAGAGATGTTTTCAGACCGCTGGCAGGACTCGTCGAAGCGGAAGTTGCAAATTTTACGACTTCTGGACCATCTCACAGAAGTTTGGCCGGCGAAGGCGCGTTGTACACACTGTGGGCCGAGTGGCTTGCTGAGTTAAGCTTTGTAATCTGATTAGATTAGATCTCCGTGGTTATTGAAACGATGGCAACAATTGAGCCACTACGTTCGAACCGTTCTGCATGCTCCAACACATTCGATGTATATTGAGCTACGAATGTCTCTCCTCAAGGAGGTAGGTATACCTTACATTGAGTGAACAAGCCCGGGAAGGGATGTAGGTTATGTTACCTTTTTGAGTAAGTTCTATATTTGGTTTGTTGAAGTCGAAATGGATCAAGGCTAGCTGCGTGCAAATCCAACGCGAAAGGCTGCAAAAATAAGGAGATTCGGAATAATCAGTCGGCGTTGTACCTCTTGGGGATCCTAGTCAAAGAATACTTTTCCGGACAGGTAGCCGGGATTTCATAAAGTCCATGCACATGGGTCGCCATGTGTTTCCCATCACTAAACAGTCTACTCATCTTGATTCTTGACCGCCAACCTGCTGTTTGTATCCTCCCCCCTTGTTTCTTAGAGCTCTTTGCTCAGCCACTCTTTTGATTCACCACATTCGTTTATCGACACACCAGAAGATGATCACCAATGTTTGGAACTCAGCCGCCATTTTCTTTCTGGCACTCTCGAGTAGTTTGCCACTCGGAGTATTGAGCGCTACACGCCACGACCTCCAGAGACGTCATCATAATACCAACTATGCGCGTCACAACGAGACAGCGCTCGTCAAACGCGGTGGCACAAACGTGAAAATGTCGTATTATGTCCCCGAAACTGGAAATGAGTAAAAGTTCCTCGAGTGTTTTTGGCTTTGACGAAGAGACTGACGCGCACATAGAGTGGCTTGTGGAGGACATTACCGCAATGCTGATGCAGTATGTCTCCGTTTTGTTAAAAAATATTTTCTTGATGCCAAACCTTCGTGCTGGCTGTAGATTGTCGCCATCAGTCTAGCTTCGTTCGACAAAGCCGCTCATTGTGGGAAGGCCATAAATATCTTCTATCAAGGAACAACGGTTGCAGCCACGATCGTCGATGGAGTGAGTCATCCATCTGGAAGTTCAAGATGAACAACGGCCACTAATATACTCTTTTTTCGTAGTGCCAGATCTGCCCTCCAATGGGCCTTGATTTAGCTCAAGATTTCTATGCTGCCCATTACGATGTTGGCCCCGGAATGATCTTTGCAAGTTGGGAATTCGCGGGCGCTGCTCCAGCGCCATCACCTTCTCCTACGCCGACTCCGTCGCCTTCTCCATCACCGAAGCCATCTTCGATATCTTCTTCAGCCAGTGCATCTCTCACATCAAGCGTCGCTCCAAGCTCTGCTTCAGCGTCCGCAACGTCGTCTGGCCAACCAACGAGCACCCAGGCCTATTCAGGGTTGAATATGCTTGACCAGGTGTTTGTACAGATGGGTGGTGTAGCAACAGCTGCTCAAAATGTTCAATGATTCAGTAATTTGTTGTTGTTTTCGTAGAAGGGATTTTAGTTTCTATTTAGGTTGTGATATTGTTATGGAATGGAGGATGCTTCGTATTCCTGGTATTGAATCTGTTGGAACTGCTGATCGACTTGAACACATCCACGGCAGGATACTGTATGCGTTTTGTTAATAGCTCGATATCTTGACCCGGTACGTATCAAGTTGAATATATTACCTCTATTTTTAATGCTTACTTTGATCTACAGCTAGCATTGGCCTATCGAAACTCAAAATAAACGGCTCAAGTTTCCAGTTAAAGCCACACTAATCTGTTCCTTCCGTTCCCCGAACAAAGCGCTCTGAACTCCTTGAACGGGGATATTGGCCATGATACGGTGATTTGGCCTCAGTGATATCTCCCTGTTGCCATCTGCACAAGTATTCTTGTCTGTCCCCGCTTTTGGTTCATATATCCCTCGTGTTGTACGATTTGATTTTATACCTAAAGCTGCGGTCGATTTCATATCTCGAGACGTTCACAGCCCATTGCTTCTAGCTTCCGACTCTCATTGGTTTTGGGCATATTCCAATTCCCCAAACTGCACACATTCCTTTAACCTTGGACCTGAGATGCTTCTTCGCATTTTGAGTGCAGCGACCATCCGGGATTTTACTCGCACTCTCTTTCTTTCACTCACTGGCGTTCGGCTTGACACACGGCAGTGGTCTTCAGCGGCCTCATCATGCTAAAGAGTTGGCTCGTGGTTTGAACGAAACTTCGCTGACCAAGAGGGGTGCTCAGAACGTGAAAATGACAAATTATGTAGTGGAAACAGGACAACCGTAAGAAATGTTGCCATGACCGGTTCAAACTTGAAGGTGTCAACAAAATTTTCGACAGAGTTGCATGTGGTGGATATCGTCACAGTGATGAGGTTGTAAGCATTCTTCACCAACGCTATTTCTTTGAGTATACTGAATATCATGAACAGATCGTCGCCATTGACCAAACGACGTTCGATCGCGATAGGCCTTGCGGAAAGTCGATCAATATCTTCTACCAAGGCAAAAGAGTTCCTGCGACGATAGTCGATTCGGTGAGTCGTGTTGTTTCTAAATAAAGGTGCATAAAATAACCCAGAGCTCTTCTCACTGCTCAGTGCCCAGCATGCTGCGCAAATTGCCTTGATATGGCTGGAAACTACTTCGCAGATCACTATGATAACAACCTAGGTTTTTTTTACGTCGATTGGGAATTTACAGAAGCTACACCTACATTCCCGCCGGTAAAACAAGAACCTCCTCTTACAACGTCATCCCCTTCCACTCCTCCCAGTTCCTTATCCACGTCCAGCCCAGGTCCCAAAGCTTCATGTGCTCGGAGAAGAAAGCTTAAGCAGTCTCTTAACTAGCGGTTGCCCACTGCACCAGGGTTCAATACATACCCCTCTCTGAAGAAATTTTGTACAGATTAGAGGGCGTAGTATTGGCTGCCCAGAACGTGAAGTGATTTTCTTTTGATTTTGAGTAGCCAACCAAGTACAACTTTCTTCGACAATCCAGACCCATATATTGTTTGCCTGGGTCTACTGTATTAAATCATCTGATCCTGAAGCTTTGTAGTCTTTTTCGATGAAAATGATGCGATGAGTTATAGGTTTATCTGTTCCAGTCGACCGTCTGTTGGCGTGAGAAATGAGAGGCATAAGCCGCCGCCGATCATGTCTTCTCCTCCCACTGCTGTGGTGGGGCGCTTTAGATGACGGTCTAAATGCTTTTCTACTTGGAGAACTTTAGATTTTTATCAAATAATTCTTAAATTTGAAATAACGTACAGCCAAATAAAAGACTTTAGCAGGGGTCTAAAGTCTTCGGCTAAATTTGTCCAGGCGAAACTAACTTTCAGCCGTGACTCAAAGCACTCCACCCCAGCTGTGTCCTCAATTTGAATAAATACAGTACTCATCCATGCTGCACTTTCTCCGTCACCCTCTCCATCGCCGAAGCCATCTTTAATCTCTTCCGCGACCAACACCCCCAATATCGAGCTTTTCTTCTACATCTGCCTCTGCGTTCAGGACTTTGCCTACTCAGAATCCGAAACAGCTCCGGGCTTGAAAATTTTGGCTGCCCAACATGTTTAACTTTTTCTTGACTTCTTTGCAAGATTGTGGTCTGTATGTCGCTTATGGCATGAAGTTGCTTCGTCATGACTGTCCAACTCAAGGACAAAGTGCTATTTAAACGTTTCTTGTTAGAATACTTCAGCCCGTATGTACCCCGTTGAATCTATTGCCTCTATTTCTAACGCTTCCTTTGATCTTCAGCAGGCGTTCGGCTTAGCAAAGATAACCAAGATGCTCAAAATTGCTGCTAGAGTGACATGAATAGTTCCTTCTGTCTCCCACACAAGGCGCTCAGGTAGAATTCTTGAATAGAGACGTTCAAGTTTGCAGAAGCTTTCTTGGTTGTTCTCGCTTTTCTACCCACAAGCCTACACATATTTAGGGCTCAGTTTTGCTTTTATGCCTTGAACTAGCTTCGCATCTTGACAGCCTGACCCCCACCTACTTTGGCGTTCCGATTCGACTGAACGTTAACCTTCGACGTACTTATCCGGACGGCCTCACGCAACTTGGCTTCTTTTTGGACCTAGAAGATGCTTCTTAGTATAGCAAGGTCAGAATTCTGGCTCTTCGCGTTCCCTGGTATGATATCCATGGTGTCAGGCTCTGATGGCTCGGCACACATCAGTGAGATTCAGCAGAGTCATCACGGTGAATCGGCTCTTGGCTTGAATGGGACCTCTTTAGCCAGACGGGGTGCACAAAGCGTGAGGATGACTGCTTATACTGTTGCTACCGGGAATGAGTGAGTGATCAGACACCGCCATTACCGGTACAAAGGTGATAACAGTTGTTTTTCCACAGAGTTGAATGTGGTGGATACTATTACGATAATGATGCTGTGAGTACGTTTTCACCGTCCAGGCTACTCTTCAAAACTTCGGGTGCACTAAATACTATGATTAGGTCGTCGCCATTGATGTTGCGACGTTCCAAGGTGGCCATCTTTGCGGTAAGTCGATCAACATCTTTTATCAGGGCACGACGGTTTCTGCGAAGATAGTTGACGCTGTGAGTATCATTCTCATCCGAGCGAATTCTGAGCAATTTAAAGGCCCACTCAGTGCCCGGCTTGCTGCCCAAACTGTCTTGATATGGCAGTAGAGTACTTCAGGGCCCACTACAATCTAAACCTAGGAATGATTTATGTTGATTGGAAGTTTGCCGGATCTACACCTGCACCTTCCCCACCTTCCCACTCACCACCACCACCACCACCTCCTCCGAAAACGCCCAGATCTCTTCCCACAGCTTCTTCCACTCCTGACAATTAATCTCTCAAGGCATGCTCAATTCTATTGGAAATCTCTAATACGGCGTACTGAAGGCCTAAGCAGTCTCGCGTCTGAGTCGTCTCACGGTAAGTCGGGTGTAGTGTCGACCTCCTTATATCAACCTTCCTACGAATAAGAGCATACGGCCTGTTTGTACCGAGAACATGAAATCATTTTCCTTTCCCTCAGTATCGTACTCCTTGTGTTAGTCACTTGTAACCTTATCAAACGCCCTGTTTGTTGCAATTGTCGTGAGAAAAACAGTCTCACACGCAAAGCAGCTGAGCGCTTGTTTGAAGCTTGATCTTCCTCTCACCAATGGACCTTCCAAGCGAGTACTTACACTTCTACCTCTTGTTTAACAGCCTGAAACAAACTGAACCTTAGTCAGGTTTGTTACCACCTACGTACACCTCTACACATGTCCAAGAAATCGGAATAATTGGCGCAGGTCCTGGAGGACTCGCTGCGCTCAAAGCCGTTCTGGATTCACCTCAGTTTAGAGAAGGATCATGGAAAGTGACCGCTTTCGAGGCTAGAGAAGATGTCGGAGGTATCTGGTATGCAAATAATTCAAGCTATCTTGCGTCGAAGTTGAACTGACCACCGATATAGGCTGCCTGCTGGAGGTAATGGCCAAGCAGATGAACTTCCTCCAACTCCATTGTACGACTCGCTCACAACAAATCTACCGCATCCAATAATGGCTTTCACAAACTATCATTTCCCCCCCTCTACACCTCTATTTCCAAAAGCCGAAGTTATTCAAGAATATCTTAGGTCCTACGCGTCCGAGTTCAACCTTCTTCCACATATCCATTTAAACACGCGTGTAACAAAAGTAAACTGGGATGGAAGGTCAGAGAAATGGGCTTTGGAGACCTCTCAAGGCACTTCTCATAGCTTAGATTTGATCCTGATATGCAACGGCCACCACAACGTACCTCGATATCCTCGTATTCCTGGACTTCAACGTTGGGTATCATCAGGACGTGCCGCTCATTCTATCCGTTATCGCCGACCTTCTTCCGCGCCTTTTCCTCTCAATTCAGCGCATACGGTTCTGGTAGTCGGAGGTGGACCAAGTGGACAAGATATCGTTGCAGACATTGCAAATGTCGTCAAGAAAGTTGTGCACTCAGCCTCGAATCTTCGTCGTGGGGATGAATTCGAAGAGAATGTCATCCGTCGAGGAAGAACCGTCAAGTTTCTTGACGACTTTCAAGGAGTAGAGTTTGAAGGTGGGATAATCGAGACGGGTATCGACTTCGTTCTGCTAGCCACTGGATACGAAGTCAAGTTCCCGTTCTTGCCAACATCTACACAGTCAGACGCTCCAGGAGGTGTCTACCTAAGAGAAGGAATACCTCTAACTGTACCTCCTCTACCTAACGAAACATGGAACACATCTTTCGGGGTTTTCCCCCTCGCAAGGCATATGTTTCCGTTTACACCGCTCATCAAACGTATGGACGGTCATACAACCCCGTCGCCTCCAGCTACATCAATATTCTTCTTCGGCCTTCTCGTGCGCGTCATCCCGATGCCTCTCATCGAAGTTCAGGCTCGAGCTGCTCTAGCCGCTTTTGTAAATCCAGAAAAGGTGGATTGGACAGGTGAAGCCGTCGATGTGGTCGCTCGATACGAGGAGTTAAAAGCTCGACTCAATGTAGACGTTCGTGTGGAGAATGGTCGAATCCATCAGGGATGGTTTCGGTTGGAACCTCAGGAACAATTCGATTATCGTGATGCTTTGGTGGATTACATCAAGCTTTTGGAGAATCCCGATAGCGATTCGATCCGTGGAGAAGGCGAAAAAGATCCAGAACGTGTTCGACGAGTACATGATTGGGAGAGAGAGATTTACTCAAAGAAAGATTTGGTCAGGCGTACGTGGAGAGTTTTGGAGGCCAGTGGAAAAGCAGAGGAATGGGTTAGAGGGGTCGGTGAAGGAAATTCAGGCCGGACTGCTGAAGAAGAATGGATCGAACTTATGTTTAAAGTCGTCGAAAAAGGCGAAGAAGATGGCGATCGGGAGCATGAAGAGCAAAAATGTAGATTGTGAGGAATTACTATGTGTTTACTTCTCTTTATCGTGTCATCTAACTAGCCACTTAGATGATGAGGATGTTTATTCAGTGACTTTTCTGTTGACTCTGAGTCGAGAGAGTGAATGAAATACATTGCACACTGTACTGAATCGGTCCAATCGTCGTGTGAAAGTGGCCCAAGCCTACAACAGCGCCAGTAGACCAGCGCTCAAGCCTACCCCTTGTTATCAACATCCATGGACATTCCAAGCAAGTACCCAACCTCAAAACCTTCGAGTTCGCATTCCGGAATGTCCTGAAATTTCGATTAGGTTTATTACCACCCCAGCTCTTCTCTCCAGATGTCAACAAAATCAAAGACATCGGAATAATCGGTGCTGGACCTGGTGGACTCGCTACTTTGAAAGCGGTTCTTGATTCGCCCCAGTATAAAACTGGAGAGTGGAGAGTGACTGCGTTCGAAGCTAGAGGAGATGTTGGGGGCATTTGGTATGTGGGTTTAGCAAGTCGCCATGGTCTAATCTAACTTTAAAATAGCTTCCTGACTCTGGCAGCATTCCAGCAGATGAAATCGACCTTCCTCCAACGCCTCTCTACGATTCACTCACTACGAATCTACCTCATCCCATTATGGCCTTTCAAGACTTTCCTTTCCCGCCTTCTACGCCTCTCTTCCCATGTGCTGAAGTCATTCAGGCATATCATAGAGCATACGCATCTTATTTCGATCTAATACCCCATATTCAGTTCCATACACGTGTTATGAATGTATCATGGGATGGGACGTCGTCAAGATGGGCGTTCACGACATCTCAAAACACTTTTCACAACTTGGACTTGCTCTTGATCTGTAACGGGCACCACAATATCCCTCGATACCCTCGTATCCCTGGTCTTCAAGCATGGATAACCGCAGAACGAGCCGCTCATTCCATGTTATCTTCGGCCTTCGCACGCACCATTCGCACTCGATCAGAGTCATACGGTCTTGGTTATCGGAGGTGGCCCGTGTGGACAAGATATTGTCGCGGAAATTTCTAAAGTGGTTAAGAAAGTCGTACATTCGGCGGCTGTTTTTATGTCCGAAGAAGGTCAAGGGAATGTCGTCCGACGAGGGAGAACCGTCGAGTTTGTTAACAAATTTGGTAGCGTGGTATTTGAAGGCGGAATTGTGGAGGAAGACATCGATTTTGTGCTATTGGCTACAGGATATCAAGTCAACCTACCGTTTTTCTCAACAACAGCCAAAACACACAGTGGTGTATATCTCAGAGAAGGAATACCACCTGCTGTTCCTCCTTTGCCATGCGAGACCTGGAACACGACCTACGGCATATTCCCTCTTGTCAAGCAACTTTTCCCGTTCCCATCACTGAGCACAGAACCAAACGGGCTCTCTCTCCCTTCCCCTACTTCCATCTACTTCTTAGGGCTTCTTCTACGCGGTGTTCCAATGCCTCTCATAGAAGTACAAGCCACAGTTGCTCTTGCAGTTTTCACTCATCCAGACCGGGTCGACTGGACGAGCGAAGCCGGAGAAGTGGTCGCCCGATACGAGCTACTGAAGGCTCAAACAAAGCGTGTTGGGGATCAACAAAACGACTCAGACCTGGAAAGAATTCATCAAAAATGGTTTTATGCTGAACCTCATGAAGCGCTTGGCTATCGTGATCTCCTGGTTGATTTTATCAAGACAATTAGAAGGTCTGACAATCCAGGAGATCCGGAGCGTGTTTGTCGTGTGTATGCATTGGAAAGAGAGATGTCCTTGGTACGTTAAGAAAGATATACTTCGAAGGACCTGAAGAGCTTTAGAGGTTAGTGGAGAAGCTGAGGCGTGGCTTGCAGGAGTTGGTGAAGGTAAATCGGATCGTTCTGCTAAAGATGAGTGGATCGAGCTTGTGTTGAAGGTTTTGAGGAAGGTTGAAAATGAAGGTGATCGAGAGGGTGAGGAGGAGAAAAGTAGATTGTGAGAGTTCTCGTCTGAGATCTTGTATACCCGTTTCTTTGAGGGATCGAAAGAGTTCTCACAAACCATATGAATACGCTTTCTTCGTTCAACGTGCACGATTCAAGTCATGTAAGTTATCTTGCAGGGTCGCTCTTAGGCTTTTTCTTCGCGACGTCACAGTGATAAAAAATTGGCAACCCTGTCAGCCATACCAATTCCGGTTGGCAACTATTCGGTTCAGATTTCATTGAAACTACAGAATGAATGGAAGCCACCTCTTAGTTTCTTACCTACATAGTCTTCATCCTTTGCTACGTGTCTTTTGGCCGCTACGATGCGTGCCACCCACACACTCCTTTCTGCGCTTGCAGCCACCCTCTCTTTATCTCCTCTTGTTCAGGCTGTGGGCCAAGTTCAACAGACGGGGCTTGTTGTTCCATCCGATCAACTCAAGCACAAAGATGAAGTGAAAAAGATGTTCACGGACAGCTATGGGGCTTACAAGTGAGTGGTGGTCATTTCGGTCTGGGCAAATGTATACTTACTGGCCCGAAGACAGTATGCGTACCCTCATGACAATCTGTCGCCAATTGGCAAGAGTACGGACACTGGAAATTTGGAACAACAAGAAATGTGACTGACTGAAAAAATTCTAGAATTTTCAGACGGACGGAACGGCTGGGGTATGTTGACTTAGGAACTTGATCAACGCAAAGAACTCACTCAGTTGGAAGGTGCAACTATCGTTGATGCAATGGACACCATGGTGAGCTTCCTTCATTCCGCTAGTCACCAAATGCTTACTTGGCCTGATTCCAGTTTATCATGGGTTTAACAGTAAGCCAAACCGACGAGTGCACCTACTCATCATCACTCACGAGTCTTTCGTGTAGGATCTATTCTACGAAGCAACAAACTTTTCCTCCGCTATCGATTTCAGTCATTCAAAGACTGCAGACACGGTTAGGTGCATAAAGCGTGAATTCGTTCTTTCCAAATCAAATTGCTGATTATTTCCTCAGTGTCTTTGAGACAACCATTCGATACGTTGGTGGATTATTGAGCGCCTACGAGCTATCTGGAGAACAAATTCCCGATCTGCTAACCAAAGCTCGACAAGTGGCCGACAAACTATCTTATGCTTGGGTTGGGGTACGTATTCTTGCATGACAGGATCTATATTCTCGTCTGATATGCTATGTTTCCAGACAAATTCAATTCCATATTCACACATAGACTTCAGTAACAACAAACCAGTTGTTGCTACTGTGAGTGAAACCTTCTCTTCTGCCCATTACCTGATGTCTGATTCACCAGTTTAGTCCAACATCGCAGAGGCAGGTACAGTAAGTTTCACTTGTCTCACGTAGAGTGCACCTACTGACACATATCCTTGACTCTCGTAGCTCACGCTTGAATTTGCCATTCTTAGCAAATATACTGGCAATGACAAATATCGTCTACTTGCGGAGAAGTCTGCTCGTTTCATTGCTCAAAACGGCGCACCACTGCCTGGTTTACCCGCTCAAGGTATTGATCCGACGACGCAGTCTGCGGTTGGTGGCTATATCGTGAGTGAAGCTCTTCATTCTGATGTCGAACCTTTTGAACCGATTTTGGTAGACTTGGGGCGGTGGATCAGACAGCTATTTCGAATATCTGATCAAGTACCCTTGGCTCAATATCGCGAGCGATCCTATCTATGCGGATTCTTGGAGAGCAGCTGTCGACTCATCTATTCGTACATTGTTAAGGGTAAGTCTCTTTGTTTCAACTTATGCCACGCGGGTTCTTACATGGGCATATAGACATCTACTCTAGGGGATTATACGTATCTTGCCGATTATGACGATCAAGGCAAGATTCGTCATGTCAGCTCTCATTTGGCTTGCTTCCACGGTGGCAACTGGATTTTAGGTGAGAGATATACCGCTTCGCTCGTGCTTTCTCTAATGGGATGCAACGTACCTTAGGCGGAAGGCTCCTGGAAAATCAAACTATCGTTGATTACGGTTTGAAGCTCACCGACACATGCTGGAATACGTATACGTCGAGCGCGTGAGTACCCTGACACATCGGACTTTGTAGTAGTTAACCCTTCATTTAGTACAGGTATCGGTCCAGAAGCTTTTGCCTTTGTTTCGAGTGATGGATCCTACACTGGTGGGAATGACCCAACCACCTCCGAGAAAGCGTACAACAATCAGCATGGATTCTACCCAACTTCTTCTGCCTACATCCAGAGACCTGAAGTCTTGGAATCCAACTTTTACGCGTGGCGCGCTACTGGTGATACCAAATATCTTAACCGAGCTGCTGCTGCAGTTGCTAGCCTCAACGAATACACTCAAGTTTCGTCGGGCGGATACGCGGGGCTTGCTGATGTTAACAATCTATCTGGAAGCATGTATGACAACACCGAAAGCTTCTGGTATGCGGAAACTCTGAAGTATCTGTACGTTTATTCTCTTTATGATGATTGGTTTCATTCATTGAGCTCTCATGACTTTATTGCCTAGTTATCTGACTTTCGACGACCCATCGCGATTCAGCTTGGATGAATGTCAGTCGCCATGCTTCTCACTCTCTGTTTCTACTCATAGTTCTTATGTAGACGTCTTTAACACTGAGGCTCACCCTTTCAAGGTCACACCTGCGCCCAAAGACAAGCCTCTTGGCTCTGGAACCCCATATACTCCTCTCACACCTTTCAAAACTATCACGGGAGATCTGCCAGCCATCAGTGCTATTCCAGAAATCCCTGGTTTCATCAGTGGTGTCGATCGGGTACTCAGTGGCGTGTTGAACCTGTTTGTTCTAGGGATCTGAGGCTCTATATTCATAAACGGCCGTAATTGTTCCGTAGGTACATGTCACTATATTATCCCGTTGTTATTATAATTTTGCAGTTTGAAAAGATGTGTTGAAATCTAAGTCTAGGGTGATTGATTATAGGTACGGTTGGGCAAGCGAAAGTGAGGGTCATGGTTGGCGAAATCAGATCAGATCAGAGAACCATCGCCATTCCAACGAACGAGCTGAGCATGAAGGCACAAAAGCTTGTGCGGAACGAGAAGGTCGTTCCATCTCGTATTGAACTGCTTTGGTGAGACTCGGTGGACGCTGCCGGAGGTTGCGGAACTTGCAAAATTTGTGACAGTGCAAGGGCAGCACTGTTGCAAGGAGGGAAATTGGTTATGGCTGGCGTGTGCGATGAGTAAATTGTTGATGTGGTACCTCCTGAGGAAGTGATAGTTGCAACAACGGTGACTCGCTCGCCCATCAAGCTCGACGATGGGGTATCGATCGTGGATATTGATGATGTTGTTTTCATTGGGGGAGGGAGGGATAAGCTTCGTTTTGCAGAGGCGTCAAGCGTAGTGTAGACGACACAAGTTGACTGAGCATTAAAGGCTTTTTGGGGAACGAAGTGCTGTCTTGGGTAAAGATTAACATAAGTATTGCGCTCGGCAACGGAAGACAAAAAATACGACTCACTGGGATGCCTTCACTTGTACTGAGGCAATTCCACAGAACGCTACCAGGCTTAAAATTGACGGGAGCCTCATCGTCAATACCCAAACCAAGCAGGGGAGGGACGGATTTGCCACTGGATTCCTCACTGACGAAGCGAGCGACGCAACGAACAGCTAGAAATTTTACAGTAATTCGACCGTCAGCAATGACCAACATCTTATACGGTCCGGAGCAATCAGAAGGCAATAAAACCCCAATGTTCATTTGCCGACAAGCTCGTTGATGATTTGAGGTGAAACCGAAGCGATACTAATCATCAGCTGCCAGCGCTGGTGTTGAGCGAGACCAGAGGCTTTGTAACGGATCCTTCGCTTGTCAAGTTACTCTCTAGAAACTGTTGATTGTCGCTAAAGAGAACAATCCCTGATTTCTTGCCGTCGAGTACGCTCTCCGAATCCGAGCTACATTGATGCTCATTGATGGCGCAGTTGACGCAGCCCCACTGACCCGGGGCTTTAGACCGCAACAATAATTCTTGAGGTGACATTGGTTTGGAAAGTTGGTGGCTGTAGCGCACATGAAGCAAACCAGCCGACAGTCGTGTCGCTGAGCGTCTAATTTTGTGGTGGGCCACCTTATCTATTTGGCCATAAGCTTCAAATCATCGAGTTCTTGTTCCAACTCTGTCGAGCTTCATGGAAGTATTGTAATCAAGCCCAAAGTGTGTGGAGCCGATGTCAAGGATTCTAGAGGTAGTCATAGTATAGACTGAAGCCAGTGGTCAGCACGAAACCCGCTCCCGCCTCAAATGGGCTAATCAGGGAAACACATGCACTCGGCAGGCTAATTTTACAGCGATATGTATATACTGTGCGATGCGTATGGCGCCACATACTACATATCGGCTCAGAGAGCCAGTCGACCATTCAATAGAGATGATGAAGGTTGTGGACCTCGATTAGGCCCGAATTCATTGTTGCCGAAATTTCAATTGGATTTCCCTCGAGGTTCGAGCTGGCTGATACGTCGTGTCCGGAGCAGATAGAAGTTAATACAAGTAATCAGAAGACTAGCTTGCATACGGTGCCATGTCCTTGTCATGCGCATAGAGCGATGGAGAAGTAGTGTCAATATGCAAGTGACGAAGAGACCTCACGGCGCACAAACGACTACTAGACTTTACTAGATAGGGGTGGGAACATTCCAGCAAACACTCAGTATTGTGTATTGGCGGCTCATCCTCGGACACGACCACGACAGACAGATTTGAAAACACAGAGTTGTCCACAGAAAACCGCTTCAAACGTAGATGAAACCATACAACGAGAAGAAAGCGTTCACTTCTCATATTATTGGGTTTGTTTTCATCGAGGCGTGGCCTGGAGTCTCCTCACTCGTCGTCTACATTCTTCTCCCGTGCACAAGTGCAATGCGGATCATCAGACTCTAAAACTGCTTCTTGCACGTTGACCATGCGCTCGTCTATCTCTGCTCAGCTATTCCCGCTCGTCGTAGAGGTCATGGGAGCAAACTAACCTCACGAGATGTTGTGTGAAGATTCTATCCGGCGCTCTTGTCTCAACATATTCGACGACATACCTATCTCCTTTGGAAAATCCTTGTGAGTCGGATAAGGGACCGTTCGCCGCAGAAGCGGTCCTTCGCTTTTGACTTCAACGGCTTATCGTGATGTTGGCGTTTTGCTCAACGTCCGGGGACCACTAGGATTTTCAATACTAGAACCCGCCAAGTTTCTCGATCTGGCATCCGAGAAGGTCGAACAAGCGGCTTGAGTCCATCCTGTCATGAGGAAGCATGCATCTGGACGCAATAACGAAGAAGAATCCTAGCATCATCGAAGTTTTGACATCTCTGCGACTCGAGCATTAAATCGGGATACTTCCCGGGTACATAAAAGCAAGCTTGCCGCAGGGCTCAAGCTCAAGGCGAATCTCCTCTCCTTTCTGACCTTTTGCCATGAAGATCGCCCAATTATCAATACCTATTGTGCTCGCAGGATCTTCCCTGGGCGCTTATGTCCAGAACCCTATCCTTATTCTTCCACCTTCCGCAGCCGCTAACCGCAATGCGGTTAAAAAGATTTTTACCGACAGTTACGGCGCCTACAGGTTAGTCCAAGACATTTCTTGCAATTGCTCAAATTTACGTCTATGTAGACAATATGCCTGGGGCCACGACGATCTGGACCCAATCAGTAAAAGTGAGATTTTTGCTTCAAGATCAATTTATATATTCAACGTTTTTATCAGGTTACTCTGATTCGCGCAATGGGTGGGGTGCATCCATTGTGGATGCCATGTCGACCATGGTATGCGTTAATAATCTCTGTTCTAAATTTTATCTTACCATTGATTTAGTATATCATGGGCTTGAACGTAAGTCTATAGCTTTCGGAGAAACACTCGGCCGTGTCTTATTTACATCTAGGATTGGTTTGTGGAAGCTGTCAACTATACAAAGACGATTGATTTCAGTAAATCGAAGACTGCCGACGATGTTAGGTATTTCGTCTCCCCGTTTTCTAAACTCTGTAGTCTCACAGTTCTGCAGTGTTTTTGAAACTACGATCCGCTATGTCGGTGGCCTCCTCAGTGCCTACGAACTTAGTGGAGGTGCGTACCCTCACCTTGTCACGAAGGCCAAGGAGGTCGCGGACAAGATGGTTTACGCATGGATCGGCGTGAGTCTATTCTGGAAACACTGCACCCGAATGCTCACGCTTTACCGCTTGCAGAACAACGACGTTCCCTACGGCCATATGGACTTTTCGACGAATGCGCCCGCTTATAAAGGCACAGTAAGTGTAAACATCATCCTAAGAACGCTTCTGATACTGAAATCCGTTGTTCATTAGTCAAACATTGCTGAAGCCGGGACAGTAAGTCTTGTTCTTCCTTGCCTTCGTGGAAGAGAAGCTAACATAACGGATCAAGCTTCTGTTAGAATGGGGAACATTGTCGAAGTACACCGGGAATTACACATACGGAAACTTGACTCTTAAGTCCCTCCGCCGGATCGCTACTCAGGTAAGCCGATGCCGAGTATTACCCTCAGGCCTCCGAGCTAATGCCCTCTGTTCTCTTCTGCTAGCCTGCTCCTTTGCCTGGTACGTAGAAGATGCCAGCTGGAATCTTTTGCTATTATGCCGAACTCTTCTTCTAGGTCTTGCTGCACAAGGTATTGATCCAGCAACTGGAAACTCCCTGGGTGGCTACGTCGTAAGCTATTTTCTTTGAATTCCACGCGACCGATTATTAATTTTATCTTGACGTAGACCTGGGGCGGTGGATCCGACAGCTACTTTGAATATCTCATCAAGTTTGCACGTCTCTCCAACTCAGCAGACAAGCTCTACGCCGATACGTGGCACACTGCTGTCGATTCTTCGATCAAGACTTTACTCAAGGTCTGCCCGATATTTCTGCCCGTTGGTGTTCCTCGTCAAGTCTCATCCATTTCCCCAGAAATCTACCGTCGGAAACTGGTCCTACCTCGCAGATTACGACGGCTCTCGCCAGATTCGCTATCAGAGCTCACATTTGGCCTGCTTTCACGGAGGAAACTGGCTCTTCGGTGAGTGAAAGTCTGACTGCGTCGGGTAAATATTTGAACTGTCTTGTAGGCGGAAAGCTCCTCAACAATGCTACCATTGTCAGCATTGGTCTCGATCTAGTTGACGCTTGCTGGAATACCTACGCCGGTACTGAGTATGTCTGAACCAAAGGTCTTCGTCTCCAAACTATTCCTCACGAATTTTTCTTCATCAGGACCGGCATCGGTCCGGAAGGCTTCGCATTCGCAGCTCCCGAAGGCAACTACACTGGCACACCTATCACCGCAGAACAGGAAACTTTCTACAAACAAAAGGGCTTCTATGTTACTTCGGGCTACTACATCCTCCGTCCAGAAGTACTCGAGTCCAACTTCTACGCATGGCGTGTGACAGGCAATCCTAAATACCTCGACCGCGCCGCCAAAGCCGTTGCGGCTTTCAACAAGTACCTCAACACCGGCTCAGGATACGCCGGATTGGTTGATGTCAACGACGGCACCTCAAAGGTCGACGATACAGAGAGTTTCTGGTTTGCTGAAGTCTTGAAATATCTGTGAGTGTCACCATTACTGGAAGAAGCTTGATGTTAATATCATTTGAAGATACCTCACTTTCGATGACCCCAACCACATCAACATCGACCAATGTACGCTTCGCTATACATACTTACTCTGTGCCCCTTGCTGATATATCTTAGGGGTTTTCAACACCGAGGCTCATCCCTTCCGGGCTCCACCACCTCTCTTCCAGTACGGTTCGGCTACAGTCCTACCTCCATGGGGTCCTTTCCACCCAGTTAGTGGAGCTGCCCTCCCCGATATCAGCCCAGCTGCGAAGCTACCTGGCAAGCCGGCTCCTACTGCCTAAGTTGTTGAAGTCGATTGTATTGTCTCCAAATTTAGACTATCAGTGAAAATAGGGACATTGCGCTAAAAGCTATCATGTACACAATCTTTCGTTTTTCTTATTCAATATCATTATCTATTTCAATGCTTTAGAACGGTAGTTCTGACTACTGTGCGCAAATTTTTAGTGAAACCAATGACCAGTCTATCGCGAGTCATTTCAACGCTTCAAGCTATGATTTCTACCTTGGTAGGTTCCACACGATGTCCTTTCTTTATGATGTCGCTGAACCACTCCTGTGCCACATTTAAATCTGACAAAAACAGAGTCACGCAGTGGCATGATAACTGTCGAATTTTAAGTCCCGTGCGTTGGCCATTGCTTCGCCAATTACTGACAATGTACTCTAAAAATCTGAATATGAGCTCTTTATACCTACTTGAGCTTTCCAGAGTCAGAGACTCTTCGAGAAAAAAAAGAAGATTGCAGACAGTCCACAAAAATGCACTTATCGATTGTCAGTCAATGGGGGCATAGCTCAGTTGGGAGAGCAGTAGACTGAAGTAAATCGTATTCTAAAGGTCCCGCGTTCGATCCGCGGTGCCCCCAGCTTTTGACCTTTTTTTTACGAATGGCAAAACTTATCTCATGGTTTGTTTGCTCTGAGTAGATGTTTTGGCGCCCGTTGAATGAGTGTACCAAATATGGTCGTGGGAAAAGTGATCGCCCGTAGCACATCCTCCAAGTCCAATTCCGACACCTAAACGAGACATGTATGTACAAGAATCCTTCGCAGTCGCTTTTTCTGCTCGACTGCAACTTTTAGTTGGATCCCAGGAGTTATTGACTTGTACCTATTTGCCTCACTTCCGTGGAGTTGTGACCCGCCGCCGGCCTCAGGTACCAATGAGCACAGCTTTGGAATGTATTTGAGATGAGAAAAGCACTGCCCCTCATACTTAAGCACATGCGCAGTTTGATGTGTTCATGGCCATGGTGCTTGCTCCTGGGTGCAGTACAGTATTTGCCGAGTTTACAGATAAATGTACTTGTTCCGAATGCGGGGACTAGGCCGTCGTCGGACATGCAGTGTCATACAGAACTGCGGATATAGTAATATATAAGGTTTCAGTTCCGCAATCGCATAACCCCTTCGTTCCAACCGTCATCGTCACCACTTGGGAGCGATTTCTTAGCCCGGCTACTTTGCTTCATCACTCTTCGTATCTGGTTTCAAGGTCTCGTACAATCATCATGACTGCACACAAGGGAGACGACAACTACTATCACCCTACTGTTGAAAAGCCTGGGCCCGCCCATTACAACTCTTGTGCGTCTCTTCCCAGATCGTCTTAAACTTTTAAGGAACTGAGCTTCGGTCTTGCAGACCAACCGCATCCTGGTCCAGGGATGCCCAGTCCGTCACCTTATGGTCAACCAGGGGCTTACGGTCAACAAGGAGCTTATGAACAACCAGGAGCTTACGGACAACAGCCTCAGCCTCATCAGCAACCAGTGATATACGTACAGCAGCAGCAACCTCAAGGGAACCAAGGTGTAGACGATGCGGCATGTTGTCTTGGAGCGTAAGTTCTGGGTGCAGTCTTGACATATACCTGAGCTAATTTTTTTTTCGTATAGCTTCGCTGGATGTTGCGCATTAGCAGTCTGCTGTCCTTGTTGTTGGTGTTGTCTGTAGCCAAACGTTATACCGATTGAGGGATTTTCTGGAATTTAGTCTGTTGTATTTATATCGAATATTCTTCTATTCTCGGACTGGTAACAATGAATGCCTTTTCATTTCATACATTGGCATGGCTATTTTCTACCAAGACGCTGGCTACCAATACTTGCGAGTGCGGTCTTGCCAGCGAAAAAGGTGGGGAGAGAAAGCATGAACCCGTATAATAGGACTTGACCGAGCTTCAAATCTACCCAATACCAGAAGAGCAGACCTTCGAAAGCTCCCAGAGATGCGACAAAGGGAAGGATAGACGGAGAGAAGAGACGCGAGGGCTTGGGGACCACTTGAGACCACTAGAAATGAATTGTTAGTCAGGCTCAGAGATGTAATTATAAATGACCAACAAGGCTGAGGAGAATAGCCCAAGGGGCCAAGACAATGCCAATGAAGGCAAAAGAGATTGGCTGAGGAGGCATTTTGTTGTCTGCGCGGAAAGTGTGATGGATCTCAGGAAGAACATGGAAAGTTGATTCGAGTGGGTTTTCTGGGGCTGGTTGAGACTTTGGAAGGACCAGATCGAAGAGTTCGACCGATATAGGATCATACTGCGACGTTCCGATAATCAGAGACACCTTCAGTGGATCGCCATTCGGTGTCGGAGGTAGCGAAAGCGGAGGTTTTGAAAGATTCTGTCAAATTATCAGTTGCACTCCTTTGAAGTAGTCTACGAAGATACATACGAGTTCAAACTTGGCCTTGCCACCAGGTGTAACACGGACAGGCTGAATACCTTCTTCGTTCGTCTTCTCATCGTAGAAGCGAAGGAACGTCTGGTGTGGTTGCACGCCATTCCCAGTTTCTTGATCCAATACTTGGAAAGTCATTTTGAGAATGTCTTTAGCTCCAAGCTCGACAGCTTCAGCAACCTGCTTGCTCAGAGAGAACCTAATTCCTCAATATTCAGCTCAATTCCAAAGACCATAAGAGAACCCCGTCACGTACGAGTCGGAGCGCAGCTGAGTGCCCATGGAGTCCGTAACAACAAGTTTGGGCGACTGCAGCTTCAGAGTAGCTGCCTGCGCAGAAAGCGCCAACACCAGCGTTGACAGCAGGGCGGCCAGCATTGTTGACCAGAGGAATGTCGGAATTCAGAGAGAACGGTGTGAGCAACTCTGCTAACGACGTGTCGCGTTTGCCTTCACTATTGCTTCCGATATTTGTGATCACTTGCTTCTACAAACAACAATGCCCCTATTCCTCCTTCGACGATGACTTCCATTTGACTTTGCTTATCTTCAAGCAGCTTCAGCTTGCTGTCGTATGAGATTTCGATGGTTCTCAGACAACTATCTCTGAATAAAGACTCTGAAAAGTTCTAACTATTGTATAGAAGGTCCAACTTGGCTTGAAGGACTTCAGATGCTATGCCTCCAACTTGGTCTAGATCAAGGTCTAGCTTTCCCTCTGGTCCTTCACCTCGTCTTAGTGTCAAAGTCCTCATCTTATGTACCCCTGAAGTCCCCGTTTTCTTGAATCTGATAAATCCTACCACCGCATCTATCGAAAACTTGAACCCATCAAGGAATTCCATCCGATTCAGTTTTGGGACCAGATAAGCGCCAGTTGTATCTAGGGTCGTGAAAAAACGCAGGAACTGGTCATTCAAAAGCAATCGCTTTTGATAGCTAAGTATCGAAGCCATCATAAAGCTGGATCGGTGGGTTTCTTCGTCAACTACGTCGAACGACTTGATTGATAGAGTCATCAAGTATGGACAGCTCCTTAGCGTCTGTGTAAAATCTTCCGAGGAAAATCTAACGAGATTGGTACCGAAAATTTGGAGCTGACCACCCATTCGTTTCAGAAACGAGAGAACAGTTGGAGGTGGACGAGGTATCGCGGACGCATCGGTATAGAATTCTAGATGCTCCAGATGCGGAGGGTCGAGGAAAGAGAAGAAAGATTCGAGGTTACCATCGTGCTCATGGATCGCCAAACGTCGCAAGTGGGGCAAGAAAATGGGTTCGGTAATCAAATCTCTCGATGAATCTTCGTCCGATGTGTTGTATATCTCAACTTCACAGCTGATGAGATGCCGAGCCGAGCGCAGCACTGTCCCTACATCAGCTAGTGCAAGGTGCACAGGGCTAAGAGCGTCGTGCTGCTCTCGAAGAGACAGATGCGTTAGCTGATCCCATGCCACTGGCAGCTCTGTGATAGGGACAGATATCCTCCTGAGGTCCAATGAGCGTAGTTTTGGCGCCTGCAGTAGACCGGTACAGCGGAGATGTTGTGCCGTGTTGATCGACGGGAATTTGACGCGAAGTGACCGTAAGAGCGACAACAGATGAGGTTGAATAACATCGAGTGTTCGAAGAGTGGGTTCGTTGACCGTGATATCCAGGTTTTCGATTCTCGACGCGTATTCGAGAACAACCTCTGAGAGTATTACTGTCAATCCAGGCGAAATAATCGGACCCAAATCGATGTGAGAAATATTCAAAGGATGTGTGGATGACATGTCGAGCCAACCACAGATCACATTGAGGTATTCAAGGGAAGCATCCATTTCGGCCTCATCCTCCGTCAACTGATCCTCGTCAAATAGAAGTTCCTCCAACGAAGATTGCAAAGAGGAAATATGGATAGAAGCCCACAATAGAGGTGTATGTACGGCTATGTTTCTCCATTTCGTTGATATTTGAGTAAGGAGTAGTGGGGGCTGCTCGAGACCAATGATTGGATTGTGTCCATTGGGGAGACAGTATAGAAATATTTGTTGGATAACCTCGAGTGGAAGATCGTCGAAAGGAGAAGAGACAATAGTAAGGTGTGAAAAATCGAGTGGCCTGGAGTGGCGATTCGCATTTTTCGAGCTGTCGGAATTTCGATGGATTGATTGAAATAAGCGTTGAATGGTAGATATGTCGCTGCTTTGAAGGACATGAAGTGCAGACATAATAGTCCTGAAGCTGTGACAGGACGACAAAGCCCTCAAAAGCACAAAACGGCCCTTTATAAGCTAAGGTCTGGACATTCATGATCGGAAATGAGTGAAAAGCCAATCGATTCCACGGACATATCTTGCCAGATGCCAGAGCCAGTTGCGAACGTCAATGAGGTTTCATATATCCCCGAATAGGCCTTGAAAGACAAAGGGTTCATCATTTATACCATCGAAACGGACGCCAATGCAAGGTACTGATAAGCGCTTTGACTTGCCATGTGAGGCTTTTGCGGTTCAACAATGAGAGTGGCAACCTCGATGGAGAAGCCAAGTTCCAGACACGAGTAAGAGAAGTTGTTTCGAGCACAAGGATATGTTACTCCATGCTGTTGGCGCTCTTGGGGTAAATACAGAATTATAGCAGCGAGCAGGGCAAATCCTCGTTATTATCACAGGGGTTTCTCTGCGCACACTAGGGAGTACCGGTGCTCATAATGCGAGCAAATCAGGAGATTTTGGCCATGCGCTGATGCCACGCTGATGCCACTAGTATCTAGACGCAAGTTCAGAAAGTCGCAAAGTGATAAGACAGGGGAGGGAGTGCCACCCGTCATCGACGATGTGTGTCGTGTGAATACGGAGGCTCCGTCCCTGTCAAATTGATCTGAGCTCAGTTCTGCCTTACTTCCGCTTTGACCTTGTACTCCACCCAAAAATTAGGAACATTGGTAGCGACAAGGCGGCCATCCAGATATATCGACTTAAAAAATACTAAGAGCATCCCCTATATTATTATATACCCGTTGCTCTCTATCTTTGATTTGATTTATTTTTACTTTCCAGTCGAAGTCAATCATTATTACTAGACACACTTCGGTACCTTGACTTTCAATATACCTTCTCCCAGAATCTCAGCCATAGCTCCAAGTACTATGGGCCTAGAAATCTTGCTTTCATGTCCTATATTTATTCCTGTGATGACAGGCACACCGACAGGTTCTAATTCATCAATCATCTGACGTCCATTCCGAACGTTAGCCAATGACATGTAGACAGCTTCAAGTGCTCAAATTTAAAAACACTTACATCCTGTGCGTCGTATGCGAGTCCTTCATTTGCACTGGTTAACTGCCCAATGGGTATCCCAGCAACCCCGTTGAATTGTTTGCTTCGCAATATGGTGGACAGATAGCGATGTATTTTGTCTGAAGATTGTTCTTTCACCCATAAAATGTCATGATTTCAAGAGTCACTCACAAGCAGCTTCCCCGACCTCCTCGAGGAGTAGTATGCAACCGTTGAAATCTGGCAGGAGGTTCTGTCCCGTCATCGCATTCGCTCCAACCATCGATGCTATAACTGAAATTTTTCCACCCAAAAGCTTTCCGCTCGCGAGTATTCCCCTTGAACTATCTACATTCCGCAATCCTCCCTTAAAAACCTGCGTGATAGGTTCAGGTCCTCGAAGTATGGCCCAAACTTCTTCGAGAATCAACTGAGGTATATCTCGTAGATTCCAGATCATAGGTCCATGTAACGCCAATATTCCAGCGTTGGCACACAGTCCTAAATTGATCGCTGTGAGGTCAGAGAATCCGATAACCCACTTTGGATTCTGTTTTAACGACCCGACCAACTTCTCAAATTGAGAAGCGGAAAGTCCATGTTCGAGGACTTGGACTGAACCGTATCCTCCTTTGGCACCCCAAACCATCCCATCCTGCGTGAAAGCTTCATAAAGTTCTTTGGCTCTTGACTCTTTCGTTCCGGCGAAATAGAACGATCTTTCTATCACGGAGGGCGGCATGGACACCCTGAGTCCTCTTGACTCTAGATATTCTTTTCCTCGCAAAACGTGTGTCGCATTTACTGCAGCGCCCGGCGAAATGATACGAACGGTAGTGCCTTGATTTATTGGAGGAGGTTGGCGAAAATTCATTTCAGCCTCGCTAGATTAATTTGAGCAAATCAACACTTGAAGTGGATATGAATGCTTGTAATGACACTTACCACCGTGATAGGCTTCGTTTCGTGAGCAGCCCAGTGAGAGCGCATGTGGGCATACCTAAACGTCGAAGCACTCCTTGGTATCATTTTATAACACAACATTACCTGGGTAAGTACGCATTCAAGTTGGAGGGGCACAGATAACATGAAAAGATTCTCAATATAAATACTCCCCTTGAAATTGCCCAGAACATAAGAAGGCAAAAACAGTCCCGACCGTGATTTGAACACGGGACCCTGCGATGACTGAACTGCAATCGCATGCTATAACCACTTAGCTATCGAGACAACGTCGATTCTTGTTGTTGTGCGTATGTAAGGCGCATGGGTTCTTTCGTCTTGGCCATTTCACCAACTGTCTCGATCTCATCTTACAAGAATTTGTCGAGGCGAACTGAGATCAATATGGTACAGGAAAGACGAGTATCTGAAAAGACAAAAAAAGTGAGTCACGCTTGGGTCGACTGGACGCCGGCGCCGGCCGCGTGCTTTCGGCACCTAGCTAATACATCTCACATTCTTATGTAGCAGAGAATACAAAGGAAAACAATGAATTTGATTGTTAATATTTTACAGTACAGAAAAAGTAGCAAAATGACTTCAAGAATTTCGTTATTGTTGATGTGCTCAAGGGAGCATCGCCGATGACTTGAAAATGGTATTGATGACTGCCAAAGGCCGATGGGAACAAGGAAGCCGTCCAGCTTCCTTGTTCCCATAGGTCGTTGTCAATCCTATAGCACATGGGTCGCGTTTGAAACCGAGGCTCACCTGAGGAATCATTTAAGGAATGGGGGCGAAGAGGACAAGGGTAGCGCAAGTCGCAGAGCATGTTCCAAGGGCGGCGTTACACCCCAAAACAGCGGCTGGGGCGGCAGCAGCAGCCACCACCGTACCAAAGACGCATCCTGCAGCTGCGTAGCAAGCAACGGCAACAGTGTTGCAGCCTATCGTGTTGCAACTTAAATAATAGTTCTTGGACAATCAAGTCGGTGGTTACACACCCGTTTGACAAAGGCCATAACTAAGAGGGCCGCCCATGACGGAGGACGTAGTGGCGGCCAAAATGGCGAGAGTAGCGGCGGTATTGAAGCGCATCGTGAATATGTGAAAAGAGGTTGAATTGGGGGGATTGTGGTGGTTGTGGTATGAGATGTGAGACAGAAACCGGAGAGGTTGGTTTTTATAAGCCCACGAAAGGTGCGCTCGGACCCTCCCGCAACCTCACCGCGTGTATATCGTCACAGAGGCGAGTCACAGCGCCCACAGTCAGAACGTTCCAGACTTCCCTTATCTCTCGTCACTTTGTTACTTTCCATATCTTGACGGGTTCGCAAAGTTTAATAGCTCCTGAGCACCCATAGCTCATGGAAGAGCAGTCAGAGCTTTTTTTCAATGCAATGGCGCATATATTTGTCGTTCCTGAAGCTACAGTCGCTCCAAAAACTCTCGGTTTAATCCCCATAGGGTTCATGCGCTGTAAGAAGTCGAACCAAACAGATTTGTCAACGTTCAACCCTTCAACCTAAGAACGAAGGTCCTCCAAAAGAAGCCATGATCAAACTAAAACTAATCGTCATTTAAGAGTACACATACATTTGGATACGGGACATCTAGAAGTCCATGTCATCGTCATCCAAATCTCCGTCTTGTATCTCCTTCGCAAGCTCTTTTTCACGTTCTCTGGCACCCTCAGCGTCTGCAAGTTCTTTTCGATGTGCGTCCAGAGGGTAACGCATGGCCTATAACGCATGAGCAAAGGTGAAAACCAAGAGTCGAGAAGCGACCAACCTTTACGCTCTGATTGTGCAGATCCAAGCAGAAGGCGATACGTCGGCCAAACACTTCACTGACTTCTGGTCCATAGCCCCGTTTCTGGATGCCACATTCCATCCAGCCCTTTTCGTGGACGACACGTCCTTCAATGACGCCATCTCGAATAGCTTTTCCGACAATGTACTCGGCATCTTCTTCGGTGTCGAGGTGTAGCTTGACACAGATATCCCGGAGCGAGATGCGAGAATACGACAGCGATAGTCTTCGGATACCAGTCTTGATCACATTTTGACGGAGACGAACGATGAGCGAATAGGTATTGTCAGTGCTGAATTGACCGGCATGCTTGGAGAGAGTCGTCTGGAATTGCGACAGAGAACCCGTTCGAACAGCTGAAGAATGTGTTGACCAAACTTCATGTCGATATGAACGGAGACTGTACCTTTTACAATTTCGAAATATGCAATCAAAGCCTTCTCCAAAACGACATGTCGGAATAACGTCCGCGCTGGAATATCACCCATCAAAAGTTCTACGACCACATTGTACTTATGGATAGTCTGGTAGAATCCAGGTGCAGTCTTGGCTGGCGGAGCTCGCCTGATCGCCTGCTGAAGGTTTGTATGAGCATCGGTGTAGTTGAGTTGAACCGCACGGATCCGTCCGAGGTAGTAGTGATATCGAGCCAAATGAGCGTTACTAGCAGAAGTCGGGAAAGTGGTCTTGGAGATCAGCTTGTCGGCTTGGTCGTACAAGCTGTCCTCGAGGTAATTTCGGAGCAAACAGTTGATCAATGCTGCTTGAGCTTCGTCGTCGTGACGGAGTGAAGCCGTCTTCTGGGCAGTCAAGAGTAGCCTAAAGAATCATATGTACATGAGTGCTAGAGTAGACCAAGAGTGATTTGGACGTACGGTCGGGCGTCGGCGAGTTCACCGCCAAGTTCGTATGCGCGGTCAACTGCGTACCAAATCTTCGCAGCGAGCGCATCCATGCTACGACGATTTAGTTGTTGCATCTTGGTAGCGGTCTCATTAGCAAGTACGAGAGCTTGTTTATGCGTTTCCTCCTTCTTTAGGAGGTGATGGATGATGAGCAAGCGCAGGTAGAATTCGACTTCCGGGACGGGTTCGGAAGTCGACGCTTTAGCAGCAGTGGCAGCAGCCTCATCGATATCCATTGGAGCATCACCACCATCTGGTGCAGCAGGAAGCCAAGTAAGTAAAGCTTTCTTCACAGTTCCATCTAAAGTTTGGTTAACATTGGTATCAAGCGATGAAGACAAGCCAACCTTTGGTGTAGATTCCGTCAATCGCTGTCCGCAAAGCAGCATCATCGATGCGCTTTCGTAGAGCAGTTAGAGTACGAAGCACCCTCTGTGTAAATCTTGGTTCCAAAGTGGAGACACCTCGATCTATGAGGGCAGCGTTGTTCTTGATCTCGACTGCTGGAGGAAGTGGTTTCTTCGCCTCCTTTTTCTTTTCTTCTTCCTTCTTTTTTTCTTCCTCTGTCTTCTTTTTATCGTCCTTCTTGTCTTTCTCACTTGTAGATTTCATTTCAACGTCGGGCATGGTGATTTTGCAGACTGGGAGTTGGGAGGAGTTGATGGTCAGGAGGAGAAGGTGACGCGTCGCGTCGTCCAAGTTTGGCAAAGAGATATGCTTACGCAATACGTTGAAAATGTGTCGAAATGGCCACTTCGTCAATGTCTCGATAGCTAAGTGGTTATAGCATGCGATTGCAGTTCAGTCATCGCAGGGTCCCGTGTTCAAATCACGGTCGGGACTTGATTTTTTACTTTATAAAATATTCAAGGTGAACATGAGCATATTAGCAATGGAAAGGTCTTAGGACTTGTTGCAGTATGTAGGACACAAGAAAAATCTGGAGAAAGCCAAGTGCATATATATGACATATCACTGAATGGTATTCTAAGTTAAAATTGACCAAGCTCTAATTTCACTAGTCAAATCAGAGATCTTCGCCATAATGCCATCCTGATACTATCTGTTCTCCCACCCAGAGGAATCCAAATGTACTTCAAGACATCTTTTTCGGATTGAAGCCCGTCTTAACAAAGTAGCCGAGTGTTAATGAATTTTTGTTCAGAGGGAATGGTTGCTGTGAGGAAGAAGAAAAAAGTGAAATCCACCACCAGACGCGGGAATTGATATCAGGATACTTAAAGGTAAAAGACGAGCGTCTTAGAGACTGTTACAGCACTCTCTCGCATTCGCTCATAGTATCGTGGATCTCCTGCGTGTGGAGAGGCAATGTGATAAGGTGCAAGGTGTCGAAGTCGTCGAGAATGCAGCGTACATGGAGTACGTGTGTGGTCTCGCGGTCGATTTTGCTCACAAGATGAAGAAATAGAGAAAGATTACCGAAGAACAGGTTGCATGTCCGAGAACGATCATCCCGAGTCGAAGAATAAATTCTTCTGAGGACGGCATGGTAGCTTAATAGATTCCAAGGTAAGCTAGGAATGACTTGGCAGAATTGCAAGGCTAAGGGCAAATGATATCGTAGGTGGGGAACAACAGTGGATTGACCAGCAGACTCGTGCCGCAGATACACAGTAATGGATGCATCGCGCGGATCCGATAATGATATTCATCTGGAAGTAGATTATTCTGGAGGCAAGTTCGACTGGGAAGTGGTGGATAAATGGATTATGAGCTTGGTTGAGGACCATCTTCAGCAAGCCTTCAAGCCTGCCGATGTGTGGGCTCGTTGAAGAGCAGAGGCTTGAAAAAGATTTCGAGCTGGCGATTTCTTGGTTTATCAAATTCGCTGCAGTTCGGGCAGCACGGTCAAATCCATTTGAATTTCGAGCAGATGTTTGAGATTGGATTCGACATGGGTGCACAAAAGGAGGGACAATTGAACACAAAATGGCATTTATTTGGTAATGTTTACCGAAGGCTGGCAAGACTGTTCATCCACTGGTTGCGATCCCGGCTATATTCGTTTGAGTTACGAACCGCCGGACGATTTTGAATTCATGTATTTGCCCCTTGTTTCTCGAAGAAGTCTGACACCAGGAGCCAAGCAACACACTTTTCACTCACGCGACTTTTGATCTAATTGCAAAAACACCTCCTGTTGGAGCTTCCGTTGCTGCATAGATGCTGTAGAGATGAAGGTTGTTTACTTTTAGCTCACGAAAATATTCCGGAGAAGGTTGTTCTTCTGGTTGAAAGACATAGGTCGACAGATTGGGATAAACACTATCAACAATGTTGCCATTCTGGCGCGATGCTTCTGCTGACTGATAACCGACCGAATGAATTAGTCGTCGAGTCTGGGATCATGTTGCGCTTCTCACAGCAACTTCTTTCTGCTATCTATCTCGAGAGATAGATTCCGATCTATTTGGCGACGATCTTCACGCATACCCTGGCTGGTGATTAAAGCCGTCAACCACGATGGCTAAGGGCCTGTGACGCGTATTATATGGTAAGCCTCTGATTTTTTAATTTGGCGTGGTCTCACTCAGAAGCTCTTATCCGATTTTCAGCTTTTCCCCTCAAAATTGCTCTTGAATAGGGGCTAGTTATGTTGCGAAGAATCGAGAAGAACGGCCCCTCTTCTTCTCTCGAAGGTTCTCGTTACTCCCGGTCGGAGGGTGAGGTTCACCCAAGAGTATATCCGAGCAAGCCATACCTCGAGGTCTAAACCCAAGGACCCATTGTAATCACTCGATGGCTATAAAGGTCATTCAAACTTCCACCATCTAAGCAACCTTCTTTTGAGGAGGTTTTACTTTTTATCGAACGCCTCTGCAGCCTTCGGTCGTCTAGAAATGCGGTTCACCTCAGTTGTGGTCTTGGCACTTTCTCTTGTCCCACCTGCACTTGCGGCCCCAGCCCCACTGATCTCTGTAGAGAAGTTTGACGGCCAAACCAATGGGAAGTTTATCATCAAGTTTAAGAAGGAAGTCTCCACGGCCTCTTGGTACGACAAACTCAGCCTTCACCCCGACTCCGTTGTTGAGTTTGACCTTCTCAACGGCTTTGCGAGTATGGTCCATTCATCGAAAATACAGTGTGCCTAGTTGACTCAACATCTTCCTCATCTTTCCAGGCCACCTCGACACCGACACTCTGAATACACTTCGGGCGTCCAAGGACGTCGAGTACATCGCTGAAGATGGGCTTGTGCATGCTTTCGATACCCAGTACGTTCAGCTACTACATTTGCTTCGCCCTAATATGAAAAATGATCATAACAGAACCAACGCTCCTTGGGGCCTGAATCGTATCAGTTCACCTGCCAAGCTTCTATCTGGCTCTGCGACGGGGGCAGCTGCATACACCTACACCTACGACCCATCAGCGGGACAAGGTGTAGACGTGTATATTGTCGGTAAGCTCACCGAGCTTTGATTTTTCTTTAAATTAACGATACAATCGATAGATACTGGTAAGCATGGCATTTCGGTTTTGGCGCCTAACCAATGATCTAAAGTTCTTATAAAGGGATTAACACGGCACACGTAAGTTATATCCAAACCAGCTCCGCCTTTTAGTCACAGGTCTTCAGGACGACTTTGGCGGACGCGCTAAATGGGGTAAGACAGTAGGAGGGTACAACAGTGCTGACGGCCTTGGACATGGTACCCATTGCGCGTAAGTGGGTTTTTACACTGGTACGGCTAGTTTGATCAACCATGATAACAGGGGGACGATTGGTGGAACACAATATGGTGTTGCTAAGGTCAGGCAATAACGTTACACTCTCTGTCTCTTCACTGATCATTGACGACCCTAGAAAGCAACTCTTATTGCAGTCAAAGTGCTTGATGACAATGGCTCTGGGACAATTTCAGATATGCACGTCACATCTAGGATAACTTCATTCATGATCTCATCAATTTTGTAGTCTGAGTGGACTTAGCTACGTGAAGACCCAGGCTGCTTCCACTGGAAACCCATCTATTGTCTCTATGTCCCTCGGAGGAAATGCTAACACGGCCTTGGACGACGCTGTGACAACGGTAAGCTTTGTTAACTGGGGCTCTCGATTGACATCGCTGAGCCATGATTCAGCTTATTGCATCAGGCGTTCATGTGGTTGTAGCCGCAGGAAACGAAAGCCGTGACGCCAAGAATGTTTCTCCTGCTAGAGTAGCCGCCGCTATCACTGTTGGTGCATCGGACATCACCGATGCTATGGCCTCTTTCTCTAACTTTGGCCCCATCGTTGATGTCTTTGCTCCTGGCGTCAGCGTACTCTCAGCATGGAAAGGTAGCAATACTGCCACCAATGTTATTTCTGGCACATCGATGGCTACTCCTCATGTTGCCGGCCTTGTTGCGTATCTGATTGGTAAAGATGGTAACGATACCCCAGCAGCTATCGCGGCAAAGGTGGTATCACTCTCTTTAAAGGAAACACTGACAAAAATCCGTAAGTTAACCATTTCCTCAACTTTGCTGGAGCTGAAAGATTTCCTGCATAGCTTCTGGAACTGTTAACGACCTTGCACACAATGCTTAAGATGTTTAGTGGTTACATTATCCTTTATTCTAGATAAATTATCTTGTATTGGATGGAAGAATATTACATTAAATCACACACACACGTCGCAATTAGTTAATTCGAATGAATCCAAGCGGACAACTTTCAGTTGGGGCGATAAGGCCCCTGGCAGCCCAAACTCCTGCAATCCGATTGGACCGCTAGATTTCGGACCGCATCAACTTCCGGGCTAGAGGGCCAAGTGGACCTTCGACGAAACTCTCAACTCAAGGCAGACCATGTCGTTGATTTCCAGAATATGGAACGCAATACGAAATCCAGTGAGTAGCAACAATCGTCCCTGAAATGTAAAAACTCAAAACTTAACTAGCGCTTCTCCGTTTAGGTCCGATATGTTGGCAGAGACTTTGAAGGTGCGACAAACTCTAACTGCGAAATACCTGACTGATGTCCTTGCGCATATTATAGGAAATAAGTACTTTGAGACGAGGTCGCCAAATGATCCCTCTCGGATGAAAAGAACTGTCCAGTATTCGGAAGCAGATGATATGTGGAAATACATTGGAGGATCGAAACGCCTGCCAAGTGAGCCTCTTGTTTTTTGTTTTCGTTACTTTGGCTTAGTTAACATCTCCCGCAGTACAGTGGTCTGCTTGGCTTACCCATACTCGTTTGCAACCACCCACTCTTCAGGTAAGACTTCTGTTTCAAGTTCTCGCAGCTTTCTGACGTCTGTTCAGGAACTTGAGGCTGACATTGCTCGTCGACAACGCGTTCTAGCCAATGCAGCTTTAATAGATGCGCGAGATAGGGCCGAGGTCGAAGAAAAATCGCGTATTAGGCAGGAAGACACGCATCTCGCGATTGAACAAGCAGCTGCTGGCTGGTCGCGACAGACTACGCCAATCATAGAACAACCTCGGCCTGTTCCAGAACTTAGTGGTGTAGAGCCTGCGGCACATGTTCAACCTCCGGCCTTCCTCACTCCTTCCTCACCACGAAAGTCAAAATCTAAGAAGCCTTTTTCTTTACCTCCGCTCGATACCAGTACCGACAATACTGCGGCCAGTTCCACACCAGCTCAAGCTGAATTCCACTCTACTCTGCAGACGGTGACTTCCTCTCCTTGGAAGTCTGCACCATCAGAGACAGAGACATGGGCTCCGAAAGCTCGAAGCAGAGGCTGAGCGTCTATTGAATCTTGGCGGCAGGGCCTGACAGAGGTTGGTCTTGATTCGTCGTTTTTAGTTATATCCTATGGCAGATGTCCTCTATCTCATTCAATGGAACTATTTCTTCGAGAGATGCTTGATCAAGCCTTTCCGGAAACGCAAAAGTTCTATTGCCTTTAAGCAGGACGAAGTGACATATTTGAAGGACTGGTACGTGGCCGCGGTCTTGGCTTGGACCCGGCCACTGGGTGAGTGATTCTGCCTATGGGGAACACATTCAACTTTAAAGTCTGAGATGTACTGCTTTATTCATGTCGCAATGGTTATGAACCTGGCCAGACTGTACTGCTGAAAGTCTGACTTGCCTTCCAGATTGGTTCCTAATCTTGTTAGCGGGTCGAACGACTTTTGTCTGGTGTGCTACATCTCGATTATGGATTTGGATTGCCGGTTAACATGGACGATACCTACCTTTAGTGTCGGTCATTCTGGGTAGTTCGAAATTATCGAGTTGCTTGTGAGATGAAGTGGCTGCTGGTGAAGTTGATCTCTCGCCCTCGAAGGTATCTTTATATAAGCCTTTCGAGTTTTCACGACATTAAGTTAGTATGCTCCAGTTATGCAAACTGCGTACCACGAGGCGGCATGCACACGAGTGCTGTTCCATCTGAGCATCTCAGAGCCCGCTCATACAGCAAACAGCGGATGTGGCCTCCGAAACATTCGTACTTCGAATCTTCCACTTCTTAGGTATCAGACCACACGAAAGCACCGAAGTTTCTTGACTTGAAATCTTTTCCACCCGCTGTCACACTCCCATTTTCGACTTGTATATCCATGCCACGAGGGCTCAAAAACTAGCATTTGGACAGAAGACGCGCAGGCCTCTTGCATCTGGCCGCGTCTTTTCTATTATAGGAAAAGACCATATTATCTGACAACCGAAAGCAAGATCATATGTGGCATAATGCGACAAGTATCAAATAGACAAGGCGTCAGATAGAACTTGCAGACATGTTCAAAGGGTGGTCTAGTAGATTCAAAATCCAGGAGCTGTGAATTGGAAATAATCGAGACAAAATTGGGCCCAAAGATTGAGACTGTATGTCTATTTCTTGATGGGTTTGATACCCGAAACCGGCTTCGTTATCCTTCCGCGAGGATGTCCCCTATGTAAAGCGACGACGTCAGCAAGGAAAATAAACAATACGACACTGACTCAGACTTACTCTTCAAAGGGTTCGTCTTCATCTGTTTCCCATTCTTCCTCCTCCTCTGCTTTCCCTTCGACGATGACCTTGGGCTTCTCTGTGCATAGTTATCAATTTATAGAGCCCTGGGATCGTTGATCAAAGAACTCACCAAAATCTGAGATCGTCGTCCTAGGGTCCTGCTCTTGGGTATTGCTTGATGTGGGCGCGGTAGCAATAACGGTCTCCTGAGCCTTATCGTTTTGCATAATCTTATCGCGATGTTAGCGATCATCGCTTTGACCACCGGGAAATAGAGTACTCACTATACTTTGTTACTAAATTCTAGGGTATCTGGTTGTGTAGCAAGATGTGGGGGGACAGTGTTACAGTAAATACCTCAAGCCATAGCTTTTTATACAGCGATGTCATAGGGCCGTGTGACTTGTTAGGCGCCGAAAATAATATTTTGGGCGGCTGTACTTTCTCACCATCTGTACTTGGCTCATCGCCCGCCAACGCCTCTATCCAGGAAATCACACAGGTTACTCCATTCTCGAAAAGGTTTTTGTGTAGCTTCTAGAATCTCGTCATTGTAATAGCTACATAGATGCTTTGATTTTCGACTTGCTCTTTCATAGTGCGCCGAGCGAAGAAAACGGAGGCTGAATGAGCTACTTCGCATCTTTTACGGGCTTTGGTGGAGAAGGCGGCGGTGGGGGTGGAGGTGGCTTCTTGATTGCAGCCACCGGATGTGTGAGCCTGGCTCGAGGCTGGCCACTACAACAATCTCACCATGATCAACTAAACGTTCGATTCTCATCTAATACCATCGGACTCACAATTCGAAATCTGAACTATCCGTATCTTCATCCCCTTCGTCGCCAGCGACGTTCTCTTTTATGGAATGAGTTAAACTACAGATCTCGCAAGATCATACTAACTGAGAATGCAATTGCCCTCTTTTACTAATCCACGTTCATGTACAGTGTCGGCAGCGGCGCCTTCATTAACTATCCCTGACTGGTCTACTGCCTTTGATTCTCCACTCTTGTTCTCCATGGCAGTATCAATTAGGTGCTCCGGCTGTTCTTGCTCTTCTGGGTGGTTCATAATCTGGACCATCATCATTAATACAGAGGCTTCATATCGGAGGCTGACAAGGATCATCCTACTTTGTTTTTTTGGCTATGGTTGAGGTATGTCAAAAGATGTAAGATGACTGAGGGCTCCGACTCTTTACCTATCAATCCTGTTCTATATCCATTAATCGTCGTCATTGGAAGCGATGTCGGCACACCGTGTTTTATTTAGGCGTCGGTGGCTCCCATACCGCGGCTGATTGGGGCCATATCTCGGCGCAAATCCTCCTGGAGTAATATTCTTCTCGTCGCAATAACAAAGCACAGTTTGCAGAAAATTAAGAACAGTGTAGATTTGGCTCTGGCGGAAGTATTCTATTCCTGATAAATTCAAGGTCGACCTGTGCAGCTTGCTGCGGAGAATTGCCTCAGCGGAGAGGGTGAAACCCCATTGGTGAAGGTCCGGAATGGATCTAAAATAGCTTTTGTGACGCGATATTGTTCCGATCACACTACCAAATCCCTTCTTTTGCACTCAAATACCCTCCGCTTCACCAGTCATGAATTCTAACGGAACATTTACAGCAGAAACTCTCAGCCAAAATTTCTCCTTAGCCTGTCAGCTCCTCCGCTTCCAAACGGATTGTCGCTCCTTACCACGTACACACCACCTTTTCGTCTTGGGGCAGTATGCAAGTCTGGACGATCTCTAACATGGCGGACTCCTTCACTACGGTCACACATAAAATATGAAGGTCATTCTTACTCGTACAAATGCCCAACTACATCTGTTAGAAGAGTGACTTTCGCTAACCCAAGGCCCTCTCAACATTGTTTTACGCGTCGCAGGCGACCGTGAAGCACTCGCAGAATTCAAGCCGAGCACGACACAGAGCAAAACATTCGTCGGGCCATTGCTGAGAATGTTGATCCAAGAAGCTTCCTGCTGGCGGTCCATGCAGCTGGATTTGACAAGTAACGACTGCGTCAAGATAATCAACAACATTTCCAGCAACGCACCAATACTCGAAAGAGTCCGTATGCGAACAACGTACGACGGCCCCGATATATCTTTCACGAAGGGTTACTTCAATCACTCAACTCTTCCTCGAACCCGCCGAGTCACACACATTCAAATTCGTGCTGCCTGAGGCGTCAAACAAAATCACCAGTCTCTATCTCGACAACGTCCCCGGCGAAAATCTCGTGCAGTTTCTCGCGACCTGCAACTCAAATCTTCGAAACTTACGCGCCGAATCCTTTACTGTAGACAACTTTAGCCTTGACGACTGCGAACCAATAGATTTTCTACAGCTCGAGACCCTCGTTATGCACGAAGAAGGCATGCATTGGGAGATGGACTATCTTCGGGTCTTCCAATATTCAGATCCGCACCCAAACTTCAAATGCTTGGGCTGGACAGCTCGGAAGAAAACTTCTTCTCTCATCTACAAGACTTCCTCACACACTCAAAGATCTCGTTGGAGGTTCTACGACTCGCCCCCCGTGTTGGAGTTCTCGGGATAGCCGACAATTTGTGGGGCGTGCTGCGCTCAATCAGGGACGCTGGTCGAATTTTGGTGCATTCTTGAAGATGAATGTCAATTCGTTGACGAGTTTACGGAGGCATTTGATGCGCCCGAAGGGGCGAAAGCTTTTTGTTGCTTCCAAAATTTGAGCGTTATGGACTTTTAGGGCCGCCAGATGAAAGCTGTCATGCCTACGTGGCTCAGATGGTCAAAGGCTTGTGGGAAGCAGCGACAGAGACGCCATCCCGGTTACCCGCTTTGAAAAAACTCAGGCTGCATGATGTAGACAAAGACGAGGCCGTCGAGGCACTGACAGCGCAGGTCGAGGATGGGCTAAAGGTGGTTTTCAAAGACCCAAAGAAAACTATCGACGAAGCAGTTTACTGAACGTTGACTGGCATCTGCAGTAGGTATTGTCTTGGTTTTAGAACACTTAGTATTCGGCGTGGTGTCTACAAATATCTCCGTCACTGTCGTTGGAAACTCGAATGATATTCAGTTCCTCACCCCTGGAAATTGGATTTTACCTGGTAGATGACCGTGGGCGGCGGGACCGTGCCGCGACTCAAAAGCAAAACAATTCATCTCCAAATAATGGAATGCGCTACCTGAAGCCATGTTGCAGGGCTGAAAAACGAGACCATCGTGGATACAGATTCGAGTAAATAGGGGTTCTTTGTCGCGTCGCATCGTAACTGATGGATCTCACATGACTCTATGTTTTCAGGAGATAACGACGAACAACACATTCAGACCTGGATTGCGCCATGCGATGTCATTTGCCGAAAATCTTACCCTTAGAACTTGTAGCAACTAGTTTCTTGCTAATCTGTGAACCACCGGATTTTGGACGATACGCTGTAACCCAACCAACTTACCCTCTCCGTTTTTGGAGCCGTCTGCCAAACCTGGCGATCTTTAGCCTGTCTATTCCGTCGCTATGGTCTTATATTGACTTTCACTTTTTTCCTTCGTGCCAAGACTCTCAAATCGAGCTGTTAGAAGCATGGCTTGAGCGAGGCAAAAAAAGTCCACTTGCAGTGGTTTTCTCTTCTGGTTGGAGTCAAAAGATGACTACCCTCTCCTTCGGCCGCATCTTCCTCGTCGAATCCCTCCCAATCATATCTCTCTCATATAGCTTTCGAACACCTGTACTCAATACTTACTAATCGGTGACATCAACGTCGTTATCCCCCTCGGTTCTGCATCTCTAATTGCTTATTCTCTCATGCACGATGCACTAGTTTTCATTATAGTAGATTTCCCCTTCTACTGCTCTCTTTGGCGTCAAGACTGCGCAATATATATATCAACAGCAAACTCGGAAAAATCTGTTCAACCTCCTTGTGTCCTCCGTGATTCTCTTAGTAGCTTAACGGTGCGGGTGATGTGAAAACACTTCGCGGGCAGGGCTTTTACTTTGAGCCGGATGCGTGGTCCGATTTTGAAACATTCGCCACGCTTCTTCGAGATGAACTACATTTCTCGTCAAAGCCTCCTTCTGTAGTCACAACGCTATATCTTCGCCGAATTACCTTCATATCACGGGGGGAAAGAGTGCGTCGATTCTTAAAATGATCGAAAGTCGAGTGGAGGCTAAATTCGGGACTCTCAAGGAGCCCCTAAGGGAGCTCTTTTCGTGGCAAGGGTTGGAAAAGGCGCTTAAGTGCAACGGCAAGCTTTTCGGCAATGAAATTCCTGATTCGGTCACGGTCATGGTATGAGTTGCAGAGCGGGGATATCCTCGCTGCGAGTCTTGACTGGCATCTGGTGGGAAGCAAGTCCAAAGCCAAACCTGGACGACTGAAATATGGCTTAATGTATCATTATTGATGGAGGATTGGCGAGAGCTTGAGATATATCCGTCTTCAAATTTAAGTCAAACAACTTTTGGTACTCTACCTTATTCTCTTGATGTCGTTCGATTCTATATATTGATTACCAGGTACAGCCTTCCTCTTTTCCTTGATTTGAGTTGGCTGACCATCACCGCGGGACGAACAGCCCCAACCACCCACACTAGGGTTATTTTACGCATACCGGCTTCATTGGAGCAAGTGTATATTGAACGAAATTTTGGATAAAAACACATACGGACATAACGTTACATGGAGAGAAAAAAAAACAGCGCAGGCGAAAAAAAGACGTTTCTTGCAGTAAATCCAAAGCTCCTGAATAAATCCATTCAGTGTAACTTGAAGCTCGTATTTAGAAATGAGACGAAAGAGAGCAATTAAACGGCATAAGCTGGTGAGCAAGAGAAGTAGCAGGTAATTACAATCCTGGGCTCTCAACATAAAGACCACGATATTTCCAGCATGTCCTCCATCTCCATATGATGACCCTTGATCGACTTCATCATCTTTCTGAAATCACCTACTTTATGCCCCTCCTCTGTGAATAACTTCTGAGCCTGCAAGAACTTTAAATAAATGTTACTACTGAGTCCTGACAAATAATACCACATGTTTGAGAAGTGACCTACTTCGGGTGTCGTCTCCATAAATATGTTTTGGGTTTGATCGAGCTTTCAAAGAAATTTTACTATTGAAAAATATGTTCAAGAAGTGACCTACGTCGGACTCCGTCACCGTGGATAATGTCTGGGTCTGCACAAGGTTTCAAAGAAATAAGTTACTATTGACAAGTAATATTATAAGCCCACAAATGACTTACTCCGGACTCCCACTCTATGGATGATGTCTGGGTTTGCACGAGCTTTTAAAAGAAATAAGTTACTAGTGACAAATGATACTATCGGCTTACTTCTAATTCTGTATCCATGGATGATATCTGGGTCACCGTTTGCACGACCTTTCAATGAGATAAGTTACTAGTGACTAATGATCCTACAAGCCTGGGATGACTTACTTTGGAATCTGCCTCTACGGATAATGTCCGAGCTTGCACAAGCTTTCAGAGAAATACTACCATTAATAAACAGTCCCGGAAGTTGAGAAATGACCTACTTCTTCTTCAGTAGCATCCACCGACTCGTGGTGATTTTTCAACTCTGTCTTGTATTCTTTCTTCATGCTAAAACGGCTGATCCGCGAAGCCTCCAAGTACTTCTTGAACGTTTTCTCGATTTTTGCCAGTATCCTGTGGTGTCGATTAATCTGTTGTGTCAAGATGCACCACTCAGAGTATGAAGAACTGACTTTGCAAACTTCTTTACTTGTTCTTTATGGGCCTTCCACCAGGCCTTAGCTTGCACGGGCTTCAATTCGGACAACTCCACATACATCTTGACATAAAGTTTCACGACGGCGACTGTCAAGTCACTTGCAACCAATTTGTTTCTATCGGTGGCCTGAGAGAGTAAATCAGCATTGCAATAAAACATGAGAATTATTCACAACGTACCTCACAGTACCCTCTAATTCTCTCCAAAGAGCCTGCTAGAGGCAAAAGCTCCATCAAAGGGCCTTTTTCGTTGGCCCGAAGGGCTCGAACAGAGTAAGCCTGGGATTCAGCGACGTACTGGATGTAGGTCAGAGTTTTAGGAGTGTAGGGCTCGTGTAGCTGATCTAAGACACTGCGCCGGGTGTTCCTCATGTTGACGAGATTTGAATATAGGAAGAAAGGTACAAGGTGGTTTATAAAGATGATACTGCTAGATTAAATGAACGTCATGCACTAGTTTTCGCGACACGACTTTCTCATGATGTGACTGGATGCGGCCTGGGGCTGTGGCAATAAACTCCTCGCTTCAATAGACTCTAAATTCGCTTTGCTGTGTAGCAGCATGACTGACCAGCTGATTTCTTCCTGTTTCACACAGAAGAACGATCAAGTACACTTGGCATATCTAGCCTGAGCGCCAATCTATCCATTGCTAGAAGGAGCTATCTCCTTCCAGAATCCTTGGGAATCTTCAGATTTTTATATTCGACAGCAGGTTGGTCCAAAATGGCATCATGAAGGGCCTTGACGAGAGGACAGATAATTGAATTGCTCACTTCCAGGGGGGAACTGATTGTGAGTAGAGCTCTTCCGCAGTCTTGGTTTTGTACCGTGGTCGTCGTATTTTTGGAGTGGGGGCGGAAGCGCCATCAACGGCATCAACGGCTTGGTCCTCTTGCCATAAAGGTCGCAAACTATCGATCGATGGCCCAGAGTTGTTAGGCTTCTAATGACAAGTACCGTTAAGAAATCTGGATATTGTCTATCCTGAGATTTAGGGTAAGCTATAAATTTGGTAGTGGTATCAGAGTCAGTCCTTGTTCGGGATGCAAGACTTGTTCAAGTTTTGATTACCCCATTTTTAGGCGCGCTCCCTATAAGGACGTATTAACAACTCTTTGTCTAACTCTGTAGAATTCCCGAGTCCTAATATTGATATCAAGCCTCATGGCCAACATTCATAAAAAGTCGTGGTTCACGAGCTAGATAGAGTAAGTCTCCTGCGGGTTACCTACACTTAGGTCTCGCAGCATGAGGTGTTCACACAATAGCATGAACGCCCCGTGTGCATGATACAACATCTTCACAGCATTAGATAGTGATATCGACCCATGCCTCAAATCCTTCTGGCTGCTGTGATCAAACCTGTGGTTATATTCATATAATCGTGTTGGCAAACCGTCCAAAAGGTTTCAGGTTTTTCTGGGCGTTATAGGGTTTTGGGTTTTGTTGACCTGTTCTCGGAAACCAAAGTTATAGAACTCGGTTTTTGATTTTTTTTTTGGAGAGGAGGGAGTGGTTCTTCCTAACCCTTTTGGTCAGAATCATAATGGCCTTCAAGTTCACGGCTCTTTGCCGCGTGCATCAATCATCATGATGGATGTCATCATGCTGTTCACAGACTATCTTCAAGTATTTCGTATGTCAGAACTATTCCGAGCCAAGATCCTTGAAACACGGATCGTCTGAGTGCATCCTAAGCCATCCTTGAAAGGGCCACGAGTTGTTATATTACTAGCACAAAGCGAGGAGGCAGTTGTTTTGGGCCTGGTTTAGCCGCCTTACATGTCAGAACAATTCCGAGTCAAAGGATTCGTGAAACACGGAATCTTTAATCAGTGCCTGAATGCAGCGTTGAAAACGCCATTCGGGAAGGGCCACGAGTTGTAGTATTACGAGCACGAAGGAAAGGGCAGTCGTTTCGAACCTGGTTTAATCGTTGTATGTTTGAGATCTCACTCCTTGGCTGTCAGCTGCTTTCTCACGTAAAAGGTTCTGTATCTACTTGAACAGGGCAGAAGTGTCTTGATACGCATCCTGACTTTCCTTGAACTCCAACGCAAATAACGACTTGAAGCAACCACAAAGAATATTTCCGTTATGCACTCCAAGTACCAGAAACGCTTGCGGTCTGAAAGGCCTACTCATGTTCTGAACAAAGTAAGTACACCTGCCTGCATTCAACATTCTCCATCAAATAACAAAGAAACTTTCTCAGGCGATTGTCTTAAAGTCCCTTGCTGAGTCGTTAAAAGACAATAATTTGTTCTCGTCATCCGGCGATGATACATCGGATTTTCTGAATGAGGTTGTGGATGGAAACGAGACCTACCGTGAACACCTTGCTGCTGCAATGGCCCTGCACTCGGAGATGCGCGTAATATCAGATTTGGCAAATTCAGCGAATAACACGCTGTCGTTATCCAGGGTACGTTTTTCGTACTATTCTTGAATATTAACTCAGCCGGAATTCAGACACTCGAGAGTCTTGGAAAACGAATGGGCCACCTTTCACTGCTCGCAGTTGAAGTGGTAAAATTATCTGTTGCATTTTATTTATCTTTTGTGGAAGCCCATCATAACGAGAACTGGAGGGCACGTACCGAAGCTGTCCTCGCACGACTCTGTTGGTCAGTTCTGATTTTCTGGCGCATATAGTGACGCTGAATCCTGTCATTAGCTATGCAGAATTGTTAAAAAAAATGTTCCAGGCTCAGACCATTTTGGGCGGGAACTTTTTTCGAAGAATGCGACTCCTTCGCGAAATTAAGGCTTACCAGTTGCAGTATCCCAGCGACACAGGACCCATTGTGCACCAAATAAGCAAGTCTTCTCCTACCACCACCGCCGCAAGGTATCAGATGCCCGAAAATATCGATCTGCGCACTAGGAAAATGCTGGTCGAGGGATACAAGATCAAGGAGGATTCGGTATCAATGCTGCGAAAGCTACACAAGTCAGTCACGCTCACGTTAGACACATCGGGCGAGTTGACATAGGCGCCTCCAATATTCGATACTGACACTAGAGGTAGGAAGCTCAGATTGAATGAGGTTGAAGCTGTAGTTGCAGGAATATATTGAGCAGAAGAAGAGATTATATCGTAATATATCGTATGCTCGAAAGAGACAAGCGCGGAGGACGAACGCATACTGCTTAAAATGATCTTGTAAAGGTGATACTGGACCGCGAAAAAGGTATAGATTATTAAACTGAGAAGATCCAGCTTTCCAGCGGTCATCATTTATGAGCGATTGGCGCGCAGGTAAAAGACGATAGCAATTGGACGAAGATGGTTCGAATCGGTGCAACAAGCTTGAAAGGCAGGTGTCGCAGAGATGCATAGAGGAAAATGCCTAGGAGGCGCTTGGACAGAGTCCAGCGGGTGGCAAGTTTCCATGTGCGAGGCTTAAGGTGATACGTTGAGACCAAGAGTGATAGTAACTCCTAGTAGCACACACGTACATGGACGAACACCACATTCTGGGCGTTTTGGTGATCAAGCTCCCAAAGCATATTGGAGACTAGACTTTGAAAATGAAAGTATGGCATATCGAGGGTGAAAAGAAGCAGTCAATATAAGGATGGATGGCTCAAGGCTGGCTTTCAAACACGAATTCGAGCATGCGCGAATAAAGACCGCGTACCGAAGCTTTGAGCTTACGTGTCTAGAAGACGGATATATTTAAAACCTCAGATTGAAGAACTAAAATAATCGAATCTTGAGCGAAGGTCATCAAGGAAACATAACAATAATATGAGTACGCACCAAGTAGCATCTTCAAATGGGACTCCGAAGGTGATACAGAAAAGGCTAGACTGAATGAAAGAACATCAGCGCTCACAGCTCTGGAGTACAGTCGGACCAAGCAAATCAGAACATCAAAATCATCAAAGATCTCAAACGTTGAACAAATTCAACGGAGAATAGTCAGATGGTAAAGCGAATTTTGAAGTTTAGGATCGTCATATTTGAGAGGAGGGGAATCAGTAAAAAAAAGGCACGGCAATGACAGATGTGGTAGCAAATACGAGCAACGGCAGAAGGAATTCGAGAGAAAAAAATGAGAGGTTCGAGCACGAACCTGGAATCTTGCACAAATTCTGGCTTCTAGGTCATCGGGCCGTCAACATCTGGAATTTGGCATCGTCCGCTGGCAGCTCGACTCTCGGTAATGGCGAAGTGGCGATCACGAAGGTAAAGCCATGGTTCGGTAATTGAAAGGCGACGTCTAGAACTTCGGAGTGAGGGAGCGCCCAGTTTCTTCTGAGCCGAGGACTGTGAGAGGCGGAGACGTAATCCGGCGTTGTAGTTGTGGTCGGTTAAACATGACTGAGAACCGGAAAGCAACGAAGCACTGGCCAACTCGACGACAGACGGTGATGACGGAAGGTTGTGGCCGCAGTTCAATGTTCGACATCGAGCTTGAGAGTCAGTGCCCGAGGCGAGAAACGTCTGTGTTCATCCATGCCATATCTCCGACGCCTTCCAACGATTCCAGATCCAACAAACGCGGTTGGAAGGGGTGTTGTGGTTGTGGTGTTTCTTTCATTTACTATTGAGAGAAGGACAATTTCTCGTGAAGAGCGTAGCTCGGGCAGGGGCTTGAAGAGAAGACTTTGAAAGGTTGGCAGGTACTTGGAGTATTCCGAGCCGCCTTTGAATTCCAAACAGCGGGTAATCAACGCTAATGCAGAGCTCGGTCCTATGGGTAGCTGGCAAGACTGGACGATTGACCTGAGCAAAAAAAAAAAAGGTAAGCACTGGTGCTTCAAGATATGCAGGTCGTGCAGCGAATGAGAAGAGGTCAGATTCAACGAGGATAGGTAGATCAGTTTGGCGAAATAAATTCGTCAATCAGATATAAATTGCAATTATGAAAAACATCGTTCCAAGATAATGTTGAAAGAAAGAGGAAAACTTACAATTCGAAAATATAGGATGCAATAGTTCAAGGTGGCTGTTCCCCAGTCATAGCACGAATTACCTTCATCGTAGATTCATCTATTTCCTGTGTACATTCTTTTCGTCAGCGATGAAGGGGAAAACAGCAGAACCGCAGAGTAACAAAGAAGAAAATCAGAGAAAGTGCAATATGTAGGTATGTAGATCGTTCCCACCCGAAGATGGGTCAGGTAGATTCTGACGTTTACTACTAACATCATGTAAGAAGTGAGATAGAATAGGAGCTTACCTGAAGTAAGAGAGATAAAGAATGCAAAAGCACAAGGATGCAGTATTCGAGAAGAAACTGACGAAGGCTTGGTAGGGGAAAACGAGGGAAAGAAAGAAAATTGACCGGACCTATCCGCGGCATCAACCATCGCGAAGATCCCGAGAAGCCCGGTATCTTATCAGCACCTAGTTCTTGTGCATGCGGGACATCCACTCAGCGACCATTTTACCAGGGAGAGGAGAACTTGACAAAAAAAAAAGATTTTCATACTGTAAGTATTCGCAAATTTGTGATGTTCGAAATAAAATTGGATTGAAAAGTTCGACGAGCACCCAATGGTGTGTAACACTCTGCAACTCAACTTTAAATCTATACTCACGCTGCCACATATCATGATCGCCTTTGCTATGAAAGAGTACTGCGCAGCGATGTAGTTGACAAGAGTCTGGCTGATCTGCTCTCAGCGATAACCTGGTGCACATTTATAGATTAAAGCCAACCAAGCACCCTACTGCGGCGCAGCTATGAGGTGGCCAGTCGAACACTTACTCAAGTGACCACTATTGGTTTTCTGAGTCTGGCGTTCATTCATGAGATCGAACCAAAGGTGCAGCGTCCGATCCCGAACTTTAAGAAGTTCGGCTGGGAGTGTCCGGAAGTTGCCGGACGCCCTCCGCAGCCGATCGCGCCTTGACATGAACACGCAGGTGGTTCCTCTCTGGTTTAATGGACAAAAGGAGTCTTTAAAGCACATAAGTTAGCACTTCACGTTGAGTCTTTTCAACCTGCCATTTTGCCCATAATAACTTTCGGCTCTCATGAAAATTTTGCCCATTCTATCGTCTTTAGCCTTCGCTGCGGGTACCTCCGCTTTTCCGGCTTATGGATCTTTGGCTGGTTTTGGCCAGGAAGCATTGAATATTATCATCCCAACCCTCTTAATTCGAGAGCCACCTGTTCCACCGAAGCCTCTCAACGACACTTCCACCAAGCTATAGTGAATGATGCTGCTCACCCATGGAAGCCACTACGGCCGGGCGATATACGTGGGCCATGCCCAGGTCTTAATACTTTGGCATCTCATGGCGTGCGTCCACTATGCCTTGTACAATATAAATTGGCTAATCGTTATACAGTACCTCCCAAGAAATGGAATGGCATCTCCATCTCAAATTGTGGCAGCAGTTCAAGAAGGTCAGAACGCCGTTGGACACTGTACTTTATCATTCCTGACGTTCATGAACAGGGTTCAATATGGAGAATAGTCTTGCAGTCTTTGTCGCTTACGCTGCACACCTTGTAGATGGCAATTTACTTACCGACCTTATGAGTATTGGAGGAAAATCCCATTTGACGGGTCCTGATCCACCACCACCTGCTACAGCTGGTGGCCTCAATACACACGCCGTGTTTGAGGGTAAGCCTATCCGTATCACTTACTCTAATTGGTTTTGCTCAACTTCAAACAGGCGATGCCAGCATGACGAGAGGTCACTTCCGACTATTAGAACTGCAAAAATGATGCTGATCATCCATCCACCCTCAGGCGACTTTTTCTTTGGAAACAATCACGATTTAGACACAACTCTTTGGGATCAGGTAATGTAACTCATCGGTCTGTCTTTTTAGACGCACTTAGTATATCCCCAGTTCGTCGACTTCTCCGTCAGATTCGGAGCGGGAAACTACAATTTCACTGTCGCCGCTGAGCTTCGTCATCAACGCATTCAAGAATCTATCGCCACGAATCCTAGTTTCTCCCTTGTGTCGCCACGGTACTACACCGCCTTCGTCGAATCCGTGTTCCCGATCGCTTTCTTCGTTGATGGCCGCAAAAACGATAGTCAACTGGATTTATCAGCTGCGAGTAGCTTCTTCTTAAACAACAGCTTCCCGCCAGATTTCTTCCGCGCGAATGGACCGCGAACTGCCAAAGGCATTGATCAAGTCTTCGAACCATATCCCATCCTTCCGGGTGGAAATGTTGGAAAGATCAACACCTATACCGTGGACCCTACCTCGGCCGACTTTTCTAATTTCTGTTTGTTGTACACCAACTTTGTCAATGAAACGATCAGAGGGCTCTACCCGGAGCCTACGGGCGTTTTGCGTAGGGCACTAAATACAAATCTCAACTACTTTTACCAAGGCATCAACAATAGCGGATGCACACAAATTTTTCCCTACGGAAAAGATTAGATTGTTGAGCTGTGTGTATCGCATTTTTCTTCCATTGAGTAATCATAAATCTTCTTCGACTGTCCATTCGTCGTGGCGCTTCGAATTTGAATGAACTCTTGGTATAAGTCGAAATCAAAATCCTTGAACATTCGTTACTCTAAGTGTTACAAAACTTCTGTTAATTGGCCGAATGGATGTTCTTAAACAAAGGAGGCAGGCCGCTACAGTCAGGTGTGGTTTTGGTCTATAGTAGTAGCACGAGAGTTCTGATCGGCAGAGAAATAGTGTTAATGTTCATGAAAATCATGCAGATGAGCTATAGAAAGAGGTCCCATTTAACTTAAAACGAGGGTGGTTCTCTCTCAAGCTGTTAGAGTAAGCTCGTCTAATCTTCGAAGCACCAATCGGCTAGTCGTGGACAGCCGAGTCGTCGCGTCCATTAACCTATTGTAGCAAAGAAGGGAGATTAGCACTCGTGGCATAACGCATAAACAAAATCGACGAAGATTGAACGTCGAGGAAAGTCAGGCTTCAATGAGCAAAATCTAGATCATTGCCGAAGCGTTGCAAGGCAGATCATATAACGGATCAAAAAAATCACAGCATCATAAGAATCGCAGCCCTCAGAATCGAGGAGCGCAACTCGATTTGGAAGGTTGAGGGGTAGATACTGAGCCGAGAGAAAATGGAAGCATGAAGACTGACCTTGAGGTAGGCCGTTCTACAAGAAGGCAGATCACAACCCGAAGTAGGAGCGGTCCAACGAGCGCTTGTCGTTGCCCACGCCAGCGAGTCGAGTTGAAGGTTCGGCTGCTCGAAAGTACCATGAAAGTACAAGGGTTAAGTCAGCTGACGGCAGACACAAGCCACGCAGCTTGACTCCGGGTGGATAACCTGCTAATCTGTTTAAAAAAATCGGATCGTCAACTCTCATTGTGAAGATGGGGACCTGAAAGGTAGAAATCAGAGTCAAGAAAAATGACGACGGTTAGATCATTGCTCTGACAAATCATCAGGAACAAATGTGTGTAACATCAAGTTATGAATTCTTCGGCGAAGAAGAAAAAAAGACCGACATGAAGACGAGGGTTTGGTACTAACCTTCGATGCGTCTATCCCTACTTCCTCACTTGATAATGCCAGAAAAGGGGGGCATAGGCAGTCTTCAACTAGCAATCCATCTTCGATCTTCGGTAATGCAGACAAAGGGCTCGCTGCGATCGTTCCGTGGTTGAGAACCTAGAGAAAATAAAGATGTGAGGGATTAGTTTTTCTGATTGCATGAGAGCAAGACGAGGATATTTTTGAGAGGGAGGTTCTGAAGAAATGAAGAAGCGGAGATTATTTTGCTAACCTGTTTATCTGTCATAGCCAATACAAGGGAGAAATTTCCAAGGCTTCAAGCCCAATATTATCGGTCGCGGTTTTCCCCTCGTTTTGAGCATATCAGTGTTCTGCGATCCTCGCTACGGTTTTTAGCTTTTGGGTGCCTCGATTTGGATTTGCAGTAGCCAAGAGCTCAGTAAAATTACGGAAAAATAAGGACCTTCGTTGGTTCAATCTGTATAGTTGTTTGGGTTTAAAGATATGCGGGAGGGGTGCGATGTGGTTAAGAGAAAGAGACACGAGATTTGAGAGAGCAGCTTCAAGCTTGGGATTGTTTATCTCCAAGGCTTTTGACTTCCGTGTTGCCCATCGGCGTCCCTGTAAGGTTCACTCTTGCTTCCCTCGTTGTCGTATTCGAATTCCATGTATTCAACCTCATGTCCCTCATCTCTCTCCGTTAAGTTATCGCAAGCACCCGCCTCTTTGCTGAAAGCTTACAGCAAGTCTTCGAAACTTCTCTTTGGACTGTCCGTTTGCATCGTACTTATCAACCATGCACATCAAGCAGGGCAGTAAGCAGCGAGACACTGTCAAGTTAGTGGCCGAAGGTGGACTCAGAGGACTGCATGAATGAGATGATGAAATTTTAGGAGGTGTGTTTAAAGCAAAAGAGAGGTTAGTCTGCTCTATTTTCCTGGCCGTTCAGCCTCGATGCCTCTTCTGGGTGTGTTTCATATCTCTTTGGCTTTGATTTGGTTCTACTTTTTCTTCTCAAACCCGGATTGTTAATGATGTAAAAGCTGACGCCTTCCTTTTGCTCTATAGCTCTCACCAACGACACCAAAGTACTCGGCGACCTCACACATCATCTCTTCGTTTGGTCCTGCGGGTGAACCATCGTCCGGACGAACACGCATGCCACAATTCTCATATATGACTGCGAGGCCCCGCTGCATTTGACAGGTCTATGTGCATATACTTGGCGATTTAAATCAGGAACACGGCCATTGCGTTTGTGGTACACCATTCACGACAGCCTCAATATGTACATCGTCACGTCAGGGGTGAATCACAAGAGTCGTGCTGACCTCCATTTTCATTTCCACCACCAGCCCCTGCGGAATTGCCTACGAGTTCACCTATCTGTCCTTCGATAACTACCGCCACCTCGACTACACAGAAGAGCTCATAACGAGCAAGCGACAGCCCTCCAACAACCAGGCCTACATCAAGGCGTAATCGCGGACGTGGTATTTGTCAATATAAACGCTCGCAAGACGTTTCTCGAACTTTTCTTGGGACTTTCTGTTGGAGATGTGAGCCAGGTCCGAGTGAGACTTTAACTGCTGAGCGCTAGGGAGGTTAGTCGCTCATGCATTTTTAGTCTTTTCAGTGTTTTTGGCTTCGGCGTTCGTTCGTTGGACACTCATTTTATCTCGCATATATCCACTTTTCCCATCGAGTTTTGGCTTGATTTACGACCCGGATTCCTCTGCCCGCCTATTGACAGGATTTTTTGAAGCTTACTTCAATTCTACTGTACCTTAGTTCATGTCCTTACTCGCGCACACACTTTTTACGTGCAGTGTTGGGCTCGAGTTGCGGCATCCAACTGTTCATTATGCATATATCTACTTTACAAGTTTCCTGCTTGGTTTTACGAGACGGACTGTCAATTTTCTCCGTTATCCTTTCTTGTTGTCTATTCTTTTTATACCTACACATTGTATCCTCCCTTCGATGCCTGTGCTTATTCTATGAGCGCTCCCACCACGCATTGACGACGCCTTGTGCTATATAACCCTCGTATCCAACTTTCTAAGGGTGGTTCAACCTGAAGAATCAAAAGCCCAACATGTCTCGAGATCTCTTCGCGGCCACCAACATCACTCTAATCTAGGTAAGTCTAGCTCCTTTGCATGGTTGACCATGATTGCTCATGGTTCTCTCTAAGATTATTGTCGTAGCATACCTCAATTATCTCCACCATTCGCTCTCTGGGCGGGATTTGGTGCTTGGTGTCTTCTCTTACTTACGTTGCAGTGTCTTCACCGCTGAGGCTCGCTCACCGACTCCAATGGTTTCTCACCCATAAGTATAAGCGTTTTGGGTGTTCCCTGTCACTACGGGCAGCTTTGCGGGATTCAATGGGGATAGTGGACGGATTAGAGTTAGCATTAGCTAACTTCCTTGTAGCTGTGCAGTGTCCTCGTGGGCCCAACGTTTCTGTCTGTCTGTCAAACTTCAAGTTTACTACATCCTTTTACAGCCCCTCATCAACGCTACAATGCAGAAAAGTAGCATGTTCGAAAACTCGAGCAATGTTACGATTGTCAACTCCCATTTGCATATGGCTGTCAATCAGAATATGGATCCAAGCGCCGGTGAGTATGTGGATGTTGGCTTGATTAGTCTTTAAACTAACAGCGATATTTTTGATGCTTAGTATTACGGTTTCTCTACGAAGCCATGGCAAAGCATGCAGGCAGCGGTCATCAAGATCCTTCCACCTGCCTCGAAGGTACTCGGACGACTGCGCTGGAGGAAATCGACGAGTGGAAATGCAAGACCTTGGAGGAAGAGAACCCAGTGATGATCTGGTTGACAGGTTCGGCGGGTTCAGGCAAGACTGCCATTGCGCAGACCGTCTATGAGCGGTTCAAAGCAGAAGGACTACTTGTCGTCCAAACCTCGTTCTTCCGCTCTACCGGCTGTGTAAACCCGAAATACCTTCCTCTTTCTATCGCATATCAACTAGCGGTCGCAAACTTGTCGTTGAAGGTGTTCATCGAGGCGGTCGTTCAAGCCGAACCTGCTATCGTTGATGCATCCATCGATGTGCAACTCCAACGGCTTGTCCTTGGACCCATTGCGGAAGTGGCGGGTCATCTTTCGATGGTATATGTCATTCTCGACGGTCTGGACGAGTGCGGTGTGGAGGAACAACAAATTCAGATCATCCAATTAATCCAAGCTATCGTCACGGAGCAACACCTACCTATTCGGTTTCTCGTCGCAAGTCGCCCAGAATCCTGGATTCAAACTACCATCTTATTACCTCCCGCCACTTCTCTGTTGACTATTTTCCTCAATCAAGATGAGGAAGCCGATGGTGACATTCGATTATACTACGAAACCGAATTCAGTAAGATCTGTAACGACCCACGACATATCCATTCGATGACATCCACACCAACCCCTTGGCCCTCAACAGACAACATCAAGCAGCTTGTCGAGTGGTCCTCTGGTCAGTTCATCTACGCGAAAACAGTTACTCGCTTTGTCGGCGAACCAGGCCATTCTCCCATTCGTCGGTTGGAGATTGTTCTCCAGCCTAGTTCTGAGTTGACCAAATCTCGATCACCACTTGATCGACTGGACGCTCTGTACACCCAGATCCTCTCATGTGTGGTTGACTGGGATGTCACGTGCAATGTGCTGAGCGCTCTATCGTTGTATCATGGCTATGCCAATAAAAGAGAAGCATTGTCAATCATTGAGGTTATACTGGGTCTGAGCCTTGGTGATGCATACCTGGCTTTACGAAATTTACATCCCGTTGTCTATGTTCCACCCGACCTTACCTCTGTGCGAGAGAGCATGACCAATGAGCAGTACATGGCCAAGCTTGGGGACCAGAGCCAATACCCTCACTTTTATCACAAATCATTCACGGATTTCCTTCGACATCCTCAACGCGCTGGCAAATACTTCATTGATGAAACCTTGGCCCATGCAACGCTGGCAATCAGTTCTTTAAAGGTACTCCAGAGTGTTAATATCAACCTTCCAACTAGGCTTTTCTCTTGTGCGTCACTTTTCTGGCTTTTTCAGTTTTTAGGTTTTCGAATTCACTATTGAGTTGTTCAGTGACTTGGCGCTATGCCCAACACTGCTGGGATTGGCACTGCACTCAGTCTGGTTCGAAAGGAAATGACGAACTCCTCCACGAGTTGGATAATTTCTCTTTTATATCGTGGTATTTCATATTACCCGAAATTCAGGGCCAGTGGGAACAGCTGGCACCTTTGCGTCGACTCGAGAGGCGGTACAGTTTTAACAAAAAATTTGATGAATAATTTTAACCTCCTGATTAAGGAACGACGACTCGGAAGCTCTTGAGAAGATTCAAATGATTAAAAAGATCTTGAAACCTTTAAATATAGATATTTATAATCATTATATTGCAACTCTCGTGTGGTATTGGTTCAAAGTACGTGTACCTCCAGCCTTCTATCATGTAGTGCAGAACTAAAATTGGGTATTTGTTTTGGAAGTCACAGGAAGATGTTGGATTCTGGGATTTCCGAAAACTTCGCCTCAAGCTCTGGGTTCTGCATAAACTTGCAAATAAAGATGGATATGTTTGATTTTAGCCATCCTTCATGTATTAACACTGCATAACCTGTATCTCCAAGATTGATTGGTAAACTGCATGAGTATCACATGCCGTCGATCTAATCAGACGGCATCAGGTCAGGGTCTGATGGGACTCAGCGTGCCATCAAGCCGTCGCCACTCTTTCCTTTGTCCTTTCACTTTCTCCCTGTCCTCGTCATTTCATTGCGAGCTGGCTACACTACATGAGCGCCGCCCTCTCTAAACTGGTTTCTATGTCACCTGGAAACATTGTTCACCTAACCCAGGTGTACGGGCACTATGGACTTCGCACAACTCTCTGGAATCATTACTACCATCCCCAGCGGCAGCTGCACACACAACTTCACCAACTCGAGAAAGAGCGGTGATTGATGTTATATAAACGCCCAGCCCACTTTTAATATCCGCACTCCAGAGCCAAGGGGCAATTGCAATTGCCGACAAGCATTCAACTTCATCGGGTCCAAGGCTAACGCTTGAATGAGCGATACTCAACATTCAACAGGTGTCGCCTTTACCTCCTGAAGAACCCAAGATCTTAGACCGACGCTGTACGCTCTGTGTAGTCTGATGTCAGTTGAACACTCGCCCGCTGGCATTCTCCGCCGTTCGTATCTGGAAACTCCCCAACTAATGTCCCCTTGTCCACTACCTACACCTCCTCCGTTCGCCGCACGCAGCACTTTCATCGCCACTCCAACATCTTTTCGAGAAACAACTCAGGATCACGAGGTCTACACATCGCAGTTCTACACCTTGACATTCTCGAATCCACCATTTTTTCAACCCTCGCTTGTTCGTCTTCAAGCAACCGCCATTGTCAAGACTCAGACGTCCAGCTCTAGGTTCGGCTGCGCTCTCGCTCCCCTAGCGTAGATGGTAGTAGCTTCATGAACACCATAAGCATGTGTCGCTGCATGCAAAAATAGCAATTTGGAAATCAATCTTTGTAATCTCAGTAAATTGTCGATTTAATTGGAATGTGTTAAACTAATACATAATTTCCGCGCTTATCCCTTTGCAAATTTCCTGATCATATTATCCCTCAAATTACCCTCAATCCTCCGCAATTATTCTTTGCTTTGGGTCCCCTGAGGGGGATAATCGTATCGAGCACTGCCGTTTGATAACTCTTGCGATGACGGCTGTCCTCCAATCGTCGAAGTTCTGAAATTTAGGGCCGTCAAATTTCCCATATCAGCTGTGAATGTCGTGTTTCCCGCCAGCGGCCCACGCTGACCGAGCTTTAAACGCCGATGAATCTTGGTCGCAATGAGGCTGATCAGGACTTTGTCGAGAAGACCACAAGTGAGCTGAAAGGCATTGTCTCCGACGAGTAATGCAATGATGATAATGGACTTTATTAGGAAGACGCATCTATTAATTTCGTAAGGATGAGTTGTTGTTAGCTGTAATTCGAAATGCCGAAGAGCTAAGAGCGTACTCACACGAAGTATGCTTGGCTATCTGCCAGAAATCTACTCTTCAATCTCGACATCGGAATTTCGCGCCTTCTCAACAACCACCAGAACCTCAGATGTTCCGGCTCTGCTGCAGTATTAGCGCACAACTTGTATGTAACCGCCACGCACACCGTTAACTCGTACACGACCTGAATGAAGAACATGATGATCCAGTATGGTTTTAGGATGATGGGGATGCATTGATTCACGGGTGCAATGCGGATTCCATGAATAGCAACGAAGCTAAGTATGCAAGACGCGACGTGGATGACCCAGAGGCCAGTGAAAGCCCACTTTAGGGTCGGGACTTCAGCGTACACTGCGCGCAAGCGGAGGAGAAAAAGCATCCCAGACGCTGTATGGGTGGATGTGTAGAATACGTTGAGGGAGGTCACCCAGGCATCGCAGTTTGCCAATCTTTGTGCTGTTGATCATTCATAATTGAATACAAGAGTGAATCATTTTTGGATTAGCTTGCTTACTGAGAATTATGTTGTGCACGCTCATGAAGAAGACCGGCGACACTCTGGGTTAAAGAGTGTAAGCAAAGAGATGATAGAGTAACAGTGGGACTTCGCACCTCGCTAGACAATAGAAAAATGTCGGAACGGAAAATCGACGACGGAAGATTAGAGCAAAATCCTCTGGAAGAGATGAGAAAATATCCCATATTAGTACCTGTTGGATGTAGGAGACAAAATATTCAAGTCAGTATTTCTTTCTTCCACGTTGGTCGAAAACTTACGGAGAGGATGCCAAATGCCCCAGCAAGGTATATTGTCAGCGTCATAGGGTTGGAGAAAACCCATGCTTCTGGTGCCAACGGATTGGGCATGGTGTAATTGAGAGCCATGTTTGACATCTCCTAGGTACTGAAAGCAGACTTGCCTTTCCAAGGGGCAAATAGGTGGCGAAGGCGGGATCCGGATTGTACCTTGACCACTGGCGGACCATGACTTTATACTTTATCAATTAAATGGTTTACCCAACGTCAGGGTACAGCAATTCGAATCTGTCAACGTCACTTTTCAGAAAGGCTGATATGGTAAAGGGCCTGAAAGTATAGAAATGCGGAGTGTGAAGCCTTGGTAACTGACACCTAGGGCGGAGAGGGTTGATAGGGATTGATGGTCCTGAAGAGACCCTTGAGGAATTTGGGAAGAATAGCTCGCCTGGACGTACTTACATCTGCTACACTGATTCTTGCTCATTTTCTACCTTGCTGATCTAAATCTCTGTTTGTCCCTCTCTTCTAGATTGCAGCGTTGAGTGATCAAGTAAGTAGTACTCTTTGGAGTGTTGAAGAGAATGAATCGATGTCCGAGTCGCCGATCTAACTATCTCAAGCCATGAAAGACTCCGCTTTTCGTTCTTCTCCCCTTTACCAACATCACAAAGCCTCTGAGCGTTAGCCACTGGCCGCATCTCAAAGCTTCAAAATGCATTCCGATCGCTGTATATCTAGTCACCTTGCTCACCGAAAAATATTGTCGGGGCTTCTCTTGGGCCTTTCATAGGCAATGTATCTACCGGACCAAGCAGCGAGAAATGGCTGAAGAAAGGAACAGAGCGCTTATTGCCCGGAATGGGGTTAGTGGAAGGTTTTCGACCTGAAGAGTTGACTAGTGAACGTTGAGCTCAAGCCACTGGCAGTAGTCTGCCACAGTTTTGTCTTTGTTTATCTGGCCGAACCATCTCCGACTTTCACTCGTAACTAGCTCACTCACTGGTGTGGATTCATCTGAACCCCAGCTTGAACCGCCGCATCAGTACTCTTTCGCTTTTTGTTTGTCTCGCTCTCAACTTATCATCAAACTCTGGACTTTATTTAACTTAATTACTGTGGCTGCGACTTGGAACTTCAGTCCCAACAGGTAAACAAAGAAGAGTTCGACTAAAACTTAAGATGATAAGCTTACCAACGCCTCCGAGACTAAAAGCTCTCGGAACACTCTCTCGGACCTTCGATAGGCAGCACATCAACTGGTCAAACTGGATGCTTAGCCTAGAAATGGGTGAAGAATGAAACACTCATTGCTGGGCGCGGATTTGGCGGATTTGAATGGTCGGCTGGAGGACGTCGTGGGGAGCTGGGCTGAGTAGAGAACAGAGGTTAGTTATTTTACGCTTTTTTGTGTATGGAGTTGGTTTTGCTCTTGGGACTCGTACATTGGACTTTATTTCTTCCCTTGTATGTATGTATCGCCTCACTTACCACTGCCTACATTTTTTCGCCCCTGCTTGTCCATTCTCGCTGCTGTCATTCCGCTGGCCCTCTTACCTACAATATCTGTGGCATGATTCACAGTTTCCAAGCTTTGCGTTTGAGAATTAATGATTCACATTCAACTTGTTGCTTTTGTCTGGCTTGTACCTCATTTCTATTTCTTGATTCTGGATAGCCTTGCCCCTCCTTTTCGTAGCATATACCGCCTTTTTCATTGGTGATTCGCATTCTATGTTTTTTTACAAGCTCATATTCTCATGCTCGATTCCTTGCTTCAGTAGATGTTCTTCGTTTTGCCTGGTTCATTTCTCTCCCTTTTTTCGATTTCGATTTCATGATGTTGATCTGCCACTGCCACGGTCGGCTGAGATATCTATAGATATCGTTTGTTCTCTCTTTGTTGCTTTACCTTCGCTTCATCTTTCTCGAACGACAGGATACTAACATTACCTCTCTCTCTAAAGCTTTCTTACCTAACACCAATCCTTCGAGCGCTCACCACTTTCGAGAATCCAACGTCCGACTCTACGTTCGATTGCGCTCTCGGTTCCTTCAGATGGTTCAATGTCATCATCAAGTACAAGTCAAAACGCCATAGCTACAAGGCTCGTACCATTTGGTACCTCCCTTGCCATCTCCACCACCAACGCCTGCGAACCTGGTGCCGATTTCGTACATCGGCTTCCGCTGCCTCAAAACCTACTCTCATAACAACCAATCATGAGACCTTCAACGACTTCAAAGTTCAACTCGTTGTGAACTATTTAAGATGCTAAAGCCAATGACAATCCTCCAGGTCTTCATCATCCTCAAAACTCAAACCTCCGATTGTATGTTTGATCTCGCTTTGCTTAGTTCAAATGCACGCCATCATACAAGTACGTACCTAGAGACTACAATTATAAGATTCGTGCCTACCAATACATCCCTCGCCATCTCCACGCTCAGTACCCTTGAAGTCGTGTGCGGCTCTCAACACCACGACCACGACCGCCTCAAAGCCTGCACAGAAGGACTCGTCACGGATAATCATTATCCCGCTACCCACTTCAACAAATCACGAGCGACTTGTCATGAATACCCTGCATATAGCACGATCGTGACTTCTTGAACGCTCTCGCGACCAACAACCAAACGACGGTTTTGGGTTTCACAACCATTTAGCATTATCTATCAGAGCAATCACTGCTGCTCACATGTAGTTCGTCACAACAGGAGGAATTACCGTGATGATGTCGATTTCAAGCCTACGAATGCGATGGTTTATTGACACCTGGATAACCTATTAAGCTGTCGAAGAGGAATCGGACCGTCAGCTTTTGGTATGAAGATAGATTCGCGAAGGTGAAATGTATAAATCAGAGTTAAAAAAGGCGACATATAAATCATTGCCGTAGCAGATCATACAAAAAGACAGTAAGTGTAACATCAAGTTCCAAGATTCTTCGATGGAAGAAGAAGAAAAAGGATGACTAACCCTCAATTCACCAACCCCTACTCGCTTCCTGGCCATGCTGAAGAAAGAGAGGCATAGCGAGTCTCCCATCCGCCTCCGATCTCGGTGATCTGAGTGGAAGTGTTTATTGCTGTGGCCTGTGATCACTGCGTAATTGAGAACCTCGAGAGAAGATAGAAAAAATTAGTTTTCTCATCAGCTAAAGCATCGCAAAGAGGGAGATGAAGAAAATTTAAAAGGCAAGTTAGAGGTAGTACACCACGATGATGGGGCCCTCCATTCGAATTTGTGAGTTGAGAGTCTGGTAGACCGATGTAGAAATGAAATAGTATTTCGTTGATTCAACTCGTAGAGTAAATTGGGTTTACAGATCTGAGATACTTGTGGAAGGTGTTGGGTGATGTGGTCAAGATTTGAGAGAGTTGGTTATGTACAGAGCCTGGCCAAGGCACGGGATTAGATCTGGCGGAGTTTCGAAACTCATTACGCTTTCTCTGCTTTCTCATCCACCTGTTCAATTCACGAAAGACGCTCGTTCTTCACATAACCTAGCCTTCCAAGGTGACACAATTTGATTTCAATTCTTTAGCTCTGAAACTTAAGCGCCCTCTGAATCACTCAGGTTCACCAGTAATATGGTCACCTCCAGCTTACCAGACCTCTACTCAGGTGGAAGCTATCACGGCCTGCGTTACAACTCCAACGACCGTTGATTGCTCACGAGAAGTTCTCAAAGCCTCTCTTTGGACCTTCTATAGGCAGTGTACTCATGACCAAGCCGGACATCAAGCGGCGAGAAATGGTCCAAGAATGGGATGTTGGTGGTCAAGAGTGGATTCAGCGGAGAACCCCATGAATTGACTAGTGGCTCTGAGGTCGTTCAGAACAAAAGGAAGGTTAGTCGTTTCATTACTGTTTAATTTTATTCTGCATGTTTCTTTCTTCCGAATTGTTGGATTTTCATTCCTTCTCTTCTTCGTCTATACCCCCTTTTCATGTGATATCTCGGGATACTCAAGTTCAGTATTCGTCACTGGCCTGCATCTCAATAAATATGATGATGACTTTTCCAATGGCGCCAATTTGTCTTGGCTTCGAGTTTGGAGTTTTCCAATACAGGTCGTTACTTTTTATTTGTATTCGGTACCCTGTTTACTGCATCTTTGATTCTTTGACATCACTTCATCTTCTTTGTTTCCTTCCTCCCAAACCTAAACCATACACATGCTAACTCTCTCATTTTTCTCTTTTTAAAGCCGTTTCACCCAATAACCACCCTCCAAGTGCTCGGCAGCCTCAAACACCAACTGTCCGTTCGGTCCTGCAAATGAACAATCGTCTGAGAACGAACTCGCATGCTATAGCGCTCTCATACGACTTGTGTGGCCACGCTGCGTTCAATGCCGCACATTGAGTCTATACTTGGTGATGAAAATTGCCACCACGGCCCTAGCGTTTGTCAGACGAGGTCCACGAGAGCCTGAATACGACCATCGCCACCAAAAGTCGTGAATTTAAAGATTCCTGCCCATTTTCCTGCCTATTAGGAAGAAAGCTCTTAACGAGCAATTGTTGGCCCCTCCAACGACATCAACTCCTTCAAGATCATCTAAATCATTCGCGAGGGACGTCATGAAAACCGTTCTTGTACATGACTTCCCGAAAGTTCTCGCCACCAACGGCCAACGAAAACCCATGAAGATCGGAATTCGTGGGGTTCAATACTGTTTACCTATCAGAATCACCAACACCTGCGTCTCGCGCGCCACAAGACGAGGAATCAACGCGAGTTGAGGTTAAATTACGAACGTGTTTGTTCGTAGATATCTGCGTCTCGAAACCTTCAAGCCCCAGCCCAAAGACGCAACCGTGGTCGTGATACCCAACATGAACGCTCTCAAGATGTCCCCCGAGATTTTCTAGCCCTTTTATAGGCAGTGCGAGCACAGGACCGGGCTGGAGGTTGGGCGCTGAGCGCCCTGCAGCGAGAAGTGGTCGGAGAATGTCACGCTCGATGCTGGGAGTGGAGTTGATGGGTTTGACGAGGAATATTGTCGAGAGGTGTGAGGTGGTTTGAGAAGAGTAATTTTGTTGGGAGGTTAGTGATGTTCCTTACCGCTGTTCTGCTGGCTTCTAGCTTCTTTGTGTTATTCTTCTCGGTTGTTGTTCAGTCACTCTATGGCTTTTCACGCATATACCGCCTTTTCGTCTTGATTTTCGGGGGTTGGATAGCTCCTGTACTCTTCCTCTTGTTGACCATCCGCATGGTCTTTTATTCTAATTGACCTGTGCTGTTGCGTGGGGCCCCTACCCGCCCATGTACGCTTCGCACTCATCTTTCGCGACTCCAATTTGTCATTCTCAATTGGTCCCTTGTCCTCAAATTTCTCAGTGGTCCTTTATGTTCTTTTCTTTTGACTTTCGACCTTTCACTCTTCTCTGTGGTACCCGTACCTATTCCGAACCCATATTCCATATCCATCTTCATCTTCGCTTTGACACTTATACCGCTTATCCTTGTTATCTCGATTTTGATTTTTCATGCCTATGGCAATTACTAGTCGAGCTGCTTTCGTCTCAAACAGCTAAATTTCACATATTGACGGCTACCTCGTTTCGTGCTTTTTACATCGTGTCAAGCTTGAACTAATTGTTTATTTCGCCCGCTCCGTTTCTTCGTTTTGCTGTTCTTTCTCTTCTCTGCTTGTCAATGACGCACATCCTTTACAGCCTCCTCAGCTAACACCAATACTCTAAGCGTTCGTCCAATACTCCGCTTTGCCCGCCTCAATTCCCTCGGATGTTCAAAATCCACACCATCTTCAAGTACGAACCCGCATGCGATAATTTCCAGTTGCAATTGGGAAGCATTGCTTCGTTGAATGTACCTATACTTAGGGACAAAAATGATCAACATGATCTATGGTGTTTGTAAGAGACCCGTGATGCGGACTATCACACGAGGTTAGCCTTAGTTGTGTAAGTCCAGTTTGTTTTCATGGTCGATCGTGATTGCTCATTCTTGCTTCCAGAAATGTTAGCCTACATATATATCGCCACTTAACTCTATTTCGGAAGTAAAAGCTTTGACTGAACCTTGCAAAGATAACATCTGCTTTATTCGCCCTCTGGGCTGGACTGGACACTTCTTGTGTCTTTTTTCTACAGACGTGGCTCCTCCGCTGACCCTGGCCTCACCAGAGCCAACGATTTTGCCCATGGGTAACGTGTGAGGTGTTCACTGTTGCGTTCCATCACGGCGGCTTATCTATGATCGAGATGGTGATAGTGTGACGGACTTTGTCGGCGTCAACCTTACTTAACCTCGTTGTAGTTGTGCAGTGTCCTCGTGCGTTTAACGTTTCCGTGAGGGTCTGACTTCAACGCTCTTCCATCTCTCTTCAAGCCCCATCAACCTACAATGCAGAAAATTGGCATTCTCAACAGCTCAAACAATGTTACAATAACCAATTCCCATTTCGCTGTCAATCAAGGCGCGGATCCAAACGCGAGTGAGTCTGAATTTTTGGCCTGGCCTGATTTCAAGCTAAAACGCTGATTTTCGTACCTAGCGTTCCGGTTCCTCTACGAATCCCAAGCCAAATACGCGGGCGGCGGTCATCAAGACCCTTCCACCTGCCTCGAAGGCACTCGGACAACTGCTCTGGAAGAAATTGACAAATGGAAACGCAAGACGTTTCAGGAAGAGAACCCCAAGATGATCTGGGTGACGGGTTCGGCAGGTTCGGGCAAGACGGCCATTGCACAGACCGTCTACGAGAGCTTCAAAGCGGAGGGGCTGCTGATTGTCCAAACCTCTTTCTTCCGCTCTACCGGTTGTACGGACCCGAGGTATCTTTCTCTTTCCATTGCGTATCAACTGGCCGTGGCGAACTCGTTGTTGAGGGAGTCCATCGAGGCGGTTGTTCAAGCCGATCTCTCTGTTGTTGATGCGCCTTTTGACATGCAACTCCGGCGGCTTGTTCTTGAACCAATTTCGGAAGCTACGACGCAGCTTCCCATGGTTTATATCATTATTGACGGTTTGGACGAGTGTGGTGTTGAAGATCAGCAAATTCAGATAATTCAACTCATCCAAGCTATTGTCACAGAACAACATCTGCCTATTCGATTTCTCATCGCGAGTCGCCCCGAATCCTGGATTCGAACAACCTTGTCATCTCCTACCGCCCCTTCTCTATCAACTGTTGTTCTCGATTGCAACAAAGAAGTTGACAATGACATCCAATTATATTACGAGACAGAATTCAAGAAGATCCGCAACGACCCAAGACATAACCATTCTATCACATCCACTCATTCTTCTTGGCCATCAACAGACGACATGAAGCAGCTTGTCCGTTGGTCCTCTGGTCAATTCATCTACGCAAAAACAGTAACTCGGTTTGTCGGCGAACCAGGCCATTCACCCTTTTGTCGATTGGAGGAGATTGTCCTCCGACCTAATTCTGAGTTGACCAAATCACAATCATCATTCAAGCTTGACCCATTGGACGCTCTGTACAGCCAGATCCTCTCATGTGCGGTTGACTGGAATCTTACGAGTAATGTGTTGGGCGCTCTTCAAATCATGCTGTTGGAATCTCGTATTATGATGAGAGAATTATTGTCAATCATGGAGGTTATCCTGGGTCTGAAGTCTGGTGGCACATATCTGGCTTTACGAAATTTACATGCCCTTGTCTTTGTTCCACCTAGCCTTGCTTCTGAGCGGGAGGGAATAACCAATGACGAGTATAGAGCCAAACTCTTCGACCAGAGCAAACACATCCGCTTCTATCATAAATCATTCACAGATTTCCTCCACCATCCTCAAAGGGCAGGCAAATACTACATTGATGAAACAAAGATGAGGCAGATGATGGCTATAGGTTGTCTGGAGGTCCTCCGGGGTGTTAAGATGAATCCTCCGACCAGGCTTTACTCCAGTGAGTCATCTTTCCGACTTTGCAGTTTTCAATTTCTAGACTCACCACTGCCTTGTTTATCAGTGGCTTGGCTCTATGCCCACCGCAACTGGAACTTCCATTGCACTGAGTCTGGTTTGCAGGGAAATCATGAATTTCTCTGCAAATTAGATCAATTTTCATTCACTTCGTGGTATTTTAGATCACCGAAATTTAATTGCCAACAGTGGAAAAGGCTGACACCTTTCCGTCAACTTGAGAAATGGTACAATTTTGATGATAAATTTAATGAATAAGTTTAATCTCTTTACTTTAGGAGCGATACCCTTGAGGAAATTCAAAACATACACAACACACTCGAGGCTGTTGGCCTGGGCCGGCTTTTTACTCAGTATTATCCTGCTTCTCACACGTGGGATTGGTTTAAGGTGAGTGTGGTTCCACTCAAACGCTTTGCAGCTTGGGACTAAGATTGGACGTCTGCTTTGGTAGGCTCAGAGTGATACTGGGTTGCAAGATTTTCCAAAGCTTCGCCTGAAACTCTGGATTCTGCATAAACTTGCAGATGAAGATGGAGCCATATGATATTAATAGTCAATTACCGGTCTCGACTTTGAGAAACGTGGTTTTGTAAATTCACATTTACTATCTCTTGTTTAAGTTGTTGGAGTAAGCTTCACATTGCGTCAGCCGCAGCTGCCAAAGCGCCCGCTCTGAATCCTCCTCTAGCACCAGCGCCAGGAACATCTCCCTCACTTTCAGCAACCACACTTTCACGAGCGCCGAACTTGGCCATATTCAACGCACACTCTTTACACGCCACGAGATGTCGACACAGGAGTGGAACCACTTTGCGTGGTGAAGAGAGAGACAACGAACAATCTAAAGTCTTGAACTCGGCTCATCGACGTGCATTGTAGGTGGGTAAGTATGCGAATTAGGATGCGGCGCGGTTGGTGCTGCGTTGTTGTTATAGAACAAAGATGAAGATAGACCGTATATCTCGTAGAGACAGAAGAGGTGTGTGGACGAGCCAGAGAGTTGGACGTTTGTGATTAGCGAGTGATTGGAGGTTGCTTAAAAAGTCTAAAACGGAAAGGTGCAAAAAAGTAGTTAATATATGCGTCGATAGTGGATTGGGAGGACGATGAATAGATGAATGAAAAGAGTAAGCAAAGAAAACGAGTAGCGCCGAAGAATCAATAAGACAAGAGGGTATGAGGTACAGGTGCAGCGTACGAAGTATGGCAGATTGAACGAGGAGAATGACTAGATTCGAGGCGACTTTTGTAAGACCAGCCTAGGTCCGTTAAGAGTAATAGCAAATATGATGTTCAGAAAGGAAGAGCGAGAGCAGAGATCATCGCATTATTCCTTCAAAAGGGCCATAGAACTGTAAAATGCGAGTAATAAAAGTGAAAGTCAAGACAAAAGGTGAGGGGAATGCAAAACGTAAACTTAGCGCCAACTCGACCGTCAAAGAATCAGAGACAGCTCAAAGAATGGGAGGAACAAGTAAAGGCAAGATCGTCAACACTCGAAGCTTAGAGGCTGCCGATACATTGCCAGGATTATCCTGACGGCCGTAGCAATCGTTGGTCTTTGCATGCAACTAAAGTGGGCGTAGAAGTGAAATGCAGGGAAAGAAAGAAAATGGATGAAGATGCTCGAACTTGGCAACACCCGAACTCGGAACCCGCAAATTCAGAAGAAACCAACGAGGATACTAACCTTCTTACTCCTCTCAGCCGATCTGTCCACAACTCACCAAGTGTTCTGCGACCATTTCTCACTACTGAGGGTCCAATTAAGTAAGTTTGTGAACACACTACCGATAGCTCAAAGAGAGATTCAGGATCCTAGATAACTCACTGTGAGCTTTTAAGTTCTTATTAAGCCTTTATTTTGAGCTTGAAGAATAAAGGAACGGCTGCTGTGAGTCTAGTAACTTGGAGAGAGAAGCTAGAGCATGTAAACAGGAAAGCGGATGGCGATTGATGTGAGTCCGAGTATGCTGGCAATCTAATCTAATCGCCACTCGGCAAAGCGGCAAGAAATTGCCAAGAAATGGTGACAGACAGACAGTCGCTCGCTTTTCTTTCTCGTTTACTCTCTAATTCTCACTGCGTCACAAAGAATCTTTTTCTTCCTAGCTGGTCAATTCAAAATAGTACTACTTGCAAAGCAATAATCGTTGATTTCAAGTCTTGGGCGCTGCACATGTAGTCTACCGTACAACCAGATGGCCACCACACAAAAACTTTGGCGCCGCAAGGCCATCTACCTGCAGCTGCATATACAACCACTGCCGCTGGAGGAGCATTTGGGCTCGATATGACTCCGGCACTCTCTATCACAAGTTAGATTGAAAGGAATAAAAAGGTTCGTCGTTTCTTGAGTTTCTCTCGATTGGTTCTAGTTCCTATTTTTCGTCGATTTTGTCTTCTCATCTCACATCTTCAACCAGTACCGCGGTTCATACCCTTAATCCCAACTTTGGACTTCTTCCTTATTTCTTCTATCCTCTTTTCGCGCTGCCAATGTTTCCTTACCTCTCGTTCGCCCGTGCCGTATCTCTACCTTGCGCTCTTTCTTTATTTCACTCTGTTCTTCCGTCTTCCGGCTTTCCCTTGTATCGTGTTCAAGTTTACATTACTTATACTGCCCAATTGTGGCTTTTTTGAAATTGTTAGCTGGATATTCCAAGGCTCGTTGTTCTATCTTTGTTGTGTACCCAGTCCTCGTCCTTTCGCCTCAGCCTCGCATCTTCATCGTGCTTGTTATCCTCCCATTCCCTCTTGTCCTTTACTCCTCCAAATCGTTACTTCCTTCTCTCGTTTTACTTTGTTCATCTTCGAGCTCGTTTCCAATTTCTCCTCTCCCTTCTCACACAATACTAATACATCCTTTCTACAGCCCGCACACTCAATATCAGCCATTCAACTGTTTGTCGACATCATGAGTCAAGGGTCGAACCTCCAACTTTGCGTTCACTCGTGCTCTTGATTGTTCTGGATGATTCCATTACGAAGCCAGACTCGGTAGTCACAAAATCGTGCCTACCAGCACCTGCAAAATCACCACCAATTTCATGTATCGAACCTCCCGTCACCACGACCACCACGACCCCAAAGACCGCACACGCACATACCGAAAAGCTCCTCGCAAGTAACCACCGACCTGTCACTTTCTTTCAAGCTTCGACTACACCATTACCTGGTCATAGTCACCCTATGCGCTTATGAATTGAAATTCTCGAACGTTCTCGCTATCAAGACCAACAAAAGTTTTCGTGTTTCGGAACCGCTTACTGGTATATCTATCAGTGTCACCGCCATCCGCGTCTAGTGGTCTCCAACTGGATGAATCGGCGCATTTAAACCTACAAACGTGGCTGTTCTCCCCAAATCCAACACCATCCGCAAGGCACAATCGCAATATCCGCTCGCTTGAACGCTCCCCCAAATATGCTTCAAGGCTCACTCTGCACCTTCCATAGGCAGAGTGAAGAAGACCAGCCTGGACATGGAGATCAGCAAAGCAGAACATGCGTCAACTCTTGTCGACGCTGCAGCTGCGGTCGTGCATGGGGACGCTGAGGTGGGTGTCGAGAGACTGAGTGAGACGTGATGTTGAGGAGGGATAATAGTAGAGGATTGAAGGTTGAAGATTGAGGACGGCTCGCAGTTCAAGAGTACACTGTCGATGTCAATGAGCTTATATAGAGAAGATGTTTTGGGTTTATCTGAACCTTGCGCTCCTTACTGTAGTGGTGAATAATTTGAAGATTTTTTGTCAAGAATGCTGGCGGAGGATTCCCTTGAAAGAATCGGGCCATTGTCGCCTGACCATGGATCTAATCTAATCACGATTCGCGAGAAGCTGGCAAGATTGATGACACACCTACGCTTTGCTTTTCGTTCACTTCCATTCCTCAGCATCCTCGTCTCTTCGCTCTTTCTCTGTACATCGCTACCGCTTCCCAGTGACTTTTTCTATCCTCAAGCGCTGTATACGTAGATCACCTAACCCAGGTGTACAAGTATCATTACCACCACACAAGAAATAGGGGTTTCGATACATACACGACCCTCTTCAACACACACAAAAAAGTCTCTGAGCGTTTCTTTATGCCCTTCTATAGGCAGTAGACCAACTGGATCAGTCTGTACGGCTAGTGGCGAGAACGCTCGCTGCTTTCAATGAAGTCGACCGGCTCGAGCTTCGAGAAGTAGGTTGAAAGGAGTACGCAGGTTCGTCCTTTTCTTTGGTTGCGCTTCGATCTTTTGGTGGTCGTTTGCTCGTCTGTTCATTATGTGGCATGTGCCGCCTTTCCGTCCTGTGTTTCGAAATTATCTACGTCCCCGCCTCTTTAATTTCGATTGTCAATTTGTTTCTTGGGCTTTGGGCAGTCATTTGTTATGTCATTTTTTTAACTTTCGACTTTCTATCTTTGCAGTTGTTATCTGTGCGAGATACTCATATTATGCATTTGGCTAGTTGAGGTATCCTGAACCCTTCATCTTATATCTTCTCCTCTTCGTTGTTGCTACTACGTCTTCGTTTTCTTCCTACCTTCTCTTCACTTTCACGACCTCTTCATTTTGTTTCGTTCTTTCTCTCCTTTTCTCGCTCTCTTGGCAAACTACGCGATACTAACACTTATCCTCTCTATAGATTTCTATTCACCAACTCTCCGAGCTCTGCGGTTCAATACCTGTGGATGACTCAAATGCGTGCCATCATCCGAATACGAAGCGACTCGCTACGACCACAAGACTCGTGTTCACACCCTATCCATCTCCACAGGCAGCGCGGATCGGCTTGTCCTCACCACCTCAAACACACAGAGTTCTAGTGGTGCTCATAATAATCAATCATCGGCCTTCCAACTACTTCAAGTCTGCCATCACACAGCCTGTTCACGATCGATGTGATGGCCATCTATCCTAACCTCCAACGGCCAACAAGAGCCCATGATCATCGGTTTCAACTTCCAACGTCACTCATCGGAAGTTCAGCTGCATCACCATTTGCATCTGACGCCCCAGAAGACGAAGTGTCGCCCCGAGTAGAGCTCAAATCTACGAACGTCATCATTGAGTACACATGATTATCGAATGAAGTCACGACCCAAAGCGCATTCGCAATCGTGATAACGATTGTCTAAACGCACGCGAAATGCTCTCCGAGCCTCTCATCGCTTCTGCCTTAGGCAGTGTGGGGTTGAACGTTGAGCGTTGAGCAGCGAGAAGCGGGCGAAGAGTACCCCACTTGATGCTGAGGATGGAGTTGGTGGGTCCGATAGGTCGGTTGTTGGGGAGGTAGTTGAGGAGAGTAACTCGTAAAGAGGTTAGTGGGGTTTCTTATCGCTGCTCTGTGGCTTTCGACTGTTTTTTTGCGTTGTTTTCTCGGTCATTGTCCCGTCTTTTTAATTTTTCACCCATATATCGACCTTGCGCGCCGAGTTTTGGGGTCAGATACATCATTCCTCCTCCCCTAGCCCATCCGCAGGATTCTTTTATTCTTGTTTTCCTGTTCTTTTGCAATGGGTGCGGCGTCACTGTACAGTCTCATCAATATTCGCTCTCATTGCCAATGCTCAACCGTTAACTCATATCTTACGCTTTGAGTTCATTTATCGTCTTTTTCCGACTTTTGACATTACGACATTATACTTTTTGTTCTCCTCCGTGCCAGTACATATGCCCTCCGCGACTGGTCTTTCATTTACATTCTGTCATATTACGCATTTGCTTTTGACCTTATACCGCTTCTCTGAGGCATCTCGATATCCCATACGCCCCATCATTTTGACTTCATCGTTCACTTTCTACTTTCTTTTTGTCTTCTTACTCTTGTACTTGTATATTGCCTCTCCCGTTCCCTTTATATCCGCCAGCTCCACTTCCATCTCCTCACTTGAATGACTTTGACTAATGGGAATGAGGACGATGGTGACTGTACTCTTACATTTCACCCTTTCACCTGTCATTTTCACGTACGTCTGGCTTGACGTTTTTCAATCAACCCTTCACTTTAATCACTTCACACCTTTTCTTTTTTTCACTCGTGTGAATTGTGATCGCGTTTTCACCGAATGGTTTGAGGCGCTGACAGGCTCAGTTGGGCTGCGATGAACTTCTCGTTTATTTGGTTGTATACCTTTTCAATTTGCGCCTTCTCTCTCGTCTTTCTCTTTCTCTATTGACTTCTTGAACCGTTGATGACATAATCTAACGTCTATCCTCTGCAGTTTTCTCTCCGGACAACAAATCTCTCAGCTTTGTCAATCTGAATTGGCTGAAGACTTTCTTGTGGTCGGCTTGGGAGAGAGAAGGATTGGCTATCTGTCGGCCCACAGGCTCGGTCCGCGGAATCGGAGTCAGCGATTTTAGATCAAGTTAGGTAAGAGCAGCTCGTTTTTAAAATCCATTGTGATCGCTCATTGTTCTTGGCTTTAAAGATTCTTGCCATAGCATACATACAACCAGCTCGCCTTTTTTCGGAATAGAATCCTTGGATTAACGTTGTATAATCTCCCGCATTTGCTCTGTGCACTGGACTGAGCATTGGCGTGCTTTCATTTCTCCACTGAGGCTATCAGCACCAACGCCACCCACTTCACGGATAAGGAACTGTTTCGAGTCTTCCCTATCACACTGTCACCCGGCTTATCTACCAACGAGATGGAATGTAATGTAGCAGACCTGCTGGCGCCAATTTAGCCAATCTCGTCTCTTTGTAGCTGTGTGGTGTCTTCATGTGTTCAACGTTCCAGGTTGGGAGTTGAATATTGAGTCTACCATCTCTCTCTTCAAACCCCCGCGAACGCTACAATGCAGAATAGTAGCATTTTCGACAATTCAAGCCATGTTACACTGATCAACTCCCGTTTGGCGGTCAGTCAGACTATGGATTCAAGTTCCGGTAAGTCTATGAATTTTCGCTTGGCATAATTTTTAAGCTAAAAGTGGTCGTCTTGATACTTAGCATTGCGGTTTCTCTACGAAGCCATGGCCAAATACGCAGGCGGCGGCCATCAAGACCCTTCCACCTGCCTAGAAGGTACTCGGACAACCGCCCTGGAGAAAATCGACAAATGGAAACGGAAGACCTTGGAGGAAGAGAACCCCAAGATGATGTGGTTGACGGGCTCGACCGGTTCGGGCAAGACAGCCATTACGCAAACCGTCTATGAGCGGTTCAAAGCGGAAGAACTTCTTGTCGTCCAAACCTCGTTCTGCCGCTCTACCGGTTGTACGGACCCAAAATACCTTCCTCTTTCCATCGCATATCAACTGGCGGTGGCAAACTCATCGTTGAAAGCCGCCATTCAGGCTGTCGTACAAGCCGATCCTGCCGTCATTGACGCGTCCATTGATGCACAACTCCAGCGTCTTGTCCTTGAACCAATTTCGGAGAACGCCAGCCAGATTCCGATGGTCTATGTCATTCTCGATGGTTTGGACGAGTGCGGTGTGGAGGATCAGCAAATCCATATTATCCAACTGATCCAATCTATCGTCACGGAACAGCATCTTCCTATTCGATTTCTTATCGCAAGTCGCCCCGAATCTTGGATTCAGACTACTCTTTCGTCTCCTTCCGCACCTTCTCTACCGACTGTTTTCCTCAACCAGGACAAAGAAGCCGACAGCGATATTCAATTGTTCTACGAAACAGAATTCAAAAGGATCCACAACGACCCAAGGCATGCACATTCCATGACATCCGCGCCGTCTCCTTGGCCATCGACCGAAAACATTGAGTGGCTCGTCCGTTGGGCCTCAGGTCAATTTATCTACGCGAAAATGGTCACTCGCTTTGTGGGTGAACCAGGCCATTCTCCCATTCGTCGGTTGGAGATTGTCCTTCAGCCTAATTCCGGGTTGACTACATCTCAATCGCCGCTTGACCCATTAGACGCGCTTTACAGGCAAATCCTCTCATGCGTGGTTGACTGGAATGTCACAAAGAATGTTTTGGGTGCTCTATTGGTGGATTTGAGTATTCAGATAATGCCAGGGAGAGAAATATTGTCAGTGATTGAGGTTTTACTGGGGCTGAATACCGGTGATGCATACCTCGCTCTACGAAATTTACATCCCCTTGTGTTTGTCCCTCCGGACCTTACCTCAGAGCGAGAGAGCATGCCCATTGCAGAGTATAAAATCAATTTCAGGGACGAGAGCCAATACCCTCGCTTCTATCATAAATCATTCACAGATTTCCTCCACCATCCTCAACGTGCAGGCAAATACTTTATCCATACAGCCTTGATCCATGCAATGATGGCGATAGGTTGTTTGAAGATACTCCAGAGTGTTAACACAAGCTCACCAACTAGGCTTTTCTCCGGTGTGTCACACTTCTGTCTTTTTAAGCTTTCAAGTTATGGATTTGCAACTGACTTGTTTATCAGTGACTTGGCTGCATGCCTACTTCTGCTGGGACTCCCACTGCATTTACGCTGGTTCGCTGGAAAATCACCAACTCCTCAATATGTTGAATCAGTTTTCATTCATATCATGGTATTTCATATCAACTGGAAGTCAGGGGAAAGTGTGGCAACGGCTGGCGCTTGTTCGTCAACATGAGGAATGGTATAGTTTGGACAATAAATTTGATGAACAAATTTAACTTCTTCATTTAAGGAATGATGACGCGCTAGAGAGTATTCAAACAATTCGGAGAACACTTAATGTCTTGAATCTCTCCGGGAGACATTGTTATTATTCTGCTTCGAGCATGTGGAAGTGGTTCAAGGTGCGCATGTGTTTTAGACACTACTTTGCATCATATAAACTAAAATTGGGCATTTGCTTTGGAAGTCACAGGATGATATAGGTTTCTGGGATTATCCACGTCTTCGCGCAAGACTCTGGACTCTGCATAAGCTTGCAGATGACCTAGGATATATAAGTTGGCAGTATCGGCCTTAATCTTTATTTACTGAGTCCTCCATTATTCTGTATCCTATCTTGAACAACAAAGCAGGCCGGAAGAAGTTTTTGAGTCATCATTTCTTCCACCTTCACCACGAGTCTGGTTGTCTATTGACATGCTCCACCGTCCGTTTCTGGAAACCCATGGGCTTGGTCCGTCACCTACGCCTCCTCCGTTCACCGCAACCAGCACTCTCATTGCCGCCCTCCAACATCTTCTCATAAATAATCCAGGATCAAGCCGGACCTTGCGAAATAGACCTTGCAATCCTATATGCCTAGTGCCATGACTATATACATGTTGAATTCTACTTTATACTCTTGTATTACCTTTCTACATTCGTCTGCCTGCTACATTATCTCAAAGCCATCATTTACTTGTTGTTCAAATCTTAAATATGTTGATTCCATCTTTGCAAGATCGTCATTGCGTTGGCACTTATCTTTGGAAACTTTATATCTGACAGTTTGCAAATTCAGGCTTGCAACGGTGTGACAGTATCTCAGGTTGTAATGATGGGGGTGAGCCCGGATTGAAAGTGACTTTGAAAGATGTTCGGTGTAATTGTCAGGGGAACCTCCGGACTCCCCGAGACTCCGGAGTAGTTATCTCCCCTTTGACTCTCCGGACCTTCACTCTCCGGACCCTCACCTCATGTGCCTGGTCCCGGAGCACCTCCGGCCCTTGTTCGCTTTCACTTTCATTGTTCATTGTTTCACTCGCTTATTAGCCTCGTTTTCATTGTAGTCCTACCTCATGCCTGCCTCGCGTTATATTAGCCGATACATCCCTGACGTAGTACTAGTATTTATACTTACAGCCACCTGAGGGATCCCCCATCTGATTCTCTTCGGATTTCCCTCAGGTAGGCCTTACCTTTATGTTAGTTAGTAGTCAATCTAACTTCGGATTTCCCTCAGTCGCTTGACGCCTGTCGTGCCCTTACAGTAATTCAGTATTTAGATTCATATCTCAAATTTACGCGTACAATGTCTTACTGCTGCTCTAGCCGAGTAATAATCACTTGATTGTCACTGTCAGAAGCACTGCACTCAAACTCAACCACATTTGATGCGCATGTTTATATGCCACGAGATTTCTGATAGCAGTAGCGAGATATCTGCACTAGGTTCGTCGCATTATAAAATACGAGTTGGATAGGTGAAAAAGAAGAAATGTGGGACGACCGTTGAGCTTGTAGGCTTTGAGGCTGACTGGAAGAAAAAGAGATCAACAGTCGAGTTGAGTTAGGTAGATAGTTTGTAGCATTTTATGAGGTGAAAAGAACGAAAAGAAGAGTTTAAGATGGGTGAAAAGGCTTTAGTATTCGAGTAATGTGGAGATAGAGTGAAATCCAAGGAGATGATAAACGACTCGGATGAGGATCTAATCTAATCACTTGCATCAAGGCAGCCACGCGAGAACATTGGCATTGTTTCTAGCTGGCCACTGATCTGCACCACACCTGAGGCGGCAGGCATTGACCTCAAACCTGTACATTTTACTGCGTAGTTTACCGCAGCCAGCAAGATGGCGAGGGCACAAGAACTTGGTGTACCAACATCACCTACCTTTTGCTGGACATGTAGCCATAACTACTCAAAGAGCAACCGTAATTGGTATTACTGCAATGCTCGTTGTTGTGAGGTGGACTGAGAGGAATAAAGAGGTTTGTTGTTTCCAGAGTTTCTTTTGTCTGTTTTCGGTTCCTACCTTCTTTGAATATCATTTTCGTCCTTCTTTCTTGCACTTTCGAATTATACTGCATTCCAACTTCCTGTTTCTTGTTACTCTTCTTGTGTATCAAGTCAAACATCGTCGCATATACCCAGTTCACGACATTGCAATTCTTGTCTTTCAAGTTTTGGGTGCCGCTCAGTTGAGCACCTTCAAGTTCATGTTCGTTGTCGTTGTCCTTTCGTTTTCTCATTTGCTTTTCTTTCTGAATTATTGGATTAGTCTTGGGTTTCCTCTCATTTCTTTTCTCAAAATTTTTTCACTGTTGCATTTACCCGTCATGCCTGTCACTCTCTTCAGCTCTCTCCGTAACCCACACAATACTGACATCACATTCTCTCTCTACAGCCCGCCCAACCAATACCAGTCCTTTGAGCACTGGTCTCCTGAGTCAAACCTACAACTCTACAGCTGGTAGCGCTCTGGATGCCTTCGGATGATTCAAGTACAAACCCAGGCGCTATAATGGCAAGACTTGTGTCCATTAGCAGCTCCTCCGTCATATCCACGACCGGCGCTGTTAAACTTGCGTATCGACTTTTCCATCACCGCCTCAAAGCCTGCAGACAAAGAAGCTCGTCACAAACAATCATTGACTTCCCAACAACTTCAACTTCACCCCCCGCAGAATCCGTTCAGGATGGACTCATCATGAACACCCTGTGCATTCATGAATCAGCATTCTCGAACGTTCCCGTCACCAGCGATCGACAAGTGGTCATTACCGTTTACTGGTATACCTATCAGAATCACCGCCGCTCGCTTCCAGTGCCCTTGCAGTAGAAAGAATCAACGCGGCTTGCATATAGTCAAGGCTAAACCACAAACACAATTGGTTGCGTGAACATTCGTTCCCCCCAGATACAATTGCAACCGCCGTCGCAGTCGCGATATCCTTCAACATGAAGGCTCCTGAAACGTTTTCCGAGCCACTCTTTTGGACCCTCCATAGGTACCGTGAGCAAAGACCAGAGTTAGATGTTGAGTAGTGCTGCGTTGAGCCGCAAGGAGTGGTCAATGGATGAGAGTTTTGGGAGTGGACGTGGATTTGAGTGATGACTATGGGATATGGCACCTAGCCATGTCGGCTTTCAGTTTGAGCTCTGGTGCCTAGAGCGTTGGCATTTTGCGCGCTCCTTGGGATTCGGAAGGCTCTCTGCCTTTTCATTTTTCCTTCATTTTTTCTCACTTGGCGTTCATCTAAACCGGCTGGACAAGTTGGTTGGCCAGGGAGGTTGTGGGGATGTTAATTGAGAGGAGTAACTATATAATGAGGTTGGTAATGTTTTCTTATTGCTGTTCCGTTGGCTTGTGGTTGGTTTTGTTGCGTTATTCTTCTCAGTTGCTGTTTTGTTCTTCCCTTCTTATGACGCATATATGGACTCTTCGCGTTGAGCTCCAGTTTTATCTATGTTCTGTGTTCTCCATCGCTCATCCACAGCATTATTTTATCCGAAGCCTCGTAAACCACCCAATACTCACACTTCTTCTTCCCTTTATAGTGTTCCCACCTTTAATGATCCTTCAAATGCTTGTCCCCCTGGCCAATCAAAGTCCACGTCTATGTTTGGACCTGCCCTGGGTTCCTTCGGATGATTCAAGTTGTTGAAACAACCTGAGCTCACTGTTAAGTGGCGTCTAGG
>MU157852.1:334080-348101 GCA_015657495.1 Crepidotus variabilis | reverse complement strand
ACTTGCCTTCCAGGTACCTTCTCCACCTTGCTCGATTAATTCTCAGATACAAATATGCAGCGGAGATCAACGAGGTTGCTTCTGCCGCTGCATTCGACGTAGGCGAGCTGGAAAGACAGGTTGAGAACACTCTGATGCTAGACGACTCTGCCTGGGACTTGTGGTTGTCTACCTGCCATGGAGCTTGGCTTGACAAAGAAATGATGAATAGGGTTAATGTGGATGTCCGCCTTGACGAACCGTCTACTGCTTTGTTTTGTTGCTTTTCTATTCTCCCGCTTCCCCTCTTCTCTGCACCCCACTGCTGTGTTTTCTTCTTCATTCTTTTTCTGTTTCACTGTACCATTTTGGATTGCTAACATTTCTCTCCTTTTAGGCCCCACGCTATGTCAGAAGATCGAGATTATTGTCCCCTTGACCTATGCGCACTCGACATCTGCTCTCTCCGTCACTACTCTCACGAACTCATACACGTACTCGCTGCCGATGCATACAGACAAATCGTGTCAGTGAATGGTAGTCGAAGCATCTCAAGTGTTGCACCTGCCTTCCTCAACCTCGCAGTGCTCACACTCGACAAGATTGCACTCTCGGCCTTGCAATTTGCCACCACCCTACCCCTCTTTCGAATGCCACATGCTGCGTCTTATCTCCAACATCAACTTTTCCAACATCGAGCTCTCTACTTTCAGAGACATTACGCTGAACAGGAGCGAGATCCGCCAACTCAACCCAAACACACCAGCTCAATCTTTCGTACCCGGTTCATGCTCTCCCCATGCCGTACGCCTACTTGCCAAAAGGCGTTTTCTCGACATATCCTGGCCATATCCTCTTGAGAGCATGGCACTTTCGCCCTCGGAAGTGCTTCAACACCTTACGCTCAGGATTTGGAGTGGTTCGTCAGTGCTCCAAGGGTCTCAACTCCCCCTCGTCGGCCTCACTCAAAAATTTTGCTTTCTCCAACATCCGGAGCCTCTCAACATAACTTTTCTTCAAACGCCGCATGACGCCCCTTCTATCCAACATCGCCTCCTTGAGCCCAAGCGCCAAACTCAATGTCAACCTGCCCAGCAAAATCGCGAACCACCTACCCTCGACTCAACTACGACAACGCCATCCTCAAAACCTCCGCATACATTTGGCGATCCTGCGCTGATTGCTCTCTCTCGCTCAACAGTACACACTTGTTCCCACTCGCACTTCGAGTCGTCGCGTTTTCAACATCACGTAGCATGCGCCGAATGGGTTGATGTGGGATGGTACTCCAAGCCCGAGTGTCTCAACGCCTTCTCCGCCTTACCTTCGAGATTCGGGATGGTTAGTGCCTGGCCTCGAACCCTGACAACCATCCAGGTGCCTCACGCCATCTCGTCCTTGTCGGCCTCACACTCGTGGATCACGCTTTTCAATCATTCGATAAGATCTCAAGCATGCAGAGTTTCTTCTGAATGTCGGCCACCAGTTTCCTCAACGACAGCCTCTCCGAACATTCAGCTCGATAATCTCGATGCATTGGGTGAAATGGTGTCCAAAGCATCGTTATACTCTGAACATCTGAGGTACCTCCTCAGCTCATCGCTCTTCAAAATCGTGCCGTCTCGACCTTCCAAGTCTCTCGACTCACTCCTATTCAACTAAGACATGCTACGTCATAATATTTCCGACATCATCTCCTCGAGTATTGATCTCAACGCTGAATACTCTCCATTCGCTCATCAAGCTCTTTCGCCACCTGTGTCGTACTTTGGCTCTCCGAATACGTCAACACGACGCGATATACATTTCGAAGTCTGGTGAAGTGGTTTTTTTTCGAACAATCGAACGGTTTGACTTCAGGAAGCACTGGCAGAAGAAGTCGGAATATCGAGCAACGTGAATGTAGCCTGAGTGGAACATGCGGACGGATGGCGGAGGTAGCACGTGGTGTTTGAGTCCGGTGTTAGCTGTGGATGGAGGTTCCAAATACGGTATTGGCGTTCATGGCTGGGTGGTGTCAAGTTGGACTTCTGGTCAAAGATGGCAGGAGAGTCGAAGACGAGGATGAGACGAACCCGAGAAAAGACCCGTCTACAGCCCTCTGTCCGCTGAGAGTTACGGCTGGAAGGACTTGGTGGATGTTTGAAGTTTGAAGACTCGACATGACGTCTCGGTCCCTCAACATCTTACACGTCATGGCCAAACTCAAAAAGCTGACTTTCTCTATTGCCCGATATTCCTCGATGCGCCTCCTCCTCGGAATACCGCCCGCCAAATCTGATCTCCAACACCATCTTCTTGAACTTTGAGCATTAACGTCGATACTCTCGATACACTCACTTTGCTCTTCTGCATCGCAAGATACTTCCTTTCCGTTCTTCGGATCCTTTCAACACCTTGATAGGCAGTATGAAGATGTCCAATAAACGGCGGGAAGTTGGGCTCTCAAGGTTCGATATTACGGAGAATGAGCGTTCTTTGAGTTTTGGTGTTACGAGCTTGAACATTGTTGTTTTGCGGATTTGAACGGTCTCAAGCCAATCTGTCAGTCTGGCGGGATGGGTAAGTGGCCATAATTCTAGGACATTTGGTGGCATTATGGACGAAGCAGAGCATGTGGACAGAGGTAGGGTGATATTTCATGGCGGTTGGGTCCAGTGTTCCGGTAAAGGCGGACAGCCATCAGACTGTAAGCAATTTCTTCGTGATTTTGTGACAGAGCTTGAGGGTATGTCCTTGATGTTATATCCTTGATTAAACTTCAGCTCATACTTCAAATATTTTCATTAGGGTTTTCTCACCTCAATTTATTATTCTTTGCATGACATTCGGGCGATCCTGGGCTCACAGCAGTCATAGTCTCAAAAAGTCAAATCTTTCGACTTTGGCGTTTCAACCTCGCAGTTTCCATGAGTCCAATGGTACAGGACGTGAGTTCGAGGATTCGGCATATAAAAACAACACTGGGCTTCGAGATCGGGTGCCATTGGCTGGTCGCGAAGGTGCCATGAAGTGTTTCGATAGTGAGCCCTTTCTTTCTCTCTGTACCTTATTGACTCAGTCATGCTAGTATTTACATTGCAAGAGCAGACTCCAGAGACGGAAGGGCAGGTTCATTATTTTCACGCCCACTGGGTACTACAAAAATCTATGTATTTAGGGGATGTTCAAAGAGATGAATTAACCATGAAACACGCACAGCTACAGCATACCGTGTATGTTATAGAGGCTACAAGAGAGTTCTTGAGAGTTACTACGGACGCTTTATCTTGATGCGGAGAGAAATTACAGGTTGTCTGGCGGCAGATGTAGTATCGGATCAGAGGTATTGGAAGGACCAACACGATGGGATGAAATAGTAGTAGACAATTAATGATTATGAGTTATGCTATCGATGGCACGGTTTCTACAGCCGTTTATTCTTCTCGACACCTCTTGCCAATTTACCCAGTTATCCCCTGTCATGCCTATCTGCTGAAGATCTCCCCATGGTGTCGTGAAATCCCCTCCCTGGTGGCCGATCTGATACAGACTTGCTGTTTGCCTGGAATCTTTTGCCGGCGTTCCGTCAGTTTTTTTGTAGACAGCCCATCTATACCAAGACCCAACACTGGCAATCATCACCACCTCACTGCGATCCTCCCTGGAAAGCTGAGAAAAATAATGTTTAACTTGGACAATCACCTCCGTCATGGCAGTGAGCATAACTGCTGCGCGCCGCTCTTCCACCCTGGTTCTCCCTTTATCAACATCTGCTTTCTCAGTGTTAACCCCTATTGAACCCTCATCTTCTTCCATCTCCTCTGAGCTCGATGAGTCATACTCTTCTGCATCATCATGATCACTGGCACCCTTCTCGACACCAGGCTTGACCTCTACTAGGGCAACAAGTTGGCTCCGGTACCCAGCGCCAGACCATTTGAGGAATGTATCTTGAAGAGCGATGTCTGTGTACCGCGTGCTACACCCTTTGACCTTGTTTGTAGTGGCAATACGAAGATCGAGTTGCGGAAAGACCAGTAAATCTTCATCATTTGCGGCAATATTACAGAAAAGATGATTCCAGAGACCATACCAGATGGCTTCAGGGGGTCCAACCCGATTTTTGTCCTCGGCAAGAGAGAGATACCTCTTGTACTTATTGATAAATTGAGATGGATTCATTGCTGATGAGGCTGAAAGATTGCGAGAACTTGACTTTCAAGATAGTGAATGATTCTGATTGGCGGCTTAAATGATGTCATAAGGTCCCGTGTCTTTTGCTGGATCGACTCGTCACTAGAAAGAGTCTTTCCCGTTAACTACGACCACTTTTTCATGATGCTCGAAACCTCAAAGGAACATGCTGAAGCTAAGAAATTCATCTGCCCACAGCATGGTATACCTTCTGGGATGAATGTTTTTACCACTTATTCATTTATTGATAGACTACCTACCCATCTCATGGTGGCCAGACGACTTCTATGATGCATTCTTCATTGGAAAACAAGGTGGCACATTACGACCTCTATGGACAATGTTGAAGCCGCTAGGATTGCAGTTTGAGAAGGAACAATCTGGACGCGTTGATCTCGTGAAGACCGTGTATTCCATTTACAATACCATTTTTGAGCGGGCTGAAGGTCTCATTGTAAATTACGCAACGGTGAGTAATATCTGAACTTCCTGTATAGCAAATAAGGATTCACTTAGAGCTCTCCAAGGTTGAAGAGGACAGTAGCTTAAAGCCGTTCTCTGCCATCATCCTTGGTACCCCAGATACACCCGCCACTCAACAGCAGAAGCGGATGGTTGCACACTGGTTAAGTCTTCAGGAGACAGATATCAGAAGGGTGCGGATATTGAAAGATTGACCTATAATGCTAATCCATTTGAGGGTGTTCTGTACCAATTCCGGCTCTGAGTTGTGGTTGATTAAACTCCTTGTACGTACATACCTAAGTCGTTAAATTCACAATCTATACCTCAGCCGTGTCTTTCCGATGCTTTCCAGTCATCAGAAATCTGGTTGTACCAATCAGTGTATGCGAGCGAATATTGATAAACGTGCAAAATTTTCAGCTTTTGACTGATTATGAATAACTCGAAGAGTATTACATGTAGCATCATGAGGAGGTGGGTCTTGTTTGGGAGTACCCTATGTATACGTATAACTTGATCGTGTGCTCTGTTCTTTTTAGACAAAGATATTCAAGCTAAAAAAACTATTCACAGGGAAATGATAATGATTGGCTACACCAACTATTCACGCGAATTTGGGCCAACGTCTCGCAGGTGTGGAAGGCTTGAGCAGAGAACACTCTCTCTACGGACCGCAAAACGCCCGACTTTTGTGGACTTATCCACCGTCACACCATTTTCTGGTTAAACCCCAGGCCCTACTTATGCCTGAGGTCACGCTAAACAATGAAGACCTAGCCGACACATCTTTTACGTCCATCGAGGGAGTAGATGGAGATACCTCCATCGACTCCATGGGCGGCACAGTTGTCAGTCAATGGAGAGATATTTTTTTGAAAAGGAGTCGGCGTGAAGTTGACTTTGTCGTGACCAAACACATGATGTATACGGGCGAGGTGGTTCAAGTCGCCTTGTTGGTGGTTGAACTTAAGCGCGATGATTTAGAATTCGCCACTGCGAGAGCGCAGATTGAAGATTATATGGTGAGAATTCTCACCCGCGTCAATGCTTCCATCGAGTCTGCTCAAAGCTTGAGAGGTATGTTGGTGCTTGGTGCTGTTACCTTGCGTTTGGAGGCCTCTATAGTAGCAGGGGAGGCTTCAATCACATACACTGATGGCTATGATGAGGATAGGGAACTCACCAAGGTAGAAAGAGATTCGTATATTGTAAACAGTTGGCTTGTTGAACAAGCCCAGTGTGGGCTGAACACTAAAAGCATCGCATAATTTCTCACATATTTTCACCCAGTTCCGTATGGGCTAGCAAGTGTACTTTGGTTGACCGATCCATTTCCATTCCTCGCTTCATCCTGAGCTCGTCAACCCAGCCTATAATTATGCTCATCGCCCGGGGATCTTATTCTTCTCCCGTGGATCGTTAAGCAAGAGTACTTGAGAATCATCAGACCAGATGACGTAGAGATGGTGCTGTCTTACATAAACGCAGTCCTGTTATTGAACAAAGAGGAGAGCCTTTAAGTTCTGGTGGCGTTAGAAAATAAGCTCTCAGCTGATGAAAGCGCGAAAGGCGAAAGGTCTGCATGGACTCGGCTTGAAAACTCATTTTCTGGAGCGTTTGAGGATGAACGGATGCAAAATCGCGTCGAACGTTGTGAGTGTTGTCCAAGCCTATAATGTCCAAGAGATATCAAACAAGGCGTGACGGTGCAAATTGTGTGTAGGAGGTGGTGAAGTTGACTGTAGAGGTACACTCCTGACATACTGCTTGACTCACAGAGCAGAGCTCACTGAGGCAATAGGAATGAAGGCGCAGTGATAGAATTTACAACTTATGGAGATCATGGAGGCGAGGGAAAACAAAATGAAATCGTACGTAGAGAATCTGTCCAAGTAGTTAGCATGACTTGACTTACAAACAAGCAATCTCGATCCCTTTCATTGAGACTATAGTCGGAGAAAGACGGCCATCGACACGCGAATATGACTGGCACTCATGGGGAAAATGGCAAAAATTAAGATAAAGCAAGATAAGAACTTACTCGCATGGTTTAGATTATTGTACACACATTAAATACCTTTGTTAACTTGTGTAATTATTCGCGATTTGTTTCACCCTTTTACGGTGGGTAGCCTGAGTCTTGTCAGTGGCACTAGTGATCAAACCTGGGATATAGCGTTAGAACCAGAAGTAAATTAAAGAGCAAATGCATGTTTACTGTTCGATCTGACTGGCGGGCCAAGCTATATAGACAAGGTTCAGTTGATTGTGATTTTTCGATCTAGGAGAAATGTAAGGTGACACATACCTTGGAGGCCACACTGAGTAATGAAACTTGGGCAGCAGATGCACAAGCATCTAGATAGGAGGCGAAGGAATTAATGAGAATTTCTTGAAATGAATGAATGAATACCTATTCAACGTCCACCTTACATATTTAGTAAATCTCATGGAAGTAGTTCCCACTATGAGATGACCTTACATCGTCCCTATGTAAGTGTATAAGAGGCGACGAAAAAAGTAGCAACTGCCGGTGAGAAATGGAGGAGAAGTGGAGGGAGGTTGAAAGTTGAATTAGAGCGGGCTAGCGAATGGTAAGATCATATCTGAATGTGTAGTTCGAGAGAAGACGCAGTCGCCAGATTAACATTTCGTGTCACATGAGCTTCGTGTCTCGCATTCGTGACGTGAACCTTCCATAGAATCAAGGCTCAAGATATATCTGTGTGCGTGGCGAATACAAGGCCTCACAGCCAAAGTGTACATTAGCTTAACTCGGAAATACCCTACGTTGACTTTCCTGTCCCCTTTCGTTCTGTCTCCTTCCCTTTCTTTGCAGGAGGATTCATTCGATCTTGGAAAGTCTTAATACCCGTGCGTAACTTGCCATTATTCAACCAGCTTTGGAAACCCCGAACACCCTTCTCCGTGAGCTGCGTTGAGGTGCCAAATCTTGTGGCCCCGGATTTACTAACACTCTTGAGAGTGCCGTGGTAGTCCGTCTTTCCTCGCCAATATATTTCCACAAGACCTTCGCACCTGTTATATCACGTCAGCTCCAGATATAGATGTATGGCGTGAGGAAATTACCTTTCAAAATCCACCCCAAAACCATAGTCTCCCCAGATAAAGCAGCCCCCCTTTATGTCTTGATGAGAAACCTTTTCGTTAAAGACATAACGTTTGCTTTGATTGTCCCACTGTGCAGGCCACCACCAGCCATAGGCATCGGCAGTATAGTCGCGATCTGTGTGTAGGTAGTTCGAGAAGTCCTCACGAGTGATTGCAAGTGATATCCCAAAGGGTACCAGAGACTTTGCGCCAGGTTTATCGACGAAGTCTGTGTCTGCGAAAGAGGGCGTTCCCTCACTAGTGAGATGATTAGAATGTATGCTGAAACTGATTGATTAACTTTACCTAAGAGCAGTCTCTCTCATACTCTGATATCCTCCCGGGTAAAGCGATGAGAAACCTTCCATGAATGCTTTCCCAACCACAGGAAGCTTCGGACGTAGTCTGGCATATCTGAACACCATGGATTGTTGTAAGACATGACGGCCAGCCATACTTAGACCTCTTAAGTTTGACTCACTCTACCCGACATGAATCCGAGTCCTTTGCAGCGTAGGCAGCGAATTGCTCTCCAGCACCGAAAGAATTGCGCCAACCAGCGCAGAACATTTCCCCTTCAGGCCCATTCCCTTGAGTGCTTTTGGTGGCGTTAATGCCATGTACGGGCTAGTCATAAACTGAGCCTTTGCATATATCTTTCAGAATATTACTTGCCTGGCTAGCCGCGTTGACTTTTATCTCATTAACTGCAAATGTCCAGTCCATGATGATGGACATGGATTCCAGAATGGGCCCTATTTCATCGCCCGAGATGTTGACCAGGGATCTATATAAAACCGCGTAAGCCAGTTGTAAAATTAGTGGATTGTTCAGTAATCTTACCGAATTCTTACCACGAACGCAATGGCCATCTCCTCGGTGTCAAACCCGAAGTGAAGTCCAGGCTCGTGAAGCCACGTGAAATCTAATTTCTTAAAGTCAGAATCATTGGGATTGATTGGCGCCTTCATCTTTTTCTCAATGTCTTTCAATTTCTCCATTAACGTCGGCTTCTTTGTCACGAAGTGCACATGAATTGTGACCCCTCCAAACAAGGCCGTAAGAATCTTGAACTGCCTATCAGAGTATATCGCAGATATGCAGGGAATTAAAATGAATCAATGGCTGACCGTCTTGAAGTTCAATTTTAATTCGTCTAGAACTTTCTGTTGTTTCTCCTCTTTGATACCTTCACGTTTGGCTCTCCCTTTTTCTTTTCTTTCCTTAGTTTTCTCAGTTTGACTTTTTTGGCCCAGGATCTTTTGCTTTTTGGGTAGCTTTTTCGCCTTGTCGTCTTGCTAAAGCTGAGCCAAAAGATTATTATCCCAGGTATTTCCAATTACCTGTTATCTCGCCATCTGACAGTTCACGCTTAGAGGATCCAGCCGATGAAGCTTCTACAATACATGTGATTAACATTCACTATGGCTAGAGGAGTTCAGCGCTTAAAACCCACCTGAGGGACTCGGATGTCGACTTGACGGCACTGAGAGACTGTCTCCTGAATATTCGATAAGTATTGCGTAGATTTAAAAGCCCCCTGATGTATCAACTAACCGGGTACTTCTAAAAGCGATGAACCTGAAGCTCGTAAATCCTGGTCATTCATGAGTGGTGTACGAGAATCGAGATCGAGCAGCGGGGATCGGGAAAGTCAGGGACGGTTGAGCATCGCGATCATCAGGGCTGACAAAATCACATGATTTCACGCCCAACTTAAAATACCGCCGGCAGCCATTTCTGTCTCTTCACCAGACGGCGATGACGGTCCCGACCTCCGCACGTTTTGAAGACTCTTGCGTTCCCGAACCTCGAGGTGTTGGACTTCACAGCTCTGTATGGATACTCATTCTTCAAGCACAGACGCTGGCATGCATTAACCTTGATCATATCTTTAAATATCTCTTACCATGCCACGCCCATCCGGGTCCAAGCAGGCCTTCACCCCGAGACGTGTTTTCTTTTGCGCGCCGTTCACTGACTGGCGAGGACGGAGGCGCGTAAGTACATGGAATCTTATTATTCTATATCAACCACTGACCTGTCTCGTGTTCTTTCAAATAGGTACCCGCATATACACCCGTTGCATGCGTTGACTGCATAAATGTAAGCACCATTTTCTATTTTATTGAACTAAAAGCATTACTAACTAATTTTCTGGCTTTCTAGCCGCTCGGGTCATTATTAACGTCGAGCACCACCTCCACCGAGTACTTCCTCCACCGAGTACTTGATCAGGTATGTAAGTACTCGTGGTTCGCTTCGCCTATTTTCCTACTCCCAAAACTAAAGAGTTCTGCTTTGCTAGATTCTACTACCGTAAATACCTACAAAGTGCAACATCACTTCAAGAAAAGAGGCTGCGCTGGGATAGAGATGGAGAAGGGCCGGCGATGGCTGAACGGCTTGGATAGAACACATAGTAAGAGCTCATTTCCATTTGACTTCCCTTGTCTGCGATTCTCGTAATGAGCTCACGCCCGTTCGCCAGCAGCGATGTTTTACAGCCGTTCTCTTGCTTTGAGAGTTCGGCTTCTTGATTTAATACTTAAAATATTACTAACGACGCCCGCAGGGCTTCCATTTGTGTGAAATCCGCACAGTAACATTTCAACAACTACCATGGAGCAACCGTCTTCGCGCATGATGCCACCGCTTTGATGTGTACGTGTCCACTTGATTGTTATTATCTTCAAATTATTTATTTAGAGATTGCCAGACGGTGCCCGCGGTGGTAGTCTAGAGGCCGTTCTGCTTAAGGTATGTTGTAATTGTCTAGTCAATCCTTTCTTATCTGACCACTCAACTCAGCTGTCGCACGGAGCACGCCTCAATTTCCGAGAACGGAATCATCGAACCTCACTGTAGTTTGCCCTCTCACACCCCGAACCTTTGGCTTTGCGAAAGCGTTCTAAGACGCCACAGATGGCGCGAAAGCAAGGTACGCGTATTTACAACTCCTGATCTGTGTCATTACTGAAGGTTAGACTTATGGCCTCAGGCCGGGGACAGGACACGGTTGGCTTCTAATTCTGATCATCTTGTCGACTTGGCATTTTCCTCTATGCCTCTCGCTGAAGATCTTGAACCACCCCCTGCACCTATCTTTACCCAAGACGCGACTTTAAGGTTAACAAATGCCCCGGGTTCATCTATTCAATCCTCGGACCTGGCGCTCTTACACTCGCTCCTCTTTTCTCCTCATATTCCTGCTTCGTCTCCCTCGGCGCTGTATCTGGTGTCTGTCCCGCTGCTCGTCAACGCTGCTGACGCCAAAGGCTGGAGCCCAATACATCATCATTGGAAGACTGTCGGGGAGGCTAACGACCAATGTAACGCCATTGTCATTCACTTTCGAAGTCGCATTGAGGAAGCCTCTCGCATGGTCCAAGAACTCCAAGGCTATACAGACCGGATCGGCTCACTACGAAATGCCATTCAGCTTGCTGCCAGAGGCAAGCTCCTGGTTCGAGAACTTACGCCGCTCCCTTCAAGATGGCGAAACAAAGATTCGGAAGACTCACAAGCCACTTATGTCTGTCATGACGGCTATTCGGACACTGCACCGTCGATCCAAGCATCGACCAGCTTCACTCCTCGCGGCCACATCTCTCAGGCCACCCAAACTGCTCTCCTGGACCAATTTGGCGCCAAGCCCGCTTATCCCTGCAGCCCAGCCAAGACCGACCCGCCTGATCACTCAAAATTGTTCAAGACAGAGCAGACTTATTTTGACTATATTCATGTTCTGCCAGACTTGTAACTTTTTACTCCAGGACCTCATGTAAAGTCTTTCGATACTCCGTGGTCCCCACTATTCTCGGCGACGCAGCGAATTATCTAATAAATCCAACCTCAATATCGAAGTGTCACAATGTGCTAACGGAAAAGCGACAATAGTGGTGGGTGTCGATTTTGTTTCAGCGGCTAGATAGCTACTTCGCAAGAAATGGAGACACCTCCACCCTAAATCATACAATAGACGTTTAATTTTTCTCGAGCCTGAACTTCCAGGTTTTATCATAGTAAAGCTGGCCGGAAAAATCCATTAATGTTACTGTCATAAGCTGGCTAGACAACAGGTTACAGCCGTGCCATTTCGATTGACCACGAAGCATGCCTCTAATCAACAGCGCGCTTGAACTTGAGATAGCATGGATCGCCAGCGGCGGGTCGTGGCTGTAGTACAGGTAGGTTCAATAAATATAACAGGCCAACGACGGAGACCTGGAGCTTACCTGGTGAATATCATTGAAGTCAGTACCGGGGAGACGCCCAGGACGCCCTCCTCTTTCATTTACAGCATCGTATTCATAACCGGCGAGCAATAGTGTGACGATAATCTTGATTTCCAATCTGGCAAACTTGATGTCGAGACATGGATGCCGACCTGTTTACAGAACCTGAAGTCAGCTCGAGCATATCTCAAGAGGGTATTATCTTTACCTCCACCCCAGCCCAAGTAATCATATGGCTCTTTCTTATCTTTTTCCCTTCCGGGGCCAGAGCGAGTAGGATCGAATTCGGTAGGATCGGTGTAGATGTCCGGGTTTATATGCGGGTCTCCGAGCGAATATGCGACGAAGTTGCCTACCGGGATACGTTTGCCATTGATTTCGAGGTTTTCCTGAAAGTTGCGACGCAGAGCAGTGGGGCTGGGGGTAAGTCGTAATGTCTCGCGAAGAACCAGTTCAAGGGCCGGCATCTCCTCGTCCCAGGCGGATATGGGGACAGCAGCGAGTCGTTTGTAGAGGGGTTCTGGAGAAGAGGTGTTGGTATGTTTCTCGATGATGGCGTTGACATCGGCGGCGACTTTTTGCTTCCACTCCGTGTGGAACGAGAGGTAAAGGAGTGTACAACATGCTATGGGCGATAAGTTCAGAAAGAACAGGGAATGTCACATAAAATAACTGAGCACTACAGCCGGTATTGATGAGGCCAAGGAAGTTCATGTTGACAGCGAACTATTTTTCGCCACATTCAGGAGTGGAAGTCAACAGAGAAAGCTGCGAAGCTTACCTCAACAGCCTCGTGAGTCTTGAGACCCTTCAACAGGAGGAAGTCAATGGCGTCTGAATTCGGAGTCGCGCCCTTCCGGTTCTCGACGTAAGTACGCATTGTGGCATGGAGGTCCCTGGTAGCAATCAGTTTGTTCTTTTCCTCAGAACTGGGTAGCAATTGGAGGAGGAGAGCAGTAGGCGTGGCGTTCTTCTCGAGTACCCAGTATTGTTCTCTCAGCTTGGACATGGCTTTCATGTCCGTCGCGAGCTCTCGGCAGGTTGCCATACGGGCTGTCGTCTGGAAGATAAGCTTTGGGAAGATTCAGCTCTCACATTGGCATTGATCAAGTAGTATAAATTACCTGAAGTTAACACGTCCTTGGTATGTCTAATGGAAAGAGCTGTGGTGAAAAGGTCGTCTATTGTATCTATATGATAGTACACGTACTACTCCAGCTCTCAAATGTACGACCAAGTCGTCCGCGCTACAGCTAGCTCCGTGGAAGTTTTCGATAATGTGGGCAGTCAAGTAAACTTTGGTCTATCTGAGAATCAGGATTATGAGAAGCAGAACGAGTAGAGTTGATAAATGAGTTAACTAACATGGTTTTGGGCGTGGTCGTGTACCATATGTCACCTCCTGGAGACCTTGCCGCACCTTGCCACAGTTTGGTACATGGTTATCGAGTGGCCATGAGGCCCATTGTATATCCAATCTGGCCACATGGTATTGTCTAGCCAGCTGTACTCAGTTTCTCTCAGTGGTAATCGCGAAATTTCACTCGCCTCGTTTTGCCCATGAACTACAGGCTTACGCAAACGGCAAGTTCTGGAGATATCCGCGGCCTGTCTATATCCACCTACGGATGGAGTAACTTGGCTCCGAGTTGGGGAAGGCGCGACTGTTGGTGACGGTGGACACAGAGAGACCAGTACTGGCCAACCATATGCTCTAGAAGGGTTTGATCAGTATTCAGGTCCATCAGCGCAAGAGGAAATAAACCTACCGAACACCCGATTAGCCTCCACAATTCTCGCTCTCTTCGCGACTGACATCGGAATGTTGAACTATCTGCGGCGACTGACACAGATATACCAATGCCGACTGACCAATGATCTAGAAGGATGTGGTCAGTATTCAGGTTCGTCAGCGCAAGAAAAATGAATGTACCAAACGCTGGACTATCGTCCATATCTCCTCGGTCTCTTCGCCACTGATTCATCGGGATGTTGTACTTGGCGGAACGACAGTCGAGGTACCCGGATGAGCGTCCTGGACTGAGGATCACC
>MU157852.1:305983-319221 GCA_015657495.1 Crepidotus variabilis | reverse complement strand
TTTTGTGCTCTAATCGTCCGTTTTTGAGAGCCGCGAGACCACCCAACCACCAGCAGTAGAAGCAGGTTCTCACTGTTGTTGAGAAGAAGCTAAACGAGAGAGCGAGCATGACAATTCAAGGTCAGTTCGTGACCTTAACTCTGTGTCTTCGGTCCATCTTGGCAACAAATGACTTGTCTTCAGGCCTAGAAACAACGCTTTCTGGAAAAGAACCGAAAAATGAAATCTTCGAACGAGCCACAGGCTGGAGAGCTATAAGCATAAGCAAAGCAGAGGCAAGTGTTTGTTCAGGTGCGTTCCACTCTTTTCGGAATATTCCAGTTGAAACTCATGGACGTGACGGCGAAGATTTCGATTGGATAGCCAGACCCATCTGAAGGAGGATAACCACTGACGAAGCGGCTCCGTCATGATGGAGTTCGACGCCAGTGTGGACAAGGCGGTCATCAAAAACAAAGAATGGGGAAACGACTTCTGGCCCAGTTTGTGCGCTTTGAAGCTGGGCTGTTTCAGCTTGGAAAATGAGGTCAGCTATCGAGCAGCTGGACCGACCTTGCGGTCACCAGGCCAGTCCGGAAGATTAAGAATGCGCTTCTGCGCTGTACGACCAACCGTCATCGAACCCGACGAGCTCGCTCCTCAACGCCCACCTGCTGCGTTGATGATAAACTTACCCGACGGATCCGCAGCGAGGCCAACCATTCACGACGCTATATCATACGCCATTCTCTCACTATCGCATCCGGACTCAATGACCAAATGCAAATGTCCGGAGGTGGCTACTTCCATGTTCTATCAATCTTTCAGGCCCGGGCCCGCTAGTTGTTGCAACTACCTTCAAAGCCTGCGCATGCCTCCGAAGAAGAGACCATACTGGATAGTGAGGAAGGCTGGCCGGCTGCGATGGATTTAACAGGTGTGTCGGAAATTCCATGCATTCAGACGTTTTACTCAATTCTTTCCCGGCCAGATGCGATTGCTTCAGCATTCGCGTTGCGATGAATCTCTAGCCAGGACAATAACTCACGACCCCCGATGGTGTCGACAAATCGGAGTTTACTTGGAGATGTTTCGTCTGCTTCGGCATCTTGGACTTTCTCGCAGAGATGTAGATCTCAGGTGTGGTTGGATTCCTGTTGAATTGTTTGTTGCTTTTTTCTGCACCATCAGCACGGTTTTCTTCACCATCTACATAGCCCTTTCTTAATATCATCCACTTGCTCTCGTTTAGCCTTCGTGAGAAATGCGTGATGCACGCGTTGATTTGTTTGTCCGACGTCTCCTGCCAGCTCCTCCCACAATGAACATATCGAATGTGCCCCAGAAGTACTCTACGAAATGCTCCACAACATTGATCCTGATGATCTGCCTTCCTTTTGTCTCGCTAGCCGGCAACTCCGATGTGCACTTTGAGCTTGCCGCCACGGAAGGGTGCAACAACCTTCTGGCACATGGACAGTGACGGGCTTGGAACGACTGTTGACATCCGAACCGGCTCAAAGCTGTGGATCGTTGGCACAGGTGACTCTAGAACATTTACCAAACTCGGCCTTCTACTTTCCAAAACCTTTGAACTTGACCAACCACCGCAATCATTTGACATGGAGGCCATCCTCTTGAAAAGAATACTCGCCTGTATGTTTTCCACACTCTACTCTGCTGTAGCTTTATCTAATCCAACGCTCAGTATCATGCGGCCCGGTGGCCTTCACTGCGCATACACTCCTGAAGACACGATCTGTCATGGCTCACATTTTTACTGCCCCGCTGCGCTGCAGGCAACTTTAGCATCGCTCGTTCATGGCTTCATCTTCCATGCCTATATAACCAACATCTCGCACCCTGAAACTCGGGTTTTACTCCGTCGCATCCTCCACTTTTATCACCGTGGCCTAATCCAGAAGGCCTATATGACAAGTAAGCGGGACATACAGCCTTGTATTCAGCTATTAATTTCGTGATGTAGAAGCCGATCAAGCACACTTACCGCAACTAGGTCATTCTCTTAGGCACGAAATCGACATTGACGAGGTGCTCAATCTTCTATCTGCCTGCGCAATCGTCTTCTTCGCAAATGTTCTCGACCCGAGAACTTACACTCCACCAGGCATGGAGGAAGGCACTATAGCCACTGAGAAGCAGTCTCAGATTATGGAGGCTTACGATACCAACGACATCACGCCTGATGAGCGGGAAGGAATTTGCGAGGCACGGGGGGCAGTAAGAGATATATTTTCGTGGTTTCGTCAGCGCTTTACCATCAGTCGCCCTGGGCTGGAGAACTCAGTCGACTTGCCTTCCAGGTACCTTCTCCACCTTGCTCGATTAATTCTCAGATACAAATATGCAGCGGAGATCAACGAGGTTGCTTCTGCCGCTGCATTCGACGTAGGCGAGCTGGAAAGACAGGTTGAGAACACTCTGATGCTAGACGACTCTGCCTGGGACTTGTGGTTGTCTACCTGCCATGGAGCTTGGCTTGACAAAGAAATGATGAATAGGGTTAATGTGGATGTCCGCCTTGACGAACCGTCTACTGCTGGCGCCTCAGCAGATGGCGCTCTGAACATGGAAACCGACGACCTCACCCAGGAAGATGGAGAGGTTGGAGATTTTTCTGTTCATCTTGGGGGACGCTGCGACTTTCCTGGCAAATGACGAGCATCCTACGAAATGGAGGAACGAGAACTTCGACATTCCAGATTGTGGCTCGTATCGAGTATTTCTTACTTCTCTGACCCCGGATTACAACAGCAGCACACGAGATTGCCGGCCTGACATGGGCAGTACGACATTTGACCTCATGCACCGGAATGTTATGACCTGGAGACGCCAAATAGAGGGGCGGAATGTCAGAGATCGGCTCGAAAACGAGACGGCTGGACTTCAACCCCCGCCACCATCCGTTTGATTATTACCGCTTCCTCTCATTCTTTGTTTTTAGCTCTAATTTTTCCAAATGTAGCTGCGGCTCGAGGCGTAGTACCAGTATTCCCAATTTCATTAATAATATTTCAATACCAGAATACAGAGAATCCGTGTTAGAGCTGGCAACGGGCATCAAAGATGGATGCGCTAGGTGCACCTTTGTAATTGTGGAATTGGACAGTGTACGTCTTATAATCATACCAGAAAATTCCATTGTGGCCACATTTGCGTAGATATTCACGGAACGCGATGCTGCTGTTACCAACACGATTGGTAACGCTTTTGACTCTTACATCGGACAAGATGGTGGGTAGATCCCTGAAGTGCCTGATTTCTACGGCCTACTTCACTATAGCTGTGTTCAAGTAACATCATGGGTAGGGACTCTCCCACTACCGGCCCTCCTGCCTGCTGGAAAATCACCCTTGAAGGCTGGAAATTTCTTCTTGAGTTTACCTGTGCCACACCTACTTAGCAAGCTCACTCCTTCGGAAGGTTTACAGAGTGATAATTTCACACTCTTGCGTACACTCAAAATAAATGATCCTGGGTCTGCCTCTGCATCGCTCCAACCTGGACAAATTTGAACATATTGGATTAGACACAAACATCGACAAGTGTGCAGTTGAGGGGATTTGTGCTTGCAGTGGTCTATTGATTCTTGATGCTTTAACAATTGGAGAGTGCGATGGCTGGATTAGTCAGGCGAGAAGTGGCGGTGTGGATCTGTCACGTCACAGTTCACGCGAATTTACGGTAAAGAGTAAACTTTACACAGTAAACACAGTAAACTGCCTCGCGGAATAGTGGGGCCAACAAGTCATGACGAGCCAGGTAAGCGAAATTATACCACAGTAATGAAAACTAAAGTTTTATAATTCATGTAGAATGAATCTTTCCAAAGCTCACGTTTCGCAACTCAGCAGACATTTTATTTTGACAGAAAGTCACATACCTACACCATCTTCAAGCTCGACACAGCTCCAACTCCCAAGTTTGGAACTATTGGAGATATATCAATCTTTGGAGAAAGGCGTTGGGTAAGGTTGGATATGGAGTGGGTGGAAGTGCAGTATGGCATGGAAGGGGAGGGCGCGCGTCCTGCCCAGACCCACCCAGTTTACAAGAGTAGAATCCGCCTAGACTTCGACACTTGGAAATCCACGTCTAATTTCAATCCACAAAAGAAGCGAAAAAGGACTGATACATCTTCTCAAGGTATGATGAAGTTCTAAAGTAATTGTCTGAAAGTTCAATTCTGATCAATTCTTCACAAAAGTAGGCGGGCTAGCGTTGGCCTCCTCGATGATTACACCACGCGAAGGTAAGCTACTAAATTATAGGGCTATCTATTCTGCTGATAAGCGTAGCTCCCATTCTGGGTGAATCATCCAACCCCTGGATTCTGGATCTACTGAACCAGTGGAACCGCTTTCCCATCATCAACCTGGGCCGAGCTCACTCAGTAGGCGAATCTATACTCAAGGAACTTCTAAACCACCCCCTCGAGATACAGAAGGCGTATTCTGGTAGTTCAACCCTATTTCTGGCAGACCAGTCGCCTGTCTTTGAGATGGCACCAACAGGTCAGCGAGTCATTAATGATCTCATGATCAGTACAGCCTCTAACGTATGGGACTTCGTGAACCGCTATATCGAGCCAAACGTCAAGGCTTCGGAAGTTCTGGCGAGTGTTTTACATGCGGCTGAAGGAACCCTTGGGTCGGAGTCCCATTTTTTCGGGGTGCTTGATATACCTTCCTCAGATACTGGGATATCTTCATGTCTTATCAAGGCAGTTCCCTTTGTTGATAAGTCGTATGGAAGCCTCGAAAAGTACGGGTGGAGCTCGACGCTGACACCTGTTGGTGCTGTGTCTCACACTCACATGGATTTCTATGGTGCCAGGCAATTCATGGTTCATATTCAAGGACGAAAACTATGGCTCTTATGGCCTCCCACGACGAAGAATCTGGAATGGTTCAAAATGTACCAGAAAGAGAGGCCAAGTTCTGATTTCACCACGGAATCCATTAGGAACCTCGAAGGCTTACAGTATTATTATCTTGATGGAAGCAAGCCAGCAGCATTTACACTTCAATCCAACACATTTCACGCCTGCATCTCTTTTAGCACGTGTATGCATACGGCGCTAAAAGTATGGTCATACGATGCCTTTCCGGAGTCTCAGAGGTTGATGGAGTGGGGATTGGAATGGGTACGCAATGCGACTTCCATAAAGCTCAGAGATACGCTCCACGAGCAGCTGGTGACAATGGAGGAAGAAATAGAGGGTTGGGAGACACTTCTGAAACAGAATCCTAGGAAGTTCTCCGAGAACACACCTATCAAAGTGGCTGTCAAAAGATGGAGGGATACAATCGGAAAGATGAAATCATCCCTTACATAAATCTCTAACTATGTTAAGCGGACAGAGTTTACACAGTGGACAAATACCGGGCATAGTTTTACAGTTTACTATTCCAAAACCTTATACAGAGTATCAACGGACCACTACACTGAGCCAGCATCATACCCTACATCATCAAAAATTTAAAAAAAACGATGATCACCCCGAACGATGGAAGAAATAGTGTGAGATGTACATGGGGCACGGGCCTTGAGACTAAACCTAACTAGCAATAGATGTTGCCGGTGGGTGGTAAGCGTAAAGGATCGGAGAAATTAAACTTTATCAAACATTTATGAAGTCCAAGCGGCTGAAGGCCCCAGAAGGCACGTCTGGATGCTAAGCTTGCTATATGCCGCGTAGGGGTTCGCCTCCGTCGGAGATAGTGCACAATCGTTGCATCCTGCTTCTGTGATACAGACGCCAGCTGTGGAAGTACTTTGCCATGGGTTGGGATCGAACTCGTTGGCCACGGTGAGTTCAGCGGTTCTAGAAAAGTGTGGAAAATATAAGGTACATATTTTATGACTGGCAGATAGGTATACTTAAATTTTAAAGGATTGACCAGATGAGAAGGATATGGGTGCCTAAAAAGAACATAAGCGTGATCTCCTAAAAACAACGGTGTATCTACGTACCAACCGTGTGATCTGGATCTAGAAGTCCCTCAGACTGAAGCTCATTGTAGAGTGAAGGTTCCACCTTCACCTTACACCGTCGAAATACCAGGTCGTACGGTGCGAGATAGTTCCTGTGAGCGGTGAGATTGAACTCAAGAGGGTTGGTGGGGTTGGGGTTGCCACAGCAGCGTTTGCGGTACTCGTCTGACCACCATTTGAGCGACACTTATTGTAGAGCGTATCATTAGCGCAGAACTCATAGGCGGGTATACCAGGAAAGAAGGCGATGGTGTGGAGGAAGTCGCTGGCCAGATGACAACCAAAGCCGACGAAGGCACCGCTACCATTTCCCGCAATAGCATCGACAGCGGAGGTCTTGGCGTTTGGTTTTTCCAGTACCACCGCTCGCCAGTTATCTAGTGCAGCATATGCTTCGCTTCGTTCTCAATACCAGTCAGGCCCGCCCGGAAATCGCTTCCAGAGGGATGACCAGAACTGAATCGAATTTATTAATTATTTTAGACAAGATTTGCAGATAGAGACGTACCTGCCCTCCCACCATTAAGTCCTCCTGCCCCCATGGAATACTACGACTGAGAACGTGAAGATGAATGAGTCCGGCAAGGTCTGTGAATACGATGGCCGTCTCATCGTTAACGAAAGCACAGAAATATTGATGGTTCGTTTCTCGTTGGTTGACGGTTGAGACGCGACAAGATGTTGGGGTATAGTAAAAGTCCGAAAGCGTTCTGCCTTCTTCTTGTCCTTATTGGGGCCATTACAGTCGTGCGCAATAATCTGGTCATATTCCGCTCGGGACATTACGATCGGGCAAGCCTCGAGTCCCCAATTAATGGAGATGCAGTGCCAAACCACCGACCACATAAGCGTGTGATTTTGTACACAAAAAATATACTTACATGGCCAGCTGCGATAGAAACAGTTTTGCCTCTCATTGAGAGACAGAGAGGGCCGGGTTTTAGTGGCCGTTCCACCAAGTGACGGAACGAGTTATCTGTTCGCCGTAAGTTGTGAGGATGAGCCTCAAAGTGATCAGGAATTGGCTCTATTTCGGCATAACAGCATCGGCCACAGATATCTTGGCCATCGGTTTCTGGAGCATGAGTCGACGCCAAGCGTCCAGAGCCTAGTAGACATTAACTCGTTCGAGGTACCAGTCACCATCGAGAAACAATGTCTAATGAATCTCAATGCTACATCATCAGGCTGGACCAAGAAGCTCGTACACCGAGATCAAGACCCCAGCCAGATGCTCTTTGAAAGATTTTTGTGGCTAAATCTTCGTCACTCGTCCCCAACACCTCAAAGAAGGTACTATCCGTGATCGGACGGCGAGGGTAAAACCCGTAATAGATGTCTTTGTCTAACAAACGTCGCGCCTTGCAAAGATCGTGGTGGTTGTGTCTTGGGGGTCCTTCGACAATCTCGAGTGGGAGCGGACGAGCAAATATGCTGACGATCAACCCACTTTCGTTGTGCCAGTAGGCGCGTTTACGGACTATGGGCAAACGGGGACGAGCAGCGTCCTCTGCATTTGTCAGTTGAGTCGACATGGTTCTGTTGTAGAGAAGCCGGTTATTAGATAAGACTAGTTAGTTGGAAAGAAACTTACTTGCGAAGTTGAAACAGGAGATGAACGGCAACGAGAGCTCAAGCCACCTAACTACAAGTAGGCTGGTTAGAAGTAGATATTAAACGCCGGTGAAAGTTACATACCAGAGATAGTTCCTGTAGAGAACTGCCACGTCTAGGCTCTCTGAGAGAGCCAGATCGTTGTTCTTGAAGAAAATCTCGAGTCCTAGAGGATGTGTGCTGAGAATGCCAAGTCAACTTTCGTCACTGGGAGAATCTCCCAGGAACTCGGCCAAATAAGGACAAAAGGGTTCGCCACTAGGAGAAGCTCCTAGGAACGATATCTTGCCGGAAAGAAAATATGGATATGTCTTAGAGGCGCGATTGGCGTGGCAAAAGCTGTAGTTGGCGATGGTGGTGGGAGAAAGAGAAGAGTGATGTGCATCATATGTGTGACTTGATTGATCACATCAATCACAACTGACTCTACCACAGCATCCGACGGCGCTGCTTAACAAAACTACACCAGGAGGTGCTTTCATTCCTCAAGAATGTTCGTCCACTCTAGGACATCACCAAAAACCCGATCTCATTACCAGACCCCTAAAATCCCCTCTGCGGTGCTAAAATCCCATATGGGATACACGAGTATTGCAGCAACCTCTTAAGCCCCTCAAGGTGTTTGAGAATTTCGTGAGGTAGGCGAGGATTTCAGGCCTCATAATCTTTTACGGCCTTATAGGGTCCTATCCAAATTTCTGGCGGTGCGAGCCGTAGTAAGCTGGGGAACTCTCGAATCTCTTGAGGCCTTATAGGGAGTCATGAGGTAGTCCAAGTATCGTTGTAGGTTATGAATTAAAAAGATGTTGAGGGATGTTCACACCAGGATGTATGATCAAAAATATTTATATTTCCAAGGTAATACAAGATGTTAAGTACAGGTAGTAGACGTGCAAATGGTGCGATAGCATCAACTGATGATACACAACACAACAGCCAGAACCAAGACGGCGTAAAGAAAGAAGCATTAATTCACCCTGGTCATGGTAGAAGCACTTTGGAAATTTAAACTCTAGAAGGATGCTAAGTGAGTTAGTAAGGATCGGTACTCTACGCAATGAAATGAAGAGGGAATGGTGCGCATATAAGCTCCTCCCGGAGCTTCTCATAGTAGTGTTATAGATGACAGATTTGAAAGCTACATACTATACCTTGGTTATTCGGTGTCTTTCCTGATCTCTCGAGTCTCGATCCTCTTCGTTTGTATTCTAAACATTTCCTTCATGATTTTGCGCACGTTTGAGCAGCAGATCTTAGCTAGATATTTCTCGCGTTTCGTTTATGTCAATGACTTGAATTAAAACTATCTCTTGTGCAATAAATTCTCTTAACGAGTATGCACGAGAGGAAACGGCGGAGGTCGATGTCGAAAGGAATTGTCTTCACTTACAGGGCTTAGTACACCAGATCTTGAAGACTACCATCATACTATGATTCATCGCCCAAGGATGGACCAGATTCAATTTTCTACTTTTGTTGACAAAAGGCTCGGAAAGAGTAGTTGTAATGGCAAATATTTATACGTATGGAAAGCTCTCGTTGGAAGGATTACTTCTGCCGTGAAAAAGCTTGCGTACCATGAGATATTGATATTTGAAAGTAGCATCCTTAAGAATTTATCTCATTGCTCATCATGAGAGCGTTTTCCTTTCATTCCTTAATGTCGCCGTTTCTGAATGCTCATATAATCATTTGGCAGACTAAAGCCATAGACGATATACTTGAGTACCAGATTGCATAGAACCAAGAAAACTACTCGTCGTCATAAGCCTTACAAGATGGACTGTAGGGGTTCATCAGATAAGCAAAACGACTGTCTGGTAGAATAGAAAAAAACTTGCCGCATAATTTTCTCGAAACGACAACCCCGATATTCTGTCGTGCATATCTCCTCTTCCTCGTCTGAAGCGGGGTGTTGCTCCCAGGGTGTAACTACCTTCAAATTCTGATGGTATCCGACAGTCACTCGTTCCAGGCCCGGACGCATGCGAACAAGCTCGGCGTGAAATAGCGCTGCATCAGGCTGGTGCGCTGCAAATAGCGAGCCAAAATTCTTGAGGCCGACCACGACTTCCTGTAAAGCAAGAATGCCTCCCAACTTGAAGGGCACGTGGAAGGTTTGCAGATGTGTACAGCTTTCAAGGACCACTTGAATGCCGGAAATGGTGGTGCATGGAACGACCTCGTACAAGCTACTCAATCCAATCACAAAAAAATTGAGAGCGGGGAGAGTGGCTGCCACATCGTGCAAAAACTGGTCGGTGATGGCGTCAACCCGGAGCTCGGGATCGAGGTTGAGCGTCGTCAGGTTCTTCATCTGCAAGAGCGGAGCCAGGCAGGTGTCGTTGACTCGCATGGTAGGTATTTGGTATTCTGGATCCACATCGCCATCTTCATCGTATTGGCAGGCGAAACGAAGTTCCACCAGGAGAGACGAGGAGCATAGTAGAGCAGCCGAAAGGATGTCGCGGAAGGGATCAAGAAAGGGGGGATGCTCGAGGAGCAGAGACATCCTGGTAAGTCTTGGACACCTTATGATATTGATGGTATGGAGCATTAGATCCTGACAATTTGACTGGACTTGAAGAGAGAGTAGCAAAGGGAATGAATAAGGAGTTGCTGCCGAATGAAAAGGAGGCATGCCCCAGTTCATCTTCAAGGAAAGATGGGATAGACAGGGAAGTTGTGAGAGATTTGAGCAGGTTGCGCTGAGGAAGTATGATGGGGCATTGTACAAGTCAATGCGTGCAACGAAGGAGGTGATACATCGGAAGGTGCCGCACGACTTCCATAAAGTCCCCAAGGGCTCTGGAAGCGGACCAATGTCGAGCTTGATATCTTGGTGCCCGTCTTCTTTGAGGATTTTGAGTAATAAAGAAGTGACCCTGTGGGGAATGTCCTTATCGGATTGGACCTTGATCTCTCAAAGACGAGGGTGCTTCACGAGAAGCTTCAGTACAGACGCTGCAAGAGCAGCATGTGGGGTAGTGAAACGTAGATCCAAATGTCTCGCCTTTGCCAAAATGGTGCCAGCTGGTCGAGTGCCAAAAGCCGCCAGCAGTCTCGACATGTGGGCCACACCGCGATGGCCAGACGTGTCGCAGGAGAAATGAAAAACCACTTTGACCATTAGGTTCAACCGCAGAACCAGTCGATCAAATCCCCGCTGGACAGAGAGGTTGTGCACTAGAGCTTGGTTCTGAGGAGGGAAGAAAAGATGAATGAGAGCACAGAAGGCGCATTCAAGAGGACCAACGTACCTGAAAATCTCGGAAAGAAAAACATAAACTACAGCTGTCGATATATCCATAGCAGTGTGAGCAGTTATAGCACCCTGAGCTTTTGCAAACCGGAGGATCTTTGGCAATCCTCCACAACATTCGTCGCTGAGGCGGTGAGCCACTTTCGAAACATCCCACACGTGTAAGTAGACGAATTTGAGACCAATATCATGCAGTTGCCGGCTGGCGAGACAAAAGGAAGGCAGATCATCAGGATCAATGTTGTGGAGTATTTCGTAGAGTACTTCTGGGGGCACATTCGATATGTTCATTGTGGCAGGAGCTGGCAGGAGAGTCGGACAAACGAATCAACGCGTGCGTAACGCATTTCTCACGAAGGCTAAACGAGAACAAGTGGATGATATTAAGAATGGGTTATGTAGATGGCGAAGAAAACCGTGCTGATTGTGCAGAAAAAAGCAACAAACAATTCAACAGGAATCCAACCACACCTGAGATCTATATCTCTAAGAGAAGTCCGGGATGCCGAAGCAGACGAAACATCTCCAAGTAAACTCCAATCTGTTGAGACCATCGGGGGTCGTGAGTTATTGTCATGGCTAGAGATTCATCGCAACGCGAATGCTGAAGCAATCGCATCTGGCCGGGAAAGAATTGAGTAAAACGTCTGAATGCATGGAATTTCCGACACACCTGTTAAATCCATCGCAGCCGTCCAGCCTTCCTCACTATCCAGTATGGTCTCTTCTTCGGAGGGATGCGCAGGCTTTGAAGTTAGTTGCAACAACTAGCGGGCCCGGGCCTGAAAGATTGATAGAACATGGAAGTAGCCACCTCCGGACATTTGCATTTGGTCATTGAGTCCGGATGCGATAGTGAGAGAATGGCGTATGATATAGCGTCGTGAATGGTTGGCCTCGCTGCGGATCCGTCGGGTAAGTTTATCATCAACGCAGCAGGTGGGCGTTGAGGAGCGAGCTCGTCGGGTTCGATGACGGTTGGTCGTACAGCGCAGAAGCGCATTCTTAATCTTCCGGACTGGCCTGGTGACCGCAAGGTCGGTCCAGCTGCTCGATAGCTGACCTCATTTTCCAAGCTGAAACAGCCCAGCTTCAAAGCGCACAAACTGGGCCAGAAGTCGTTTCCCCATTCTTTGTTTTTGATGACCGCCTTGTCCACACTGGCGTCGAACTCCATCATGACGGAGCCGCTTCGTCAGTGGTTATCCTCCTTCAGATGGGTCTGGCTATCCAATCGAAATCTTCGCCGTCACGTCCATGAGTTTCAACTGGAATATTCCGAAAAGAGTGGAACGCACCTGAACAAACACTTGCCTCTGCTTTGCTTATGCTTATAGCTCTCCAGCCTGTGGCTCGTTCGAAGATTTCATTTTTCGGTTCTTTTCCAGAAAGCGTTGTTTCTAGGCCTGAAGACAAGTCATTTGTTGCCAAGATGGACCGAAGACACAGAGTTAAGGTCACGAACTGACCTTGAATTGTCATGCTCGCTCTCTCGTTTAGCTTCTTCTCAACAACAGTGAGAACCTGCTTCTACTGCTGGTGGTTGGGTGGTCTCGCGGCTCTCAAAAACGGACGATTAGAGCACAAAAGGTCCTGTTCAACGTCATGAATAATAGTCAAAAACGTTGTGAGATGAAGAAGACAGACCTGGGCATTGTTGTGGAGCTGCACACACAACAGATCGCTAGCGAGTTGGACATGCTTCCTAGCCTAAAGAGGCAGCGCTAGCTATTGAGCCATATCCAAGCACCTAAAAAGGATGCGGGGAGTAGCACGCGTGAAAGACGTCGGGCAGATATCATAATCTTCCAAGCTTGGATCTTGAATGAGTCACGTGACAGACGACCAGCTTGTGTCCGCGGAAGATGCCGCAGACAAAATTCGGCTCAACCGGGACTCGGTCCGGCCGTTCGACGAGCAAGAGCAGGAGAGAACCTGTGAGAGAGAAAAATTCAGAGGCACAGCGCGAAAGAGGACCATTTACCTCGACGTGTAGTCCCATCTCGATTGAAAACATCCGACGTGAATCCGCCGAGCAAGCAGGAGAGCGGCGATATCGAAACGACGACGAATGTTCTGCTGAAGCGACGGTATGACCTTCTGGAGCAGAGTGAGGAGACCTAGAATCAAACACGAACGAGATAAGCAAAGAAAAGGCAAAACAAAGATTTTGAGGGCGTTACTGACAAAGCCAAAAGGCGAGTCAAGGAAAGCTTTGGAGATGATAGTTACATTGCGTCCGCTAGGAGAATCTCCTAGAATGAACGACCCGTCAACGTGAGCAACAAAATAGCCGCTAGGAGAATCTCCTAGGATGGTTCTTTTGTAGAGAGACAGTGGGAGAGAACTTAGAGAAGGTTGATGG
>MU157852.1:254083-305973 GCA_015657495.1 Crepidotus variabilis | reverse complement strand
TGTTGACATGCAAATATGTCACTCCTATTATTAGATTACAAGTAGCTCGTCTATAGCATATAGACAGAGCCTTTCACATATGTACATGGTCTGTGTGTATGTACTCTACTAGTATATAAGTAGCACTGTAGCTCACTAGTAGAATAAGCAATTAACTTGGTTATTCGCCTTACCAGTTGCTTAAGAGTTAACACCCAGGTAGGTGTTCGAGTTCGATCAGAACTGCGCTAGCTGCATGCCTAGATGCCACTTAACAGTGAGCTCAGGTTGTTTCAACAGGATGAGACATTTGAGGCGTACAAGGAGTATGAGGCGTGGGTGGAAACTCAGCATGATGCGAAGATCAAGCGACTTCAAAGTGATCGAGGCGGCGAATACACCAGCAACGAGTTCTTGCGTCACCTTAAGGCAAAAGGGACCGAGCGCCGTCTGACCACACACGATACGCCCGAGCACAATGGTGTGGCAGAGTCCCTCAACCGACGTCTTTTGGAGAAGACGCGTGCTATGCTTCATCAAAGCGGCCTTCCCAAGAACCTCTGGGGGGAGGCGATCATGCATGCGGTCTGGCTGAAGAACCGAACGTCAACTCGTGCTTTGGAGAATATGACACCGTTTGAAGCACTTACTGGTTTGAAGCCCGACTTGAAGAACTTGCCGGAGTGGGGGTGTAGAGTATATGTCCATGATGCGGGAAATGGAAAGTTGGAGGGAAGGGCGAAGGCAGGAAGATGGGTGGGATACGATGTGGACAGCACCCATGCCCATCGTATTTATTGGCCGGAGAAGCATACCGTTTCGGTCAAACGAAACATCAAGTTCAACTACGAACCCCTTCAGGACCCTATTCCTGCTGTCAACGAGCCGGTTGAGGGGGAGTTAACTCCAGAACCTGTGAAGAAAGTCAACCAGCCTGTCGACAGCGCCAAAAATCCAGAGCCGCAAATGGATATCTCTTGCACACCATCCCCTATCCCTGACGAGCGCCCGAAACGCGCTGTAAAACCATCTGCCTATATCACTCGTTTACAAGCCGGTGAGGGAACCACACAAGGTATCCACAAGTCAAGTGGCCATGCTATCGGGCCAAAGGTACCGATTGGGATGTCGAGCGGAGATGTGAATGCGATGGGAGAGTTTGATGAGGATATTGAGATGGGGAATGTGGAGTTCGCGATGAGCGCGGCCGTATCCAACGCTGAGGGATTAGATCCAAGATCGTTGGAAGATGCGATGGCCAGGTCGGATTGGCCAATGTGGGAGGAGGCAATGCGGAAGGAGTTGGACTCATTGAAGAAAGCTGGAACATGGATGGTAGTGAAGAGGCCTGAAGGGAAGAACATTGTTGGATGCAAGTGGGTCTTCAGGATCAAGAAGGATGCCCAGGGTCGCATCCAGAAGCACAAAGCATGTCTCGTCGCGAGAGGCTTTACCCAGGTCTATGGTGTCGATTACACCGAAACTTTTGCACCAGTTGTCAAGCTGGCGAGTCTTCGAACAATCCTTGCGACTGCAGCCCGAAACGACTGGCCGATTGAAGTATTCGACTTTAACAGCGCCTATTTGAATGGGAAGCTCGACGAGGAGATTTTCATGCAGCTCCCACCGGGTTTCGAAGGTTGTGATGGTCGTGCCTATGTGGCAAAGCTTGATAAGGCGCTTTATGGTCTCAAACAGGGAGGACGTACCTGGTATACCGCCCTTTGCCAAGCTCTCACAGATCTGGGATTTCGAAGGTGCCAGTACGACAACGCCGTATTCCTACTCGAGTCAAAGGACGGAAAAGTTATCTTGGCGATCCACGTCGACGACTGTACGATCACCGGCACTTCGCAGCCGTTACTGGATCGGTACAAAAAGCTGATCAACGGGAAATATGCGATGACAGACCTAGGACCTATCAGCTGGTTATTGGGTATCCAAGCAAAGAGGAATATGGAGGAACATACCATTACCCTATCGCAGGAAAGCTATATTGACTCAATTGTCGCTCGTTTCAACTTCAGCGATGCGAAACCTTCTGCCATTCCTATGGATCCTAACACCAAATTCGCGAAGTCTCAATGCCCTACAACTCCAGAGGAAATCGCGAAGATGAGAAACATCCCCTATCGCGAGGCGATTGGATCGTTGATGTACGCGGCGATTGGAACACGACCGGACATCGCGTTTGCGGTATCGACACTTTTGCAGTTCCTTGAAAATCTGGGATGGGTTCACTGGGAAGCTGTGAAGAGGGTATTCAGATATTTGTTGGGAACGAAGAAGTGGGGATTGACTTACGGAGCGGGGAAAGATGGTTTAGAGGGTTATACAGATGCGGATGGAGCCTCGCAGGATCACAGGCGAGCCATATCCGGCTATGCGTTCTTGGTGAACGGGGGAGCGGTGTCGTGGAGTTCGAGGAAGCAAGAGTTGGTGACTTTATCGACGGCGGAGGCAGAGTATGTCGCAGCTACGCATGCTGCAAAGGAAGCAATTTGGCTCCGAAACTTTATCGGAGATGTCTTCGGCCCAATCTAAGGACCAACCACACTGCACAGTGATAATCAATCAGCTATCGCAATGGCCTCGAACGGAGCATTCAACGCACGTACCAAGCATATCGATATCCGCTACCATTTCATTCGATTTGTCGTTGAAAATGGGACCCTCAAATTGGTCTACTGTCCTACCGACGACATGACCGCGGATACTTTAACCAAAGCGTTACCGAGTCCTAAAGCAAAGCATTTCGCTGCATCGTTGGGGCTTGCTGCACCGATTTCGGCTTGAGGGGGAGTGTTGGAGTTAGCAGTACGACGCATGAGCTGGCACGCTATTCTTAGTGCAAGCCTTCATCGGTACACATGACCGGATCATTTTCTTTTTTCTTATCTCATTTATTGTCTCTCTCATATTAGTGCTAGCTTATTATCCTTAATTGTAGGATTAGTGCTTTGACCTTACTGATGTACTTTATATACGGGACTCGTCTGCGACGACACCTTAATCCGATCCACTTTATCCTTTCTCTAAAATTTATCTTGAGTTGTAAATACTGCGGTTTGTATGTGTCTTGGGCGTTATTGAGAAAGGAAATAACTTACAGCAGAAGCTGCTTCTCCCGAACCCTGGAGTCTGGAATGCACTGTGTAAAGGCTGAGTTCGGGCTCGTTACTTGTGCTAGTGGGCAATATCGAAATTCAATACTCGGAACACTCGGCTTGATTACATAATGTATTCCCATCCCCAACCATCGCCGCACACAAAGTTGACACTCATTATTATCGTGAGGCTAATCTCCTCGAGAGATTTTAAAATATGAAGTATTTAGAGACTCATTAAACACATGTAGCAAAATTACTAGACTCTTCAGAGCAAACGCAGCCAAGTGCTTATTGATATTTGTGCCCATGGCACATCTGTATTGATCCCTGCAACTGTCACCCTGAGCACTGAACTGTCGCGCCGAAGGCGCGTAACCGAAATTGGGTCCGGGACTCCGGGTATTGTATTTCTACTCACGCAACTAAGCGAGTATTGGCGCTTGAGCCAATAGAAACTCGTAAATAATTCAGCGCTGCCAATTCCCGACTTCCAAATTAGGAAAAACCCCTCTGATAAATCTAATAACTCGATGAGCCCTCTCCTCCCTTTATCCATACATCTACAGCCTGAAAAGCTGCTAAAGAGCTTTCAGGAGAGTCACTCCACTCTATTCTGAAGCTCAATTTCTTCCTTCCTTCGTGCACTTTTTCTTTCGATTATTTGATTTATTTTCGGATTTTAGTCCACAAACACCAGTATCGGGCCTCAGTTCGGCAAGTGAACTACAATTCACACGGTCAGCACACGGGAGAACCCGTTGCGGCAAACGGATTTTCTGCGTGTCGGGTCTGCTCGTCGTCGTTGTTCACATTCTCAATCCTTCCGCTCTCTCCATCTACCATGATACTCACATCCACGGCACGCTCATTGATCACTGCCCCTGGATTGGGCCGTCGTGCTGCTTCCGGAATTGCAGCCAAGTACTCACAAGCTCTCTTTGGCGCAGCTCTGGCCAAGTCACCGCAAACCCTCACCAAAGTTCATTCTGAACTCGTCAATGTTTCAACTGCCATAAAAAAGGATCCAGAAGTCGCTACTTTTGTGAAGAACCCAACTTTGTCATTGCAAGAGAGGAACAAAGGTCTGCAGGGGATTTATGCCAAGGTCGAGAGTGTTGGACCAAAGAAGGAACCGCTTTCCGACATTACCAAGAACCTCTTCACCGTATTGTCAGAGAATGGAAGGCTATACGAGACGGAAGGGGTCATTGAAGGCTTCAACGAGCTCGTCGCAAAACACAAAGGAGAAGTCACCGTCACTGTCACGTCGGCCACTGCTCTACCCAAGGATATCCTCAACCGCCTAGAGACTACGCTCAAGCAGTCGGAGACTGGCAAAGCCGCCAAGGTCCTTACCATCACGAACAAAGTACGCTCCGCCGTTTCATTCCGAATCACTGTTAATCTTAAATGATTAGGTCAACCCATCCGTGCTGGGTGGTCTCATCGTTGACTTTGGCGACAAGACCGTCGATTTGAGTGTCCAATCACGCGTAACAAAACTTAACAACGTTCTTACTCGTGCGTCTTAAGACTCTTTCGTACTAACTTTGCTTGACATCTTCATCTTTTCAGAATCCGTATGATTGCACTATGCAGGATGGTGTTCATTTCCTGCAGAAGAGGCTTCCGGAGTATATAGGACGCCACTTCTAAACGGATTATAGATCTGTTCGCGAACTCGAATACACTTTTTTTTCGCATTGCATCCCACGGCGGTACGATTAAAATCTGGGGACTGTGTACTTGACTCCCTCTAGCCAATCGCAGCAAGAAACCTATCGATGACCCTATTTTTCTGTTTGCCGATGGAAAAAAAAACTGTTTCTGGCAACCTCAAGGCCACTTAACTTGCGTCCAACTTTTTCGCCTTATACCAAGCACTGGCCGTTGGCGTTATCTCGTACACAGCAGGCGTTTGAGCTTTTTCGACGACCCATTCCCAAAGTTTTTTGCAAGCTTTGTCCATTCCAGGAGGCGCTATAACCTTATTCCCATTTTAGTAAGTTATATAGTGAAGCGGCCATACTCGTGCTTAGCATGAAGACATGCTTTCTATTCAAGCCAAAAGGCGTGAGCTACTCGCTTATATCCAAGACCTTCAGATATATCATCATATTATTCGCAATAACGTGCATAGGCCAGTTGGTTGGCGAAGCAAGAGGCTAGTATGCCGTAGGTTTAGTCAAGTAACTCAATCTGCCAATTTCTTTACTACACTGATCTGGACGAAAGTAAGTTATTAAATTATATGTTCAAGCAGAGAATAAACAAGTCTTTACAGAATACGTGCAAAGAACAATTAGGAAGAATCTGGATGTAACAAATACTGGATCGGGGTCTGATTTATCTTCCAAAGCTCCGCAAAAAGCTCAGTAACATGCAATTTGCTTTGTTGCTTACTCTCTCTCCGGGCATTAGACTCCGTCTGAGATGCAAGCAGAGTTAAAGCCTTGTCCTGGTTCACCTGGGTATCCAGGCGTCGTCCAACTGGCACAACCATGAGTGCAGCCTTCGTTTATGCAGAACTGCGCGTTCGTACAGGGATCGCCGAGGCAAGCGGGGGCGCGACCTGCTACAAGAGGCGAGAGTTTACGGCGACTGACACCAGGGCTATGGGCGATGCTCGCATCGAAGGTGCAGGCAGGTTCGGTGGCGTCGCGAGAATCGAAGATTCCGTATTCTTTGCCATCTGAGCCAGGAACGTGCTCCCAACGAGAGTAGGGGGCTGTCTGCTGGCCACCAGTAACGGCGTGCAAGGCAAGTTGTTCAGGTGTGCAAGCACCACCGAGGGCGGATGCCACAAAAGCGAAGAGTGTGATGGTTTGGAAAAGCATATTTTGAATCTGAATTATATGTGTTAGATTGCGACAGGTAGAGAAGAGGTTATAAGACTCACTCGAGTTAGAATGGGATGAAGCTGTTGAACGTTCTTGTGATCATATTGAGGGCTTTTATAATGTCGTTGGCCTTTTGTTCTGAACCAGTGGTGCGATCAACAGAGGCTGTTTTTGCGCTGCGTAAAGTGGAGCGCGCCAAGACTTATTAAGCCGTTCAGGCTCGACTCTGGCGCTCTTCACTGAAACGGCAGGTATTCGTTGCAACGCAATCCGTGGATCTCGTGACAGGCTTGGGACTACAGCATGTCCTGTAATGGCCATATAGGGAGAGAATGACATTTCAAAATTACCTCCCAGTGGGAAGAACAAATTTTCGCGTACCATCAGTAACATTGTCAGTCCTTCCTATGTTATCAAGCTCTCGGCACCTTTGGTTCTAGCTCCACCATTGAAAGCTCCTCAAATTGTGATAGGCATCGTACCGATACAGCCTTCAAATCCACTATGATCAGTCATTTCTGGCCCGAGTATCAACTACAGCCAAATTTGCCTGACGAAGCATCTTATTCACCGCACCGTTTTTAGGTAATGAAACCTGCATGTTTTGCGAGCGCCCGTGGAGAGAGCGGGATCCATACTCTACTTACAGCCCTTTCGGAAAAGGTTGGGAATCTACAAAGATTTTCTGAAGGGCGATTTTCCTAAAATGGTAAAATGGAAGGTCCTTCGACGAGAGGGAGAAGAGAGGAAAGACGCGGTGACGTCAGGAATTTGAGGGAGGTCCCTCCAGATTGCCTTTCTTGGAAAGAAGAAAAAAACCCGATTCGATTCCCAACCTTTTCTGAATTGACTGCAATTACCTGAAATCGTTGCTCTAGCGGCGCACTTGAACAAGTCTTGGCAAACGGCGAGAGGCGAAGAAATAAGAATATTACAACCTCTTGGGGGGGGGAGATATGTTGATCTCGAGACACACCAACGTCCAGATTATGATGGACGCCGACCGCTTCCAGGACTCGCCTGATTGGGCGCCTATTTTCAGATTGATAACCACGCTCTTATCTCCGATGATCATCACATCATGTTCACTGCCTTCTCAATGATTGATGACTTGAATAGCGAGAATATCTTTGAATTAGTATGAGCATAATTAATTGCTTAGTCAAATGGAGTGGTTGAACATTGAAGTGGGCGGTCAAAACAAATGACGAGACTGGTACGATAAAGGCACTATTAGATGTAGTATACAGGGTACTCAAAGATTTATGAATCGATTTTGTTATGTTACACGAGGCTTTGATCTGACACGCTCATTTCGCGAATAGTTCCCTACACTCCGTCTGAGATGCACGCAGTGTTGAGGCCTTGCCCCGGTTCACCTGGGTACCCTGGCGTTGTCCAAGTAGCACATCCATTGGCACAACCCTTAGCAAAACAGGCCTGCGCATCTGTGCATGGATCACCTAGGCAGTCGGGGGCACGGCTTGCGACGAGGGGCGAGAGACTGCGGCGTGTAAGCCCACCGCCGCGAGCGATGCTAGCATCGAAGGTGCAGGCGGGCTCCTTTGCGTCGCGAGAATCAAAAATTTGGTATTCCTTGCCGTCTGTGCCAGGAACATGCGCCCAGCGAGAGTAGGGGGCAGTCTGCTGGCCGCCGGTGACAGCGTGCAAGGCTAGTTGCTCAGGAGTGCAGGCACCACCGAGGGCGGATGCCACTAAAGCAAAAAGTGTGAGTGTTTGGAAAAGCATGTTTTGGAGCTGGGTTCAACAGTCAGAATGCGCGTGACAAAGAGAGAGAGTTTGCTAGGGGCTTACTTTGGTTCGATGGAAAGAAGCTGTTGAAGGAGCTGGCAATTATCGAGAGGCGCTTTATACTCATTTCTACCTACAGATGTGCCGTGGCAATGGCAATCAGTGGGGCGGGTAAGAGGTAACTTGTTCTACGCACAATGGAGCTTGCCAAGATTTGATGCTGTTCAGGGTCGAGTTTGCTGTTCTCCACTTGCGAATCTGCCGATCATAGTTTTGCCCACTTTTTTTGATGTTGGGTGTACTTACAGACCATACAGTCGTAAGAAACCAATCGAAAATGGCATACCACAGTAAACGGTGACCTCATTGGCTCCGTTTTTCTCAGAGCTCTCTTTGTTCAGTGTCTAACTTTTTTTCATCTAGCCCCGTCATCAAAAGACGCTCCTCAATCTTTGTGATAGGTATCTCACGCACCCGAGGCCACAGCGTTCGATTCCACTTCGAACTCGAATGACCTCTCTTCGATCATTGCTTGGCACAACCTCCAGTTACAGCCATTATTTGCCATGAAAAAGTCCTACTTATCCCGTGGTTCTTGAGCGAATAAGTCTCCATACATCGGGACGCGCGTGGAGAGGATAACTCGGTGTTTTATAATTTAATTTAAGTGGTTACTAGTAGTTTCTCATGATGACATCGGATGGTTCTTGTAGATTACCTAGATGTAAACATTTTTATTAGCAGCGAAGGATGAGAAATGCCGTCGGGAACAAACCTATGCGGGGAGACTAATAGGAGCAAAGAAATTTCAGAGAGAGAGTATATGATGTACATGGAAGACAATTCACAGAATTCAGTGGTCCGGCGCTTGTCTGAATTTGATCACGCCCCTAGGCCTTCGACACTCCAGCACTCCGACCAGCACCCGCTCTTAACATCTCTTCTTGATGCAGGCTGCGATGATCTGATCATGTTTGATCAGGCAATATCTATGAGATTTTTTGGGCAAACCTTAATAATCGTTTACAATAAGTGGTGCCCGTACTAAGGAAAGAAAATGCTGACTCTTGGATATGAGGTTTTCGACGGAGATGATCCGTTGGTCGCCTAGTGGTACCGAGGTCGCGCTCAGAGCCAAATCACAAGTTGATTCAATTTAATTGGGAAGAGCGGTGTTTGGTAATAACTTAATAACTGGTGGAGACTTGGTATCCCGTTCCACAAGCCCATCGCGGAGGAGACTTCCAACGACAAAGCAAGGTGTTTGTGATGGACCCGGGGGGAGTTGCCAGTAATCGTCATAACAAACGTTCATGTAGCTACTCTAAGAAAAAATAAAACAACTTAAATTACCGAAGCCGCTCACTGCATCTTCTTACTGTGAGTATACCCCTCTGGCCAAACAGTTAGGGGCTAAACCCATCGTCACGGGATGAGATTATTACGGCATCAATGCATTCAAATTACTCACCCACCTTCGTTTCTTTGAACTTCAACTTTCTTCCATGAGAACGAATACCAATTCGAGGATGATTCCTTGAAGTCTTTGGTTGACAGGAAGCTATTATTGCGCCACCCATGGTGCTCAGATCTGTCGAATGAACCTCGACGACAGAGTACGTGTGCTCTTCACGCCGTGTCGTGCGCCTCTACATACTTTGTAGCTTTTGTTGCTACCTACGTCAGTCAAATTTGCCAAGGTCTAGAGATTCTTGACGCTAGGACCCACAACATTAGGATCACTTACTGCCAGCCTCAAGTTCAAGAATCAAGCAGTGGCATTCTGACGCAGAGTTTTTGAATTTGTCTTATCTGTCGAAACATTCGGCTGGCTAGGGCTTTCCAGTTGTCTTGAGTGCGGCAATGCCGAATATTACATGGTATGTATTGGCTTGTTCAAGCTGAGCAAGAACTCTCCGGTGAGCACAAATAACTCCATGCTTGCCTGCTATCCAAGTAGATCACCGTCCCTTCCATTTTGTACTAAAAATCGCCCTTTGACTTTTCTATATATCATTCTCCTGCCAATCAAACATATATTCTTCCTATCCAAAACAGACCCTGCTTACACCTGCTGTGGAGTCTTCTCTGGCTCCATCGTCGTACTCTTATTTGACCTCGATCAATATTCAACCCTCCTCTGGTTGTCTCAAAACCCGGTCAGCATCAATCTATGTTCTGAACAAGGTATCTGATTGAATGAGAGTACCACAACTACTTTCAACAATATTCTCAAGGACTAATGTCAGACCATGCTTGGTCGCGCTCCAACAGTGACACACAAGGCCTCGAAGCGATGCCTGGCTTAGTTGGTCTGAGCGTTTTATGGGCTTGCCGACACGCAGCTGCGTACCAGTCAAATCAACACTTGGGTTATTTCTTTGATCCCACCTCTCGGCAGTCAACAGTTGTCCGAGCGGAATAAAGGTGTCTCGATGCCCCATATCACTTGATATTCCTCTGCGGTGGTGTGTGCTAGACCAAACTCAGGATAACCACTACTGAACCATCATGGATACATCACTTCCTCGCGTTAGACCTCGATACAGCTCTTCTGTCGGTATAATCATACTTGACCCTTGATCTTGTAAAGTCTTTGCTTCTCTTTTTGCATTATCGATCCAACGAGAAATCTGATACCGAGTGAGGAATCTATTGAGGGGGCCATATTCTTGCCTCAGGCAGCGAAATAAACACCTCTTGCTCCAGCAATTGGTATTCAATTGGTGATTGGAATCAATATATGGTAGATTCATTGAATACTGCGAGTTTAGATAGTCACGAACACCTCTGGGGCCAAGTAGCAACCATTCGAAGAGATAGTTGAGCTGTGGTAAGAAGTGAACTAGTTGTGACTTGAGAGTGGCCTTGAAGGATGGAAATAATTTCACGCACAAGGGATTGTATTCGTCAGTTGTGCACCAGAATAGACTCAAATATTCTCGTCGAGTTGTTTAATTCTTGTTGAATCCAGGCGAACTCCTCTGCGTACGTCATTGAAAAGAGAATCGGGGTTTATCTCTTTAATTTTGAGAGCATTCTGCAGCTGAAGTAAAAGCTGCACAGATATTCCAGGCAAAAATATTGTTTTTGACAGGCCAAATCATCGCCGAAGTTGTTCTGGAATTTACAGGAACGACTTAAGCGGCCTCAACTGGCTGAATGGAGGATGAGTATAATCAGGTTTGTCAAGCTCGTTGGTCAGATACAACTTGCTGTAAACAAGTTCACCACGAACTTGGGACTCACACAGACAAGAACTGAATCATGGTGTGTATAGGAAATCTAGAGAAAGCTAGCTTGTACAAGTAGCAGGTCAAGAAGTGATGAGTGCCCCAAAAGGGAGATGGCCCGGGAGGTATTAATACCTCCGTCGATAGATCAAAGCTATCTGCGGATCGATCAGGTGTGAGTCGGGGCGGCTCTCCCTCTAGCTTCTTTGTATTTTTTTATACAAAAAAAATAGATCAAAGCAGTTCCAGATCCCGAACCAGTGTACTGTAAGCCTTCCTTACACTTACTCAGTTGTCGACCCAGAGGCACGACAAAGCCTCAAGGTTAACGCAACGCAAGTGTTCAAGTGAAACCTACGTCGGTGGCTGGAAGGTGTGATATCCTCGTGTTCGATGCGCCCATGACGGCCCAGACTGTGCATCATGGATGTTTGAGGTTGAAAGATGCCGGCGGGCATGACGAAGACGTCCATCGGCAGGACAATGCTGATTTGCATCATGCCTTGGCTGATACATTTTAAGAACTTGCGTGGTCTGTGGGTTAATAATATTCTCTGACACACATCGCTTTTGGTGGCACTACTCAGATGGGTGTTCGCATATGAGACCTCTTTTTCTGTGGCCATCATCCGGATTTACTTCAAAGCTCAAGGCGTTCCTGAGCTTCTTTGTTGTCAACCCCAAGTTCTCCCACAATAAAAGAACAATAGACCTTGTCCTCGAGCCGCTATCAACGCCGCCTCCTGTCCATACGGTAAGTGAGTTAGAGTACAATGGTTGTCGGGTACATTACTCACAATGTTGCTTATAAAGGAAGAACATCGACCAAAGTAAACGCTTTCCGCCACCTTCGCAATAGTTTCTTCACGTTGCCTTTCATGCCTTTCCTCGCCTGGTCGCGAGCGTTTACTTTTGTTCTTGTTCTTTCATTCTTAGGACCATTTGCGCAGGCCAAAGAGAAGTCATTATGTGAGTACCAATGCATACGCATTTAACTTGATATGTGCGTACATTCTGACACTTGAGGCCTTCCTTTCCACCAGTTACATCTTCTGTGACATACTGCAGCCCGCCAGAAACCCTCCTTATTCAACGTTTTGAGGTCGCATTCTTCCCCAGCAATTCTTCAGTTTCTTTCAATGTCTCTGCTTCGAGTGTCGTACGTTGATTCCGTTGTCCCAACGTCCTGTTATGACCTCACAATTATCCGCGCGATATAGGAAAAGAATGTCAATGTAACCGCCAACCTCTTTGTCAACGTCTATGGGCTGAAGCCATTCAATATGACACTCGACCTTTGCAACATCCTCCATGGCGCGTTGTGCCCACTGCCCATGTATAATTTCACCGGCGCAGATTCGATCACTCTTCCTTCCTCCTTGGATATCGCAAGTAGAATCCCGGGAATCGCCTTCGTGATTCCCGATCTAGAAGGCTTCGCTCAGCTATCGCTTACCGAAGTCAATACCGGCAAAGTCAAGGCTTGTGTCCAGACCACTCTTAGCAACGGCTGGTCTATTCGCCAGGAAGCCGTGGAATGGACTACTGGTGGAATCGCACTCGGCGGACTTGTCGCTGCCGGAGCGTTTTCCATCCTAGCTCCAGAAGCAATCATTCCAATCCGACTTCTTGAACTCATTTCGCTCTACCAAACCATCGCTAGCAGTGCACTGCTTAACCTCAATTATCCTTCGGTGTACCGCTCGTTCGCACTCAACTTCGCATGGGCACTGGGTCTTTTTCCCGCTTCGCCAGACTCGAGATTCCAGCAATCCATCAACCACATGAGGCATCTAACTGGGGGAAATTTACCCGACGCCGGGGGCTCCGCAGTCGGGCTTGTCAATCGAAAGTACAGTCCGTTTAACTCGTTTGTTGCTTTGCAAGCGTCGACAGCCCAACTTTTGGAACGTGTTGCCAAGCCTGTATTCCGACGCGCGGCGGAAACTATTAGGGGCGAGGTACAAACTGTCACTGCGCAGTCTTCCAATGTACTCCCAGCTGGTATACCGGTCTACGTCAACTTCATTAATGTCGGCACGGGCAATGCTTTCATGACCGTGTTTTTGGTGGTTCTCATTCTGCTGGCAATCACGCTTGGAGTCCTTTCACTGGGATTCGTGATTGCGAGAGCAATAAGACGTCGGAAAGGTCGCACCGGATTATTGAGCGTGGATGACTATCGCAGCTTCGCGTTTTCTTGGTTCCTCCGGGTGGTACGTCCGTTTAGCCTGATCCTCGTAAACCAAGCTGACTTTTCTTCTTTTTTCCAGGCAATGGTGTCATTTTTCCCTCTCCTTATTTTTATTTTCTATCAATGGACGCTCAAAGATTCCTGGCTTTCCATCTTTCTATCAGTCATCACCTTCCTTGTCATCGCCGCTTCCATTGCCTATCCGTCTTTCCGTGTACTTGCTTATGCGCGCAAAGAAAACCCGGAAGAACTATACAATCGAGATTCACGCATTCGAAACCGCTTCCGTCCTCTCTTTTCTCAATATCGTAGTGAACGATATTGGTTTTTCGCACCTGTGTTCGGCGGCCTTTTCCTTCGCGCGATCTTCATCGCGTTTGCCAAAGGCTCCGGGCCGGCACAGATCGCTTTGTTGGTCGCGATCGAGCTTGGTCTCGTAATCGCGCATATCGCGCTCAAGCCCATCAATCCGAAAGGCGCTCATATCTTCACTTCTTATCTCGCCGTTACTCGTCTGGTTGCCACTGGGTTGTTGATTGCTTTCATTGAAGCTATCCTCGTCAAACCTATTCCCCGGGTAGTCATCGGCATCATCATTGCTATCATCTGGAGTGTGGCCGCTCTCTTCACGATCGGGAACATCGTATGGAACATAGTATTATGTGCTCTCCAGAGAGGCAATGGGCGTGAAGTTGGATTGTCTTCTCAGAGCTCGAATGGATCAATGCTCGAAAAGGGTAGCAAAACTCCCAGTCAACTCGAGAAATCACCTTCAATGGAAGAGCCGGCGGTGATACCAGCTACGCGAAGCAATAGCCACCTCGACATCGATGGACCTGAAGTAGATACCGCATCCGAGGGACGGATATCCCGCGGTCGACCAGTGAATCCGACGCCCGAACATATGCATAGTGTTGTGTTGGAGCCCGGGATTCTTCAACCGTATCCAATCTCACCTACTGGTTCTACGGTGAGCACTATGGAGGATATTCCGAGCATTTATTCAAGGCCTAGTTCAGGTACGATGACCGTTGGAAGTTTGCTACCGCGAAGATGGAGTATTTCGATGAGCCAGCCTGGCACACCGATGAGTCTATCGAGTCAAGGCCACTCGAGTGGAGGAGGGTATCAAGCGAGCGTGTCGGCCCCTCCAACAGAAAGTACCAGTGGGCATGGCTCAAATGTCTCACGGAATACCTCCTTGCGGATAGGCCAGCTGCTTCAGCAACGGTATGAAGATATAGAAGAGGAATTGGAATCTTCACCGAAGCTATCTAGATCATGATCATATTTAACCTCCTTCTCCTTACATTTCCTTTTTTCCTCTTTCATTCATACACACCCTCATTCCAATCAACAATCCTAGAGGAAGTTACAAGCTATTATTAGATCTCTCACACAGCATTTGTACATTATCCCACTCTTCATGTCCAAACTTTTTTCTTTTCACTATTTTATCATTCCAATCAATCTTCAATCTTCGAGCAACGTTTACACGGACACCCATCTGTAGCATATTAGCCTCATCGCCTCCTCGATTCCGAACCTGCACACTCTTTTCTCTTTTTAGCTAGCGTAAACTTGAGCATAATTTCTCACTGAGATTCTTTATGGTTTGCAGATACTTCAAAATAGAAGCGTTCCACTAATTTAAACTAAGTACAACTCAGGAGCACTTGAAACCTCTTTTACACCAAACATTTCACTGGAGAGATCGATTAATAGGCATGCATGTCCCTCTCCCTCGAGGAGCGACTCGAGTCTGACTAGAACCCCGCAAGTAAGTATTGGAAATGTCATTTCCGGGCCGAAAAATAACTATATTTATCTCGCGCGGCTATTCGTGTTCCGGCGCTTATATCACTTTGTTTCCTGCTTGATTACCTCGGTATCCCGTAATCAAGTGCCTACCTACCTGTTATCATGTCCACGTTTAGCTATAGTATATGAGCCCTGTATCTGTGGTTAGAATAACAACGTGGTGGCCCACAGGGCATCAGCTCCCTTGTCAGGTGTAGGGCACGTTATCTAGCCCTCTTCCAGTAAGATCACAGTGCGCTGTATCAGACAATGAGGGTTGCGGCCTGTCAGATACGTACCCCTTTCAGTTCATGGCTGATGAATACTCAAGCTAACTCCGATTTTGGGAACTTTGGGAATGGCGGCCATTCCCAAAGTCCGATTGATGCGAAGACCCGTTCTCTGAAGCAACACTCAAGCAGATTCGAGTGGATGTATTCATTGAAATCTTCTGCAAATGTTCGTCGACCGTCGACCGGTGACCGATCCTTCGGTGAACGCGTGACGAAATGTACACTTTCTTTGATAGTCAAGAATTTCAGTCGGGATGATCACCAGCCCAGCCTACGTCGAGCGGGTTACAAAAAAATTGCAAATGTGGCCGACGCGTGACGCAGTAAGCTCGCTGGAGTCATCTTTGAAAGTCGATTACTAACCTCCTTGTGGACTATCGCAGCTTATAAGCTTAGAAAGTTATAAAATCCCCTACGAGTTCAACTCAGGGATTAGGTAACACCCTCCCAATCCTCCCTGCACACTAAATTTACGCACATCTTTCACCATGGTAGACTTAATTCGGGATTCCACCGTTGGATTTTTTGTAAACCGAATTTCTGGAGGGCGAGTACTTCCATTCAACGACCAAAGGCCCGACTATATAATTCCAAATAAATATCTGATCTCTCCTGTGAAAACCGAAATCCCATCGGCCTCGGATGGACCAGCATTAAACGAAAAACTGGTCGAGTCGGCAGAAATTTCTGTTGTTCCTGTTCCTACTCGTCCACCATCCCCACCATCACCACCGACAACCCCCGACAGACTTAACTCTGCTGCTGAGGCGAGACGAATTGAGCCACGAAGCTCTTTCCTCAGTGGGAATTCAACTCTGAAAAACAGTGACGAGGCGGACCTGGAGAGCGGAAGTTCTGACGATCAGAAGGCTCGAGAGAACGAAGTGGTAGAGGATGTGCAGGATATATATGTCCTTGTTGATTGGGATGGCCTTGAAGACCCGGAGAACCCAAGGTGAGGGTAATATTTTTTCAACTTCACTCCAATTAGCGCTGACGTTCTCGAACCAGAAACTGGTCTTTTCGCAAGAGAGCATTCGTCGTATTCGCAATTAGTCTCCTGACATTTTCGAGTATGTTCTAAATCCTCAACTGAAGCTCATTGTCTAATTACACGAAATCTTGAAGTTTACATTGGCAGCGCGATCTACACAAGCTCGATTCCATCCCTCATGGAGACATTTGATGTTCCGCAAGTCATGGGATCCCTCGGGCTTACGCTTTATGTTATGGCGTATGGTATAGGGCCAATGTTTCTCTCTCCGCTACAAGAGCTACCATCTCTGGGTCGCAATCCAGTATACATTGCCACTCTGGCCCTATTCGTTATATTCAACGTCCCCATTGCCACCGCGAAGAACTTTTCCACTATCCTCGCGTTTAGATTCTTAACTGGTTTTGCTGGTAGCCCCGGTGAGTTACATTCCCCTCATGCTGATAATGTTCGATGCTGACATACAAATGCCAGCTTTAGCCTCTAGTGTATGTTGGATTCCCCTTACCGTCTGCTCTAGCTAATTGTTCGCCGATCCTAGGGTGCATCAATGGGTGATATTTTTCCCCCTCATAGATTGCCCTATGCCATTGGTATCTGGGCTCTAGGTGCAGTTGCTGGACCCATCGGTATGTGCTTTGATTTTAAGACATCGTGACAAAGCTCTGAAGTATTATCTTCCATAGCTGGACCAGTCATCGGAGGCTTCGCTGCTCAAGCGAATGGGTGGAAGTGGCCTATCTACGAACTACTGTGAGTACTTGGGACATGTCTATCTCCATATCTGCTAATATCATCTTCATTACCCAGCTGGATCTCTGGATTTTCACTCATCTTCCTCTCCCTTTTACTACCAGAAACTATGGAATCCACAATCCTCCTTCGGCGTGCCCAACGCTTGAGGAAACTGACTGGAAACCCAAATCTGCGTAGTCAAAGTGAAATAGATCAGGCGAACATGAGCCGCAGGGAGGTTGCATACGAGTCGCTCGTTCGGCCATTCATCTTAGCGATGGATCCAGCTGTTCTGTTTGCCAACTTGTACCTGGGCCTTGTCTGTACGTTTTCTTCGCAAAAAATATCGCTTCACAAACGACCAACTCCAACTTGTTAGACTCTGTTTTCTATTTATGGTTTGAAGCCTTCCCGTTGGTCTTCAACGGAATATACGAGATGAAATTGGGCGTCGGAAGTTTGCCATATCTGGGCTTTATCGTCTCTGGCGCTCTTACTGTAAGCAATTTCTCAATGAAGAATCTTAGCAAATTTGATGCCTGAATTCTAGTACACTGTTTATTGCTTTTATCGTAAGTTTTATCTCTATCCATTACCCATTTTCTCGCTGATATCTACTTCTCTGTAGTTCGGTATCATCTGGAACCGCGCTACGCCAAGCATGGAATGTTAAAGCCTGAGGTTCAACTGGAAATCGGCTTGATTGGGGGCATATCGATCCCGATCTCCCTATTTATGTTTGGCTGGACATCTAGACCATCGGTGCACTGGATAGCTCCTGTCATCGCTGCTGCGATCTACCTCCCTGGAATTTTCTTATCCTTCCAATCCATCCTAATGTACCTTGCAATGTCTTACCCGAAATACAAGGCTTCGGTATTCGCCGGGAACACACTATTTAGGTGGGTTCTTATGCACTCCTTCTTTTGCATCTAGCCTGACGCTTTGCCAAAGGTCTGTTATGGCAAGCGTTTTCCCATTGTTTGGAACCGTATTCTTCAAGAACTTGGGAGTCGGTCCAGGTTCTTCCCTTTTGGCTGGTATCTCACTCGCTTTGATCGTGGTTTACTTCGTAAGCATTAGTCTACCATGTCGTTCTCTTCCTGTAAGATTCTGACTCCTTGTGACATAGTTCCTTGTCAAGTACGGCCACATTCTGCGTATGCGATCCAAGTATGCGCAGGCGTAAGAGGGTCTTCTCCGTCTCGTTATATTTGCTCTGCCTTTTTTTCTTTCATTCGCTCACACCTTGTTCTAATCATTAATCCTAGAGACAATTGCAAGTTATTATTATCTCGCTCACATAGGATTTGTACATTATCCCAGTCATCTCTTTACGACCTGCATGCCCAAACTTTCTAGCATATTAACGCCGTCGGCTCTTGATACTGACCATTTAGTAAACTTAAACACAATTTCTCTCGCTTAAAATTTGTTGTCAAAAATTCTGTATTATTGGCACTTCAAATAGAGAGGTTACACTAATCCAAACCAACTACAACTTAGGGACGCTTGGAACCTCCTTTACACCAACATTCCGCTTGAAAGATAGATTAGTATGGGTGTCAGTAATTTGAGAGAGAAAAAGAACTTACACAATGCCTGCAGTTTGCAGAGTGGACAAGAAACCACACACCATAGCCGAAAGGGCAATTTGAGCAATAACGCGACTTCGGGATGGTGCCAAAGCGCCGAGAACACCAATCTGAATACCCAAAGAGCCAAGATTGGCAAACCCACAAAGACCGTACGAACAGATCGTATAGGCGCGCTGAGAGAGGGCGGGTGCGGCAAGTTTCTGGTAGTCTTGGAGACTGAGGTATGCGGAAAACTCGTTGGCCACGAGCTTGGTAGCAAAGAACTCGGAAACCTTCAAGATCTCGTGACGAGGAACCCCAAGGAAGAAAGTGACGGGGTAGAAGACATAACGAAGCATTAGTTGAAGGGTGAGGTGGTGAATTCCAAAGCCTTTGCCGATCCAGGTGAGAAGGCCGTTGATCCTTTCACGGGTGAAAGTCAGGACTGCACGAAGTAAAAACAGAGAAGAATGAGCGTACAGTGCCACAAGTGCGAGGACTGTCAAGACGTTGGCCAAGATCTGACCTGCAACGATGAGACCGAAGGTAGCACCCTGACTAAATGCGTGGAGCGCATTGGCCTTTGGAAGTTTGGATTAATAAAGGTAATTAGATAAAAGCCAAAATGACTGACGGGTCGGTTCTTCTCAGCAGCGCCACGATCAACTGTAACATGACCACGAGTAACGGGCTCCTCGACTTCAGGATATCGCATTTTGCTGATCGACATCGAAGCGGGAATGCTCATGACAGAGGATGTGACTAAGTTGGTGGCTGGGACACCCAAGCTGATATACGCAGCCAACACAGATCCAGCAATGGTGGAGAATCCAGATGTCATGGTCAAGTCTATGGAAACGTGAAAAAAAAAATTAGCTTCAATTGTAGAGATCTGTCAGAATAGACGAACGAAGTTCGGAAACGGTCATCACTTTCATATAAGAAGTTAGTTTGCGGCTCGGGACATGTTTCAAGACGCGTACGGTCAACATAGGGCCTAACAAGGCAAGCGGATTCTCCCTGCCCAATCCAAGGCGAAGCAGCGGCAACTACTGCCTCAGCTCCCGAGACGTTCATTAACTTGAAGAAGAGCCAAGCACTATAGAATATCATTAACGGGAAAGCTAACTGTTTGGAGACTAAGCAGCACTGACAAGTGTTTGATCATCCATTGCATGACGCCGAGGTAGTACATCATTTGCACGAAGGCGATAAAGAATATGATGCAAGCCAAAGTGTTGACGAAGAACCAGTGTTTCTTGTCCACGATTTCCTGGTCGAAGAAGAAGGCAGCACCGACTAGACCCTCATTCAAAAAGTCGCCAGCGAGAGTTGCAATCCAATGGAAGATTTTGAAACCGGCTCCACTCTTAAGGACGAAGAGAGCAATAGCCTGCTGCAGGAAAAGCCCGACAATTACGGTGGGCCTTCAAAAATAAATATTCTTGAGATTTTGATGGAAATAGAGATGAGCTCACCATGGGATCAGAGAGCGGTGTTTTGAAGTAATCCAGAAGCCAAATTGGAAGACAAATAGCCCGAGGACGTTGATGGCACGATCTCCATATGAAGTGCCCTTTTCGGATTGCAATACGAGTAGGTCAAACACTCGTCGAATTTGACCCAGTCGATACTCACAGGTTGTAGGGCGAAACCAAATGCTGACCCAAATACAATCGCCAAAAGAGCCAGCCAGCCAAGACCTAGTCTAACCTTGTATGACAGAGCAAAGAATGGGCGGGAGACTAGGGGATGCCAAACAGCACCAACGGGTTTTGATACGACCGAATTCGGAATGAATCTGAAGGCGATGATTCTTGAGAAAAGAAGAGAACCTTAAAAGTTAGTTTGTCATCCAACGCCGCCGAAACTTGGATTTGCTTACAGTATAAATGCCCATGCGAAAAGCGTCTGGACAATCCTTCATGCACGGAAGATTTGAGTCCTTTTCTACATCCAGGTGGAGTGAAAACGTACCATCGATGCCTCGTTTCCTTCAACACTATCGAACTGATCCACCAACCCAAAATGACAAGTGCAAAAGCGGCCAAAATGAATGGCCTGAACCGCTGGTAAATTGTGGGGCCTTTGGGTTCTTCGGAGTCCACCGTCACTGGGCCAGCCGCATTATGCACGATCCTCTCATCGTGATGCTGGTGCTTCTCTGAGTCGAGCTCTTTGGAGGTGGAGTCGACAGAGGTGGAATGCCTAAGGTATGATGTAGGTTGAGGTTGCTGAGTCTTAGCCAAGGCAGGAGCATGTTCAACAATAAGAGGTTGTCCTGGTTGGGCACCCAATTCACTCATGGTGGAAGAATGTGAGGTCTACCGAGCAAGAGACTCAAGGAGTACGAGGCGAAGCTGAGCCCAGATGAGAAAGGGCAGCAAAGTCCGTGTCCTTCCTGCTGGGAGGGCGGAGCGAGGAGGTGGTCAAAAAAGATCCAACGAAATTGATTTTGAAGAGACGAGGGTAAATAAATAGCTTCCTCCAACAGGTCGGAAGGACGCATGGTCATAGATGCAAGATCTGCCCATATCTGCATCTCAAATCCCAGCCAGACAAGTGTCCGCGCGAAGATAAGCCAGACCATATGACTGCCTGTGACTGAAGGAGTCTAAATTTATGTATCGTTGGTGAGATGGTGGCTTTATCACGCTGAACAAAAATACCTAGAATGATAGATTGACAGGTCAGCAAGATTGAAAGCTTTGCTCGTGTGCACACCTCTGGCCACACTTCGTTGATAACTTAATAATTAGGATAATGTCGTGTGTGGGGTAACTGTCGACTGCTTGCGAGATGTCAACGTCAAAGCATGTTATCCTATCGCTTGCCAGCTATTAGGACAGACCATGTCAACGTAATACTGAAAGCATACAATCGATGGAAAATCTTCCATCCCGCATGGAGCGGGAGCTCATCTCAACGAGCGATGAAACCTCCTTTGTTCCGAACGAAGGTTATCTGGTCGGTTGACAAGATGTCCCGGTACCCGTGTCAGATAAAGCGAGCGCCCGTTGTGTTGGAGAAGAGATAAGTATGAGAGCGGAGGAGATATCGGGGTTGGGCAATATCTTTCTGAGAAGCTCGGGAGTGCGCGAGATGGTCCATGATGGGCGTGCATGTCATAGTCTTAATAATAACAAGTGTTGCAATGGGCTTGGTTCGATATCGCAATGCAGCGCCAACAGAGGGCCTTGGAGGGCGCGTCTCAAAGAATCCACGAGCGTGTTCCTCGATATGCAATTTTCACAGAGAGGAGATGTTTCCAGGATATTGTACCAACAGTCTAGCATCGTTGCATGTCGCCAACAACAATAAAAGCAAATGGCCATGCTATCATACGGAAGTAAAAGAAACGAAGTCACCAAGCTATGTGAGGGACTTGGAACACACAAGAGCAGACGTAACGGAACGGCGACAAATGTGTCCTGGGGAAGCGTCACTTATAGCCTTTGTCAATGTGATAAAAAAAGCGTAAATCGAAACTGACGGTGTTGGTTTGCAATCACGAAGGTTATCAAGGAAACATATAAAGTCAAACTCTTCGAAGCACGACAATCTCTGGGCCGCGGCAGTGGAATCACGGATATCCATTCACCGCAGGGAGAAGATCTGACTCGACCAAACCCAAGAAGGCAAGAGAAGTAAAGTCGGCATCCGGAGGCCCCGCTTGTTTTGAAGACGGATTCAGATTTTTCGATCACAGTAACTGCGTGAGGCTGTCTAATGCGGACGCGCAAGCTTTAGGAGTACGGTAGAGTGTTCCTGAAGGCTCGGCCACAGCATCGAAAGGTGAATCTGTGGCTTTAGTAGGTAGTACACAGTTTTCGCAACGCGTTTATTAAGCATTCGGACATCGGGTTCCCAAATATAAATAAGAAGCACGAGACAACCTGTTGGGAGAAGCAGAAGACAGAGAAGTCAGTAAACCACATTGAACGATGAGAGGCAGATAAATAAGAGGATATAGTGGAAAAACAATGATGAACGTGGGGAAGTGTGGACTCACTGATATCATATAAGAGGTGTAGTAGCTGAATCGACATGATAACCGAAAGCTCGACAATAGATTGGACACAAAAAACTAATAATGCAATCTTCCTTCTAACCTATCTTCAATGAGCTTAGCCACTGTTGGACCGTGTACTGGTATAGAGGTTCCTTGAAATCCTTCTGGGTATCCGACTTCTGGTTCGTTAGGGTGTGTAAATGATCTTTATAGCATATGCCATCAGATCGACAATTCAATACACAAAGAAGATGAAGAAGAGACGTACGTATCATTCCACACCGAGAAGTGTCTCATGCCCAATGATCGCGAAGTCCATTCATAATCGTGTGCGAATCCTCCGGGGTAGAATATCTCGATGACGGTTGAGTACCTATTCGGTTGCATCCATATGAGGTGAGAGAGACCATTGCCGTGTACACCAAGCAGGATCTAAACAAGGGAAGATGCAAAATCAAAATTAATAAAGGAAGAACCAAGGGAAAAATCTATTTCTCATAATACCAATCGTCACAGCCACTTGTGAATGAGAGGTCATAAGGTCCGTGTGGTATTCGAGCAACAACTGAAAAGCAAAAGAAGAGATGTCTTGAGACTTACAGTCGTTTCAGATGCGAGCTTGACTTGCTCATCTTTCGTCAGCCGTTCTGGTTTAACATCCTTGAACACCCAATTTTTTCCTTCTGCTCGATTTCGGTCCACCATCTCTTGAATCGACTTGACGAGCTCTTCGTGATGTTCAGTAATCAAATGTCTTCGTACGGTTTGTCGGTTGATATAGGTGATCACTACTTCGTCTGGAGGGAGAGGAAGAACTTCTTGGGCGTCCGTTGCCGTGATTTGACTGGCATACGTGAATTTTGTGGTGATACGATGGTCTTTTTCGATCCCTGCGAATCGGTAGAGTCTATGTCGGACGTCACCCCACCATTGACCGACTGGATCTATTCCGCCTTTTTCGACCAACACTTCCCAAGGTTCAGATGCAATTCGCTGGTTTCGCAGTCCGCAAGCTTCACCACGGAACGCAGCAGATCGGTCCGTGAGGATAGCCATAGGGAAGTGCCAAGCTTTCTGTGGAATGCCGTGCTCCAAGGTCGTAGAGTTCACAAAGGTAGCATTGGACCTGTCAATCCAGTCTTCTTCCGTTTCGACGTTAAGGGAAGGGAATACGGCGTGCATGAAGTAAGCATTGAATCCTGGTTTATCTTTCCATTGGTTCGCAGTGGCATGGAGAAACATGAGGCGAGACAGTTCTGGTGGATGGTAGGCGTTTCCTGGTACGGGGGGCATGAATGACGAGAGTGATGGATCCGTTGGTGCGCGTCCGAATGAAGAAGTGCTATCAACGATGCGTGCGTGTGGGTTGAATGTACCATATATGAACGCCCACGCGCCGAACATGAGCTCTGCGACGAAGTGATAATAGTGATCGAGGAATTGAACAGGTTCGTTGACAAGCATCTACACGTATGCCTGAGCATGGCAAGGAAAGCAGGTAGAGAGAAAAGGACTCACTGAGATGCCTTCGACGCTCCAAATTCTATGTCTCTCGTTGAGCTCAAGATTGCCGCCCCACCTGGCGCTTGCTTCCTCCGGAGAGATAAATTGGAGCTCTTGATCCGTTGGCTCGCGTAGGCGGATATTCTCCGGGTTGTTGAGAGCAGTTAGACCTGTACTGATCATTTTGCGCCTCTCTGGAAAGCTTGACGGGTCCGATGTCACAACAAAAAGTGTCCCATTGGCCATGTATAGGTTTTGAAAGAGCGTCCATCCCGGCGCGTGGATCACCTTTGTGGTTTCTGGAATTTTAGATAGGCCTAAGTCGAGAGCTTTTGGTACAGGTGGAGGTGGTGGTGTCACTTTTTCGATTATTTTAGGCTCTGGAGGAAGAGGAACTTCAAACCCAAGCTCCTGGCGATGTGGTGTTGGCAATAAAATCTGTGGTGGTAAAGAGGGGCTATAACTGAAGAAAGCGTTTAAAAGGTAGACGACCGAGGCGCCGACAAGAATGAGAATGCCATCTCGACGACTTAGGCCAGTATGTATCTTGGAGCGCATTTCCCTGGGCAGAGACTGGAACCGCAGACCAGGACGAAAGCTTTTGATTTGGCCAACACCGAACTTGAACACCTGCCACTGCGATATAAATCCACCATCACATTATTGCCTTTTTCGTGTAACTAACGCCGTCCCGAGATCATCACCAAATCGGCAGACCCACACTTCTCACCGTGCCATGACATTCGTCCTCCTTACTCTATTGCTATCAGTCCCGCTGCTTGCGCTATGTGGATCTCCAAGAGCGCTGGTAGTGTGGCACGGTCTTGGTATTTTGTTCAGGCGTCATCCCAATCTTCAGTATTCTCACTTCGGGGTGTCTAGGGGATTCTTACCAGTCGCCAGGGATGGTCCAGTTCTTTGACGAGGTCAAGAAAATACATTCTGGGATCTTTATCCACTCGGTATACATTGATGAAGACCTTGACAATGATCGGAAGGCCGGCTTTGTGGGTTATCTTGAGTTTCGTCCCATGATAGTAGTGTGTTAAAACTGTTGGTCTCAGTATGGCAACGTGAACACACAGCTCGAACTCGTTGCGGAGCAGCTGGCTTCGGTGCCAGAGCTGAAGGACGGCTTTGATGCTATGGGATTCTCTCAAGGTATGTAATACCTTGCTTTCGTTACCTCGTCTCATCTCACGAAATAGAATAGGTGGACAGTTCTTGAGAGCCTATGTCGAGAGATACAACAGTCCTCCTGTCCATAACCTCATTACGTTTGGTTCACAACACATGGGCGTGTCTGATATCCCAGCGTGCCGCCGATACGACTTTCTATGCCAGGCGGCCAGAAGAGCAGCCAAGGGAGCCGTTTATAGCCGCTGGGCACAGCAGAACATCATTTCGGTACGTCTGGCAAATTGACATCGTTGAGCTTGTCTAATAGATGCTGACGTTAGGCCCAATATTATCGCGACCCGACTAATCTCCCGGCCTACCTGAGTTCGAATCACTTCTTGCCATACATCAATAATGAACTTCCCGAAGCACGAAACGAGACATATAAACGACAATTTACTTCCTTGAACAAACTTATTTTGATGATCTTTACAGAAGACCAGACGGTTGTACCCAAAGAGAGTGCTTGGTTTGGTGCTGAGGTAGTCGAGGACAATTCTTGGTTATCTCAGCGACCATTTTCGTTATTCCGAACAGAGAAGACTATCGTTCCCATGCGTCAGCAACGAATCTACACTGAGGATTGGATTGGTCTCAAGGAGTTGGACGAACGAAGCGCTATTGTCTTCGACAGCTGCAAAGGAGAACATATGCATATGGGTGACTGTTGGAAACCCATTGTGGAGAAGTTCACTGGGGGTTTAGATTAAGATTTGTATACAATTTCAAGTGTAAGCGCTGAAACGCGTCGCGTCCAAATAATGCCATCACGTGTTGCCTTGTTTGAAGACAATGAACTCGGAGTCTTTTGTTGACCCTGGCCTCCGCCTACCCACGCGTTCAGTGTTGCTCCGTGTCCACCGTCCATGACGAGCTGAGCTCCCCGAAGTCGCCAACGACGACGACAAGGATATTTCCATGGCTTCTACCACCCCTAGCGTCACCCCTCGTCTCCGTATGACTCGCCATGGACCCTCGGCATCCATCACTGCCACCTACGACCGGAGCGCACAATCTGGTTCCTTATCCGAGGCTGGTCCTTCGCGACTTCCAGAGTTTTCACAACTCGTGGATGTCGACTTTGATATGTCGTTGGACGGCAACATGTACGCGAGCGATGCTCCGACTGACCATCTTGATGCACCAATTCCAGCAGGCCGTTCAAGTGGTACACCAACACCCAAATTTACAGCTGGAACTTTACCAATGTCAACAACTCCACCTACCGTGACTCGGTCTGAAAAAGACAAAGAAAACCCAGCGGCTGTTTTACGCGCTCTTTTATCGCGCTTACCGCCCAACAGAGATAACGACGAGGACATGGAAACTCCAACTCGACTCAATCCTATGCCTAATGCCATCGCTAATGATAATGAGCGATACCCGTTCGAGAAGGACTCGGATTATGAGGTAGAGACGGCTAGTGCTACCCACAGTGTTGCACAGTCGAGCTTGAAGGATATTTTCTCGAAGGCCTTGAGGGAGCCTGGGGATACGCCGAGGAAGGATAGGTCGGCTCTTGCAAATGGGAGTGCGAGTAGGAACCGAACGGCGGGGAGGAGAAGAAGGAGTAGCATTGGCGCTAGTGAAGTTGAGGAGACGCCTCGCATTGCGGAAAGTATGACTTTGAAGGGAAAGAGGAAGAGCATGAGCGAGGATGAGCTCGAACACTTAATTCGTGAGTGGTGCCTTCTATCGTATACACCTCGAGGGCTGAAACGATCTTGCGTAGGATCTCCTGATAAGTCTAAAACACGGTCAAGAGTTCTTCCGCAGACTCTTACGAAAGAGTTTCTACGAGAACGCTTCGGCAGCTCTTCGAACTCTCCAACAAAACCTCTAGCAGCAGCGGGTAGGCGCACTCTATTCTCATCTTATGACGCAAGTCGAGTTCTAACCCCACTCTAGATGAATTCGGTCAAGAAATAAGCTTCCCAGACCTTAACTCTTCACGAAACACGCCTCCAGCAGCCACAAGCACACCCCAACAATCACTATGGATGTCATTTGGGGGCGACTCAAACTTTCAGTCCAGTATGTCATTCTCAATTTCGTTCTCAACTTCACTCCTACTTCTCCATGCGTCGCTCTCTCAAGAAATTATTGCTAAAATGTTGTTGTCGTCCTGGTCCTATAGATTTATTGGAGCAAGATTCGGAGATGCATAAAGCGATAAAGGCGTTCGGTGGCTCCACCGAAACCGATACAGAGTCTGATAGGTCCATCTCGCCACCGCCAACGCTTCGTGGGCTTAATGAAAAGGAAAAAATACATGAAGCGACAGAAATATCTACCTCAGGAAATGGCGAAGCATCGACTTCAGCCGCCGCTCATCGTGTTCCTGGCACTACATCAGGTTGTAAGTCTAATTTCGCAATGGTTTGAACGAAGCACAGTCGCTTACGGCGTTGTCTGATTTACTCTTATCAGCCAGTCCCAAGTCGGGCAGTGATATGTCAATAACAAACGGATTTGGCAGCCACGATCGACACGATTACAATGGCGGCTCTTTGGGCGAAGAGTCTATGAGTTTGTCCCTACCAGCTGGCCACCATAAACTCCACTCTGAGCTCTCACACCGATCACGGTCGTTCAACAGTATGCGGGGTGGGTCGATGACTCCTTTGGCGCATCAGAAATCGAGCTCTTCGTTGAGACCACATTCGCCTATGCCAGGCCAACGTTCAGAGAGTCCCAAGCCGGAGGAGGGTGTGAAGGAGAGAGAAAGGAACTGGAATAAGCCAAGGAAGAGCCTTGAGATGCCCTCGATAACCCACTCACATTCTCATTCGCATGCACGCTCGTCGCCTCATCCACACTTAGTGCGCCATGATTCCAATACATCCCTCAGGTCTATGGCCGCATCACCTACTCCAAGTCGGTCAGATAGCAGAGCCAGCATGTCGAGTTTGCAGAGTCCTCCACCTGGAGTCACATCTCCCCCACGGGAAAAACGTATAAGTTTCCATTCGCACGCGAGATCGCCTTCTCACCCTTCAATATCTCATACTCCTTCACGGTCACCTGCGCACCCGCATATACGCTCGAGAACGACCTCTGTCTCGTCTATAGCTTCGGATGATCGAAGCACAGGCTCAGTTTCGCCTTTCTCTATGGGACATCACCGTCGACCAAGTACACCCTCTGATCTTGATCCTGAGGTTGTCCATGAGAGAGAAAGGAATTGGAATGCTCCACATCCCAAATGGCACGATGGAATGCCATTCCATGGTCACACTCCCAAGGAGAAAAGCCTTGCTGTAGCTTCTCCAGATGCAAGGGCAAGAGCGAATAGTCTTCAGCATGCTACGCCTCCTCACCCGCATCTACATCATTCCCACTCACACTCGCATGCTAGAGCACAGAGCCCGAGCTATACACCGCAATCCATTCGTGCAATTTCACCCCAGCTCGCGAGGAGATCCGCTTTGAGCACTACGACGCCGACGCCGACGCCGCATGGTACACCTGGGATCAATAGATCACGGTCACCCCTGCCTACACCTCCTAGTCGCGCTTCTTCGTTGAAGTCGATTGGAAATACATACCAGAGTCATACTCCAAGCGTGAAGAGGCATTTAACAAGTCCTTCGGTGCCGATTACGAAGAAAAAGGCACAAGTGGATGTTGGATCTTCTGTGTCCACGAGTGGGGTGTCAAACTCAAACGCAGGATTATCAACGAAAAATCCTTCTACGAGGAGGACAACGGCTGGAGCGAAGAGCTCAAGGATTCCTGTTCCTCACGGAACCCCAAGTGGGAAGAGTAAGAATGGGAAGCATTTGGGTGAAGATATGGTTGAATCACCGAAGGTTGAGAGGGCTGTGCCTGTGCCATTCCCGCAGGAGCCTTCGAATGCGACGACATCTCCCTATGTGTGGCCTGAGATAGAGGAGGATCAACAGTCTGCGAATGAGTATATAGAAGAAACAAGAGCCGATACACATCAACAAGAGCGTCAACGGGAACGCGAGTGGGGTATGGAAACAGACGGTATGCCATTTACTCTCTACTTGAGCTCGAGTTGTTGAAATGAATTTGGACAGATCTGCATGACACCGATTTCTCTCAAAGCGAGAACGAGCAAGAGCGACCTCAAGAACCTGAATCAGAGAGCGAGAACGATACTCCCCGCACGATGCTCGTCGAGCCGCCACCAGACAGTCAAGATGAGCTGTCAGAACCGGCGGCTACCTCCACACCTTTCCGACCACCCTCTCGTGAACATGGCCGTATATCACCTCTTCCCGTGGCAAACTTTGATGAGACAGTACAAAATGGTGTTCTCTCTACCGACGACGAATTAACTTCCCCTCCATCGCCATCGCCCTCCACACCTCCTCGTCAAGCTACACCCAAGCTTGGCAGAGTGGAATTTGCAACTCCCTCTCCTCCTAGAAACTTGCCTGAACTACCGACGCCCTCGTCGAGTGATGAATCCTTGAGGACGTCGCCTCATCGTAAACCAATGGTGAGAACACCGAAATTTGACCACGGTGAAACTAACGGTGCTGGGATCGCTGTGCCTTTCGCTGCGAAAACTCCAAAACCGCCTGGTGGATGGCTTGCAACACCCGCACCTCCCGTCCAACCTGTACAAGAGACACAGGAAACCGAAGATGAGAGCAACACTGAAGGTCTGAGTACATCATTCGACAATGGCCAGATTCCGATGGACGTTCTTGATGCGTTCCCCGATACACCTGTTAATGGCCCAGGCGACTTCACACTTCGAAAAACCCCTAAACCGCCAGGTGGCTGGCTTGCAACGCCAGCTCCTTCCAAGCTCAACCAGCAGCTGAATGGGACTGATCCAAGTAGCCCAGAAGATGATGGTCAGCGAAGACAACTTCTCACACCTGTGAGCTCACTGTCAAAGGCCTCCGCGTTAAACATGAAGACTCCTGGAGTTCCTGGTGGTTGGAGTGCTACTCCCGGACCTGCAACGGCAAGGAAGAGTGTCTTGAAAGTTCGGTTCGACCCACAGAGTCCAGAGGTGCAGGATATCACTGAATCGGACGAGGGTGTGAAAGAGCAGGAAGAAAGTAGGAAAAAGGCAAAGACTGCGAAGACTGAAATGGTGGCAGAAGTAGCTCAAGTGGATTTGCCACCTTCGCCTCGAAGTCCTTCACGAAAGTCCAAATCGAACATACGGATTTTGGACGCGTTTGGGCGGGAGAGTGTCAAGAATCCGCCACCGAGTGATGTTACGGCGAACAAGAGTGTGTTTAGAGTGTTGGATGCCCTTGGGAGGGAGGTGAAAGAGGAAGAGATAGTGAAAGAAGAGACCATCGTTGATCAGAGCAAGCTGGAATCAAATGGCGATGCAGCGCTACCTAGAGGTGAGCTGTTGTTGAAATTGAGGAAGGGTTTGGTTGAGTTGGTCGATGATATTGCCGATCTGGATGAGTAAGTCTTCCTCGAATTACTACAATCTCTGTAAGCTAAACGTTTTGTTAGGGGTGAGGATCTCTCTCCAGAGAAACGCACTCGGATCCGAGAGCTACTTGCGACATCACGTCAGTCCCGCTCAACCAGACAGCAGCTTCATGCTCAGAGTAAAACGCCAATTATTCCGGTATGTCATCTTGCTCGCGTAGTATCCTTAGAACTCATACGTCATTCGCAGATTCATACAACCAAGACTTCATTCATTTCCTGGAGCCCCAGAACGATTTTGCTGTTGATGTTCCTCCAAGCTGTAGCCTGCATTCTGTTATACAGGTCAGCTTATTGTCACCTTTTGGAGGGACTGCTTGCTGATAACACTCTAGACTCTGTCTTGGTCGCGCAAGAGCCCAATACATGAACTATTATGATCCTTTCAACCCCGAAGTCCACTTTTACATTTTCAAGTCAGACCCTACAATTCACGCTGCGCGTATTGGCTCGTTACCCAAACCTTCTGCACGCGCACTTCTCCCAACCGGTAGCGTTGATTGGAAACACTGGTTCCGGCATTTCGAGGGTCTTAACGGCTATATTGGAAAGTTCTGGAATACCGACATACCTCGACGGCGATACCTAACACCTGCATAAAATCTATTTTTCTTTATATGCGACACCATTTTTATTCTTCTCTCCACGTGGCTTTCTTGTATAGCATTTTTGTATGGACTTCTATGGCATATGTTCTCCGTTATGTACCCCCAAATCTACTGCACATATTCTGGCGAACTTCGATGTTGTAACTGCCCTTAGCCACTTCATGCCCACGTTGCTGAAAGCGCGCTTGAAAATCGCGACCACAACTCCACATTTGGGGTTCGCCTGCGGTCGCTGATCGAACGAATATAGACTTGGCAGAGGTCCGGCTGATCCGTGCTTTCGGCATGACTCCAACGATCTGAAAATCTGTCTCCCTCAATCTTGTAAAGCCACGATGAAGTCTCCACAAAGATCCACACGAAATCTTTCGTTCTCCCGAAAATACCACCCGTCTCCTTAAAAGGAAAAGTCTTGAGCTTCAACTTGAACTACTTTTCACTCCTTTCACTACATGGCTAAAGACCGTTCGAAAACGGCTACACCACCACCAGCACTCACACTAGAGACCGACGTCGCGCCTGACGAGAGTTTTGAACACGTAAAGCCGAGACCTCTTTCGGATAACTTTGGGCAGAGTCCTCAAGACACCGATTCGGATGATACGGCGACCAACTCTTCTGATGAGTTCAATTGGTCTGAGGAGGACGAGGTGACATCAAGCCCGAGCCTTAGAGCGACGCGTCTCAGGTGGCTATGGATGGGCTTCATGAAGCTTGCAAAGCCAATTCGAGTGCTGCTGGTTAGCGCTCTTGGGACCGCCATTCTTGTGACACCTCTTCTGGTTGTCAATCTTCGCTTCAGAGAAAGCCCTGCCAAACTTCAAATTCATGTCTGGTCACTTTGGTTGACTATTATCTGGGCAGCTGGATGTGCAACGTTTATCGTGGTTGACCTAGTTCCGCGGATTATTGTCAACGTCACATGGCTGTTTGGGGGGCACATTGAACGACTGAAGATCCAATTAGAGGTTTGTAAACTGTAACGTTTTTGACACTCAAGCTAACAACAGGAGTAGTTAATGATGGCAGTTAAAGCCTGGTTGAAGCTTGCACTCGACATTGCCTGGGCATGGATTGCGCTCTCCGTCATTCGGACGTTCTACAAGCCTCCAGGATCCTATTGGTCTATCCTAAATCACGTCATGCAGGTATGCTTCTTTCTCCATATTCGAATACGCGATCTTATCATATCGATTCATTGATTAGGCCCTCTTTGCTGCTGGTATAATACTCTTCGTGGAGAAGCTATTCTTGCAGTTTGTTGCTATCAATTTCCACCAGAAGGCCTTGGCAGATAGAATTGCCGAGAATCAGCTCGGGTTGAAAGCATTGGATCGCCTTTCAAATGCTCAAGTGGCTATAGCAAAACGTCCTAATGGCAAACGTGGAAAAAAGAGCCCGAATGCCAGCACTCAACTCGACGTTCCAGTAGTCAATAAGATGGATCGCTTTAACAAGGAAGCCACTGCACTTACGGAGTCTGTAGCTGCTCGCGATGGAGACGATTCAACAAACAAGAAATCCGGACTTTTCTCGCCGAAGTCTTCTGCTCAACGCAGGCGAAGAAGGAAGAGGAAGAACGTGACAAGTGTAATTGTTGATCAGGTCAGTGTTCGAGTGTCACATACAGGCCATTGTAGTAGTCTGACATTGGACAGGTTGGCGAAGCTATTGGACAAGTCGCTCTGAAGGACTCGAAATTCAACAAGCACACGGATCTTACAGGTCTCTCATCTGCACGGAAGCTGGCCAGGAAACTCTTTAGCGTGCTCAGTGTAGCTGAACCACCTAGATCTCATCTTCTTGTTGAAGGTAATGTACTCCCAAGCGTAGCATAATGTTTCTCACTGAAGTGGTCCCCAGATTTTTACCCGTACTTCCGCTCCACCGCAGAAGCAGTGAGTTACGAAATTAATCTCGCTCTTGTGTAGCATCTCATTTGGATCTTTTCCATAGCATGACGCCTTCGCGTTATTTGACAAGGACGGAAATGGAGATATCACAAAACGCGAAATGCGCGAGGCCGTTCAGCGTATCTACCGCGACAGAAAGGCTTTAGTTTCTAGTCTAAAGGTACAGCTCTTGGTTTGCCGGTTTGATACTGGTTAATGTCAAGCATAGGATGTGGACTCAATTGTTGCAAAACTTGATGCAGTCTTGATCTGCGTCTCGCTCGTTATTATCATTTTCATCTGCCTCCTTATTTTCAACCCAGGCAACACCATCGCGTCACTCGTTCCACTCGCTACAATAATTCTTGGCTTCTCTTTCATTTTCGGCCACTCTGCACAAACCCTCTTCGAATCGGTCAGTGCTGAATCCACTTCTATTAAGGTTTCGCTTGGTCTAACTTCGTATATGATAGCTTATCTTTATTTTCTCCACCCATGTCTTCGACGTGGGTGATCTAGTCCTGATCGACGATCAAGTAAGTTTGCTAAATTAATGTAGGCTTGCTTCGTTTCTGACTTGCGTAGGTCCTCTTCGTAAAAGAATTTGGACTCTTTGCAACCGCTTTCCGTCGCGTTGATGGCCAAGAAGTCATTGCACCAAACTCTCTGCTTGCCAGCACGAAGTTGGTTCATAATCTTCGACGTAGCAAGTCGATGTAAGCTCTCATATAATGTTCTTGGGACGTATAAGTACTAACTATTCTCAGGTGGGAAACGACGAATTTGGTTGTCTCGTACAATACACCTATGGAAGTCATTGAACGACTCAAGGCCAAAATCGGAACGTACATGATCACGAACAACAGGGAGTGGTCCAACTTTTCCCTTTGGATTGATAAAATGGAATTTCAAAACGCGATTCATCTCATTGTGGCCGTTGAGCGTGAGTTAGCAGCCTCGGATAACTTAAGTGAAATGCTGATAGCAGTTTGACCTGATTAGATCGTCCAAACTGGCAAGACTGGGGTGGTCGATGGACTAGACGTAACGCTTTCATGCGTCACTTGAAGACGGTTCTCGAAGAACTCGAAATTCGTTACACCATGCCTGTACAACCGGTCATCTTACCACGGGGTGATCACACCTACTCCCCTCGAGGGCCTCATTCTCAGCATCCAAACCAAGGAAGACGCACCGTTGATGATTCTATGCTTGGAAATGCTGGGTATTTCCAAGCCGGACAATCTGGTAGACCAGCCGGTGTACCAACGTTCAGCGATCGAGAAGCCAAATTCTGATGAACGATTTGATTCAGAGTCTGGAACCATTAGAGCACTTATAGATTTCACTGACAATTTGTATACATGCATAACATTGCGCATCAGACACTCGTTACCTACATGATAATTATTACATTCACTTGCATATTCAAAACTCGTTTTCTTTGAATTAGACAAGAAATAATGAGGGTTTCCTTTCAAGTCGTTCAACACGGTCCAAGCTCTGCGTAGCTTGAACACCACGTTACCCGCCAGAATCGTGGGGATTCTCTGATCAAAGCTTGAACAGGAACAGTTCTTTCGCCTACCCCAAGATTGCAGACATTGAAACTACCTATATTCTGCAGCCTATACAACAAGTCTATGGAGCAAGACGAATCTCTGCACGTCCGAGCCTCACGCGAACAATGCGAACAATGTCTCGTAAAATCTTGCGCTTGTCATCAGCGTGCAGAGGCTGAGCGACGCATGCAAGACAGCGCCAAAAACACCATAAGGTGCCCACTCAGGGAACAAAAAAGATCGAAGACAAAATTCAATGACCAAAACGATCTTTTGGGTCGGCTCCCAATAGAAGTCGTCATCCATATTTTTGCGTTCTGTATCGATCGAACGGAAACTTCTTCAATCTACCGCACTTTCGAAATGCCATCCAAGAAGCTATTCCACTTTACTTTGGGAGAAGTTTGCTGCACTTGGCGCCATATCGTGTGGTCGTATCCTCATTTCTGGAAAGAGATACCCATTTTCCTCCAACAGTGTGCTACATCCCCTTCCCAGGTAGCCTTCTTTCAAGAACGGATCGATCGCTCTGGACAGTTGCCCTTGTCTGTTTGGATAAATCTCAAGATGGACTGGCTCGAGATAATTGACGTGGAATCAGACCTCACTTCAAGCATAATTGATCCCCTCATCCCCATGCTCAACTCTGTCGCTCATCGATGGTTATTTTTGTATGCTAAGATACCCAGCATACATTTGAGCCAATTGCGATTGGAGAATGAGCGCGGCTCTCAACTGAAAGAGCTTATTCTCCAACCAATTGATGATCACGAAATGGAGATTGAAGATAGACGCTTCGATTTAGGCGTGCCAGTTTGCCCACAAGTACTCCAGGTTTCATGCTACGAACTACAAAATCTTCGGCTGGAGTGGAACAACCTCACTGATTTTCATGGCTCAAACCTGTCGCGGGACGACTGCGTTGCACTTTTTGAATGGGCTCCCCAATTGCTCAAGTGCAACCTTTCCGACCTAATGTTCACCGACTCGGACGTGTTCTTCACCAAACATGTGGTCAATTTCACCGTCAAGACGTTTCTAATAGATGCCCACGAGGAGATATTTAGTGCCTTAACACTTCCTGCTCTCCAAGAGCTTCATTGCGGATTGTCAGAAGACGATTTTGCTCATGTTCTCTCAGACTTCGTTGTTCGCTCTGGTTGCAATTTAGAGGCTGCCAGCTTCAGCTCATCGAATGGAGACGATCATGATCTTATTGATTTTCTCTACCTCATACCTTCACTCAAACGGCTTACCTTGTCAGATATAGAGATTGGCCATACCTTTCTCTCTCGACTCGGGGAAACATCGTTCGTTCACACCGATGATAACGCCACACACCTTCTTCCACATCTCCAGCATTTTGACTACTGCTACCTCCGCTATTTTGAGTGGTCCTCAGTAGCAGACATGTCGCCAATAGTGTCTCCTCAACCTGGTATGGTGCGGAGACGACTGAACTCGATTCATTTTGAGATCGAATGCGAGTTGGAAAGGGGAGCTCCAGTTCCAGGTGCGGTGGGCTGGCCCAAAAAACGGGGTCAGGTAATTGATAGGAAGACTTTGGAGAGGATGCTGGAAATAATTGATAGCGGTGTTGACCTTCGCATCATCGAGGTAAATTGGAACCGTGATATCATTCAAGTGAGCAAGAAATATCATCGCTTAGGAGTAGATTAGCCAAGGATTTCTTCTTTTCGAATTCACCATACTATGAATTCAAGTAAAGTCGAATTACTGTCATTTAACGTATATAATACCCTTATCACTACCACATGCTGGTGTCATGACTGTAACCCAAAATGTTCTTGTCTGTAGAGTCTTATCCGGAACCTGGTGGTTGCCGCAACACTTCGTGATCATGCCATCAATAAACCTCCTTCGACTAGGCCAGAGCTCCGGTTACTGCCAGGCTTGCAACACACTCAAAGATGCAAGATAATGCATCGACTTCAAAAACATTGCTGGCAGCTTTAGAACCTTTCTCGAATTCATCCAACTTCTCGAAAGATGCGGTCCACCCATTTGCGTTGGGAGCTCCAGACGCAACAAACATGCTACAGGAACTCATTCGTACCACTGATCAGCTTTCGAACTCGCTGAGGATATATGAAACTTCAGCACAGTGGACGAATGCAAAGCTCATTTCACAACTTCGTCAGCATTCCAATTATGAGCACACCGCGTTGTCCGTACGTACGTACCGCTTCTGTGTTGCGTTCTTTCGCGCTTATATCACACTCAAAGTCCTCAAAAGGGGTAGAAAACCTCGTAGACGCCTTGAAGACGCGCTCGGGAGTTAGCTACGGCGAAAATGTCCCCTTGCAATCGTCTGTCATACCAGACTGGTGCGTCAACCAGCTGGTTTCGTGGGGTACATCTGTGGGGATGGAGACCTTCAAGGATGATAGCAAACCAGGATCTCCAACAGTTGTGTTGGGCGGTAAAGTCCTTGTTATCGACGCCGAATTCGCGATCGACCGCACGAACGTGGAGAAGCCAACGCTGAAGATTATCAACGTCAAGACCTCTCATGCCCTCGGAGCTGGCCATTCCACGAATCCTAGCTTATCGACGCCCCTCGACAGCTTCCTCTCAGAATCTTTTCGAGAATATTGTGATGAAATGCAGAAAGGCGAAGAAAGTCGCGATTCACAGCGAGCATCTGTGCTACGCAGGCGGATGATTGAACATCTGAAATATCTTGTTTTACTGGATGGTTTGGCAAGCAGGAAGGAGGATGGTGCAATCAAGTGGTTTACGGATGTGGATGAGCTCACTCCCACTTTGAAAGACCTTGCCAGAGGTGAAGCACAAGCTATTGCTGCGTAGGTAAATTTCGTGAGGGAAGCCAAAAGTTCATTTCTTTTCAGGTCTTTAAAAGTGCAAAAAGCACCTCTGGACGTGTTCCTCCTCCGGTCGCATTGTCTACCATTACCCTACCAGACCGTGCCCTCTATTTCTTTTCTGATCCACATCTCCCCGGCCGCTTACCTGACACTCCTACGCAAACTATCGCCTTCATTTCCCGGGGACGCTTTCCCATTGGATATTCCACTCTCTGTCATTAACGCTGGCGTGAAAGAGTCAACCAAAGGGATGTCAACTGCAACACTACTCCTCAATCAGCTCTCCGAAGCCAGCCTCTACCTGCCCTCAATGTCCATGCCCAATATAACGACGCGACCTAGTTTTCCGCTGCACCCACAAGCTGCTGAGACCGACCATCCTTTCCCTCAGATCGACAGTTTAGAAACAAATCTTAATCCTCCAGGTCTCGGTGTTACGGCCGCCCCTGTTGATACGTCTTACACCTGGGTGTTGGATTTCACGGATGGAGGCAAGAAGAAAGGGGTTGTCATGAATCAGTCAAGGATGAAAGCAATAGAACTTGTCTTGAACCCTTTGAGCGGCGGTACAGGGTTGAATGCAGTCAGCGATGTCTTGTCACTGGGGAGCTGGATCGATCTTTTGGTAAGTTCTGCTTCTATAACTTGACAAGAAGCCTCGACTTACGAATGGCGCATAGCTCAATCCAGACAGCATCATATCCTCAGAAAGATACACATCTCTCTATGTATGTGGTGTCGTTTCTTTGAGCGAATTTATCATATTTATACCTCCTTAGAAATCTCCCAGCAACATTCATCCACCGCTTCAACTTCGCTTGACTGCACCTGAAGAGCCAGGCTACAGGCTGGAACGAATACCTGTTCATAGCTTGAAAGAAGTTTGGGGCATCCTTGAAGTACGGATACCACATTGGCCCTCATTCAAAATTCTGATTCCTTTTAGATTGTTCGAGAGCAGTGCTGGCTAAACGAAACGCTCTTATCATGCCACTGGGCCCCAGAAGGTTTGACGTCAGCAGAGGACGACAGTCCAGCAGACGATGCGGATGCCACGGAAGCAGAATTACAGGCGGTCTTAGCGGGTATGTTCTCTGTTTCTCTGGCCTGGACAACTTCCCTCATTACCTGAACTTCGGACAGGAACTTTTACGCCTCGCAAACTGCCGGTTAATGTAACTCTCCCGTCTTCCAATGAGACAGATAATCTCTTTGGCCCTTCCGATCTCGATTTGGCCTCTGCTTCCAAGCCCAAGATTGTCATGACCGCACCAGAGAGGCCTCCAATATCTGGTTTAGTCGAAGTGACTGTCGCTTACGACGAGAAAGAGTCGAGGGGAATCAATGTGAGCTTGCAAGGCGCTATGGGGTTGGACATCAGTACAGACAATCTGGCTGAAGTATGTCGACGAGGAGGGACATGGGGACTGCCTGGTAGGATATGGGCGAGTGGGCAAGGCTCCTCGTGATATACGGTATAACATGAGGTATATTTCGGAAACAACAGCTAATACTACAATTTTGTCTCCGGTTCACCTGATTTGTCTTCTGAAGGCTTGTTCGAGGTGAGGTCTTTCGTTTTGCCAAACGATCGACTAAAACGTTCTTGGATTGTGCCACTGGCCTGTAGAAATTAAACGCCATCAGCATTTAAGAACCGAACGGTAATTACTGGTATTCCAAACCTTCGCAGCAAGTTGTCCGATTGAACCATGTGGTTTTACCTCACCATCGTCTGGTTTTGCGCTGCCATATCTCTCCGACCAACCATCTCGCACACTCTGAACTTTGTTTCCAACAGTTTCAGCATGCTTATCGAGCTCGAAGTGTTGAACCAGAGGGGTGCCGGCCTTCTGGCCCAATCCACGTAAATCCTCCAACAACCGTCTGCAAACGCCAAAAATCTCGACGGCAGAATGTGTTTCGTGGTTGTTTCCACCGTGCTTAACGATATCAAAGATGTCCATATACGCTTTTCCAATGATCGCGTTCGCTTCTTCTTCATGCCTGTCGGCCGTTTCATCGATCTTGTCAAACGTCCTGTCCACCACGAAGCTGGCACCAGGAATGTAGGCAACATATGCCTTGACTGCTTTTCGCAGTGTACCTAGAATATGTGAAGGAACTTTATCTGTTTTCATTTGCTCTTTTGCGCCCATTAGAAACTGCATAGCAGGCGAGAAGGTGTCCACTGCTTTTTTGAGACCTGATGCGTAGTAGATTGCATAGCCTATTCGAGCGCGTTAGAATCGCGTTGGATAATATCAGAAGTCGCAAACGGACCTGCTATTGGAACAGAAACCATGCCACCAACGTACGAGGCCGCGCCTACTGCGACAAGGGTGCTAAAGCGAAAGCGAGGTTGGACCATGGCTTGCGCTTTCTCACTTAGCTTCACAGCGTGGCGGCTCGACCAAATCAGCGATCGTAGAAAGCGAAAGGACATTGTGGAATGGAACAAGCCAAGTTATGTGGGCATAAAGGCAAAGAATGTCGATTGTTCGATATATCATGAATCAAGCCGTAGAGACGCGTTGTCGGCTGTGGCCCCTTTGACTTCTTACACTCGCTTTTCAGAGTCCGATCTCGTACTCACAGCCACCTCAAGATAAGAAATGTTCAAGCTGATGCTGAATCCAAAACTATGGAACGCGCGCAAAGAGAAATGTATAGTGGCGTACAAAAAAAATCATGCTGCAGGAATCTCAACCTCTCCACTGTTAATTCCATCAATGATATCGTGTGCTGGTTGACCGTCCACTGTGCAGCCTACGCTTTGGCATGTCCCCAAGATCTCCTTCACACATCCTGAGAGCTCCTTCGCCAGCGACTTGTCTTTCATTATCCGTGCAATGTCGATGATCTCATCAAGAGGGATGTTACCGGAGTGCTTGATGTTCTTCTCCTTTTTGCGATCACGGGGCGGTTCTGTAGATTGTTGAGTTCAACTGACAGAGTAAATCAAGAAGTAATTGTACCCTTAAGGGCTTTGATGACGAGGGATGAGGCGGAAGGGACGACAGAGACAGCGGCTTGTCGATTTTGAATAGTAAGTTGGACGGTCACCCTTAGACCTTTCCATGCACCAGTAGCCTTGGCAATATCTTCACCGACTTTCTTCGGTGACTATGAACATATCTCTTCAGTTATATCTCCCTATTTCGGTAGCATTGGAACGCACCAGACCAAGTGGACCAATCTTTGGTGCAAGAGCAGATGATGCACCAACCTCCCCTCCAGTAGCCCGGAGGTAGATAATTTTGATTTCATTAGGGTCCTAAACGCGCAGCGATCAGACTTAACAATTTTTTAACTGCAAATTCCATAACTCACGATCTTGGGGGCCATTTTGAGATTTCGTGGTCGGGCTTGATGATCTCTCCCTCTCCCACAGCAGAGGCGCTCGAGAATTAGAGTTCAAGCTCCGGTGATGAACTGTACAGTTAGAGTTCTCGGCATGAAGTTTACTCAAGCTTGGCAAAGGCTTCTGATGAGATCATACCGAACTTCGGGATGATGATGGCGGCTCATCTTCTTCTGGTTGAGCCACTACGGCGACCTTGTGCGATGGATTCATGGAATCCTCTAGCTCAGAAAGGGTGGAGATGCCCGCCGGCTTCGAAGATGCGTCGCTAGAGCATATTGTGGATCTTATCGGTAAACGGCTTCTCACAGAAATCAGAAAAGTCTCCCTCACACAATACATTTTCAGCAGACATGTTGCAGCGCCTAATCTCTCATAATGATCGAATACCTTTATCTCCGTATGCATTCTTGGATGAAGAATTCTTTTGTTGTACAGGTTCTTACTAGCATCTAACAGGGAATCCTTGACTCGCTTTCACTCACGATCAGCTCCAAGTATTAGCGTCATCGACTACTTGAAACGGATTGTTAGGTTCACCAATGTCGAGGTTCGCGAACAGTTCCGTATAGTATCGCTCATGTTTTGACAAGCTGACCGCTCGTTCCATCCCTGGTTCTTGGCTTTTTTTCTACTGTTCATCAAGAAATCGGTACTGCTTGTCACTCTTTTCAACATCGATCAGATATGCGCTCGCATGCCCCTATTTACGCTTTCCTCCTTGACATGCCATCGATTCATCATCACGTCCATCACCGTATCCAGCAAAGCACTCTGCGATGTATTCTGCACGAATAACCTCTATGCCAAAGTCGGTGGCGTAACTGTGACAGAACTCAATATGTTGGAACGAGAATTCCTTGCTATGATTGAATGGCGTCTTACTGTTAGTATTTTTATCATTTATTCTATCTTGACAGTTCCGAGCGCAGATCTTTCTTTCTTTATCTTCTGTTGCTTGCCTGCTCAGTGCAATCGCGACATTTTACAGGAATACTATATCAACCTAGTTCGTACCCACAGCAGCGGAAAGTACATTATCATTGGATCGGATTCCTCCCAAAGCGGTTCAACATCCGACAGCAGCGATCAAGAGATGGACACCAACGGTGCACAATCCCGACCGGACTCACCTACCGAAACCCGTCATCCTCGTCGGACGAGGTTTAGTGCAAGTCCTTCGGAGCCATCGGCTATCCTTATCGAACCAGGAGCTATCTCTCAAGACCGGGATCCTGTCGCTCAACGTCCTACCGTTGCACAAAATATGGCATTTGCTGCGCTTCAGCAGTCGAATGAGTTTCATACCTTATCCGCAGATAGTAGATCTAATAAACAGACTGGCTAAGCAGGAACCCTGTAATTCTCCGTTGATTCCAAAAGCTCTCGGGAACCAAAGCGACTAAATTGGATTATCTGCTACAGTATTCCTCTGTGGTTCTCCAACTTCTCAGGGAGCCTTGACACATGTGAACTTGCCAACCTCCCAGGTCATTCAAGCTCAGGTCCAGCCAAAACCATGCGCTACACACTGAGCATTGATAAAAACAGATATAGTTTCATAGCCTCGGCGACTCGACGGAAACGGAGCAACAAGAATCAGGGGATCCACATTCCTTCTGCCAGAACTCCGGTAAAAACTCGCAGACATGCTACTAGGATGTGGTAAATTGGGACAACACGCTTATCATTGCCGCTTCGCGACCCGTCCGTTGCATGTGCTTGAGTGACCGCGGTGGTACAGAGTCGCCTAATTTAGTGACGCAAGGGAAGTTCTGGTCGCCTAAAGCGCGGTCTCAACGTGCCTAAATTCGTATTTGGACTCAACGCACCTCGTTTCGGGGACACCAGATACTCAGTTGGACTGAATTGGCTACGAGCAAGAAGTCGAAGATGGGGATTCGCATGTTCCTTGTAGCAGTGTGGGTGTGTTAAATTGCCTTAAATGACCTTTACCATGACAGCAAGATAGTACATTGAGAGGACATAAGTATAGACTCGCGCTCGAGCATAAGCTTCTCCCTTTCAAAAATTCATTCCTTGTTTCATTCGCGAGTTTAGAAAGAGCGGTCTGATAGCTTGAATGGATAGTCAGCCTTACTACCAGTGTGGTACCAACCAACTCGGTGTAAGCAGTCCACAAGTTCGCTTTGACATCTTCATTCCACAGTCCGGATCCATGCACATCATGTCTATAATCCCGTAAGAACCCCATAGAATCACTTCTTTCTTCCGAAGTGCCGATCTCCACAAGCGCAAGAGGGGTACACGTTGACTTACGCACGAACGCAAGGTTCTTGAAAAATCAAAAGGGCTAGTTTGACCGCTGGGGATGCGGTGTATTGTATGATTAGCCCAAGCGGATATAGCTTCTGTGCTAAGCCTCAAAGAACCGCTGCGGATTGCGTCAAAATGTCGAATTCGCGAAGATGTGCTTCGCGTATGTTTTTTTTGGTCATAAAGTCATCCAAATGCGTATGGTCCACGTAAAGGTACCGACAGCACGGAAGTAGAGCGCTGAGCGCTCGCCGTCGTCCCTGAGGCCCTCTCCCAAAAATCACAATGCAGATGCCAAATGTTGCCCATGGGTTTGATATTGATATTGATACGTGATGATGTTGTGTGAAGTTACTTGGAAGTAATTGATGAACGTTCAGCCCCTAGAAGAAAGGAATGCACGAATGGTAGCAGCAACGCGGGACTATCAATTTTGTTGTATGTAGTCTTCAGAGCTGATCATAAAAAAAGAGGGGGACCGCGAGGTGTGTCTAGAGTAATTCAATTGCGAAGACTAGCTAGCTAAAGAAAATGCACAGTTGAAGGGGTTTGTTGGAACAATGAGAGACTGTTGTTGAGTTTGTGTGGGTTTGTGATAGATAGCTTGAGTTAAGTAAAAAACAAAAGGAAGAAAAGAAACTAGAAAGCAGGGGATATAAACAAATGCGGATTGAGGATGTAGAGGAATTCGGTGTTGTAGAACATGAAAGCGTAGGTATTAAATACAATGCGGGTAATCGGTGGTGAGTTTGCGATGGTTGATGAGGAAGGATGGCGGTTCGACGGCGTGGAATGGGATGTCGAATGTTGAATCGATAGTTGCAAGATGTTTGAAAGCAAATACGAAACGAAAACCGAAGAAAAAGGAAAGTGTGATAACGAGTGACATATTTCGTATTGGGAGTTCTCGAGTGTTCTTGAGTACGTTCTCCTCCAAGTCGGCTTCGTGCGACAGCGAGTTTGAGGAAAAAATAGAGATGTTCCTCTCAAACGAAAAGGTTGGATATGCAAAGTACAACTTGAAGCCAAGTTTTGGTTTGGTTGTGTTTTTGAAAAAATAAAAAATCCTACAAGTAACTTGATGATTTGACGATGGGCTAGAGGTGTAGCGTGGCGTGCGGAGAGTGTGGAAGGATGGATAGTGTTCGTGGTGAAGGATTTATGACGGGTCTTGCGGGTTGAGAGGGAGCGAGGTGATGGATAAAAAAGAACTATGGTACCAAGAATTACAACTTTGGGTTTTTGAGATACGTTTGAAGGGGTTTGAAGAACGAGGTTTGAGATTGATTCCGGTTCCGAGGTTCGATGTTCGATGTTGAGGGAGGACGGAAGATGGAAGATGTGCGTGGCACGATGGCGAGAGGAGTAGGTATTGTTGAGCGGATCCAGAGGTAGATATGAGGAGTGATGAGGATGGACGGGGATGAACAGGAGAGTAGTGACTTGTGACTTTTGTGTTTGTCTGGTATGTAATGTACGATAAGGTATAGCAGAAAAGAGCAACGACAACGGAGAGGAAAGAGTCCATGGGCTCAACGAGAGTAGGAGGATTATGGTACGACGATATCAATAGCGAGAGTGGGACGCGGGTGTGTTTGCAAGGAAAGGAAAGTGGAACGCGATGAGCGATGAGCAGGTGTGGGTGTGTGTGGATGCGATTGAATAATGTCCATGAGCAAAACAGGAGAACAGGTGCGTCGATCTTGACGCAAGTGCACAACGAAAAGAAACCAAAACCAAAAATCAACGCCTCAAAGCACTCAACATCTTCGCAAGCGCATTGATCTGGCCTTTCTGCACCTTCTTGACTCCATCTCCCGATTCTCCCACATCTTTATCTTTAACAACACCCACAAGATCACTCGTACTAGTCTGTGCGTCTCTCCTCACTTTCTCAGCTGGCGTCTGAATATGTCCATGCCCATGTCCGTTCGCACTGGCATTGTTGTTGTTATACGAAGAAGACCCCGATCCAGAGCCATTCATAGACCCGGGCACAGGTCGTTCAGAGATAGTATCCAGTTTATGATCTTTATGTTTCCTAGTTCGTTGTTTACCATTGGCGTTCCGGACAGGCGGTGAACCGAATATGTCACCAACGGGATTAGGGAATTGACCTCGAGGGAGTTGGTCCAGTTCCCAAGGTACACCGTCCATAACTAGAGAACAGTAGACATTAACATCCTATCCATCGACGGAGAGAGCGAAACAAGATACGCACTCTTAATATTCCTCGGAACACCACCCACATAACTCCCATTCGAACTCGTCGTCTTCGTCGTCTTCACACTAGCTCTCCAACTCGTCCCACTAGAACTAACACTCGTCGCATTCGTATTGACAGTGCCTATGCTTCCCAAGCTCCCCAATGAACCGAGAGAATTGAGAGACCGAGCAGATCCCATCGTGTTGGTGGTGTTGGTAGACACGACGCTGTTGGTAGTAGCCACACTTCGAGCGCTGTTGTTGGGATATCGAGTGAATGCTGCTGTTGAGCCGTTGGGCGTTCCTGGTCCTGATGCTGAAGCGGGTGATAAACCCGATCCTGATCCTCCTAGACCTGTTGTAGAACCTGATGCACTTGAAGACTCGCCATTCCCATTCCTCCAGCGCGCTTTCGCCTTCCCGTTCCCGATCGCACCCACATGTCCGTTGACATTTCCATTCGCACCCACATTACCATTCACATTTCCACCGCCATTTCCACTGCCATTGACTACACCACCAGAACGAGGCGGCGAAACAGCTCTATGATGCGGAATCTGATACGCTCCATTTCCATTCGCATTGACGACGGGTGGACTAGAAGAAAGCACGAAAGGAGGTGCACCCCCCGCCGCTGATCGTCCATGATTCCTCGTATGTGTCGAATGAGGTGGGGAGGCTAGGTTCACTCCATTAATATTGCCACCAGCGTTTACTGCATTGGCGCTAGAGTTGGCATTGGGAATATTCATACCCCTCCGACCTCTCTGCCAATTAGGCATCGAACTATCTCGATCATCAGGTCCCATCGGCTGCAACTGCGGCCCATTCCCATATGCGTGCGCGTACCTCGCAGCACCGACCAACCTAGGAACAGGCGGAACACCAGATCCGATACCATGTCCTGTTCCAAAGCCGAATGATGCACTTGAGTTTGAGTTGGCGCTCGTCGTCGTCGGTGGACCTGAAGAGGTTGGAGTTGTGTGAGGAGGAGCGTGTATCGAACTGGACAGTCCATTCACCGAACCATTCACTGACGCAGAAGCAGATGTAGACTGGCTATTCACAGATCCCAAAGACGTAGTCGATCCCATATAGACAGAACGCACAGAGTGTGTAGAATGAGGTGTCCCAGACGAAACGCTCCCTGCGCTGGACACTATCGAAGCAGGTGCAGCCGCAGGCGCGAGTGAAGACGCCGAAGCAGAGGGTGGGTTTAACCCCATGATGATGCTCGATACGTTACTCGCTTTAGTGGACATCGTGCGTTGGTTTGAAGGTTGAGCGGGTCCGCCATGAGCGTGTGGATGAGCGAAGGAGGGAGCGAAGGATGTACGAGAATGAGATGAGTGAGAGTGGGAGGAGTGAGAGAGGTCGATCGAGGGTGACGGTGATGCATTCTCGTCCACTGCTGCTGGTGCTGGTGCTGGTGCAGCACCCGACGCGGAAGGCGTTGAAGCAGATGAAGCCAACACACCCAACCCCCCGCTCCTTCCAAAACTCAATTTCCATCGGGAGGGTTTACGAGTGACTGTTGCCTTCTCCTTCTCTTTTTCCTTCTCCTTACTCTCCACTTTCACCACTTTCACCTCTTTACCCTCAACTTTAACATCCTTATTCTCCTTCCCCTCCCTAAGCACCCCACCACTCTCCTTCCCAACACTCGAACTAACATCAACACCCAACGGACTCCTCACTTTCGTTCCATTGCTTCCTCCACTTCCTCCGTGTCCTCCAATAGAACCCATACCCATACCCATACTACTCCCACTCAACAACAACGAAGGCATCGCATACATACTCGGCGGTTCATACGCTCCTCCTCCTCCTGCCACCGAGGCTGGACTACTATTCGATGATCCCATCGACCCCATAGACCCAATGGACAAAGACAACGAACCCAACGATCCAAAACTGCTCTTCGTAGCACGACTGATCGTACTCGCCGCTTTCCCGCTCGTACCAGATAGGCTGGGAGCCTTGGCGGATGTACTAGGAACGTTCACGTTCGCGATGGGAGCACCACCAGCACCGACACCAGCACCACCACCAGCGGCACCAGCACCTCGCACACTAGACGCTTTAGTCGACACAGACCGTATCGACGATGCTTTACTCGCCATCGACAGCTCACGCACGAGCGATTGGGAAGCTGCTGCTAGCGTATCGAGTGTCGAATCTTTCGCTTGGTGTTGAGCATGAGCATGCCCATTGGGAAAGTGACAAGCTTGCACGAATGATGGATTCGAGAGAGGCTGTTGAGGAAGGTACTGATAAGCTGGATGTTGCGCGCTTGGAAGTTGAGCTTGAACCTGAACGTATCCATGTTGTTCATCGAGTGGGACATCCACCATATCCATATCAACATCCACATCCACATCCGTCTGCGTCGCAACAGGTACACTCGGCGTCGTCGTAGGTGTAGCACCAGACGAGAGATGCGAATGCGCACTCGCACCTCTCCCTTTCCTCAACCCCCTCTTCCGCTTGCGAGTCGTAGATGTACTGCGGCTGGTCGTTTCTACCTCCCCATTCACTTCTTGTCCTTCCGTCATCTCCCGAGCACAATCCACATCCACATCAATCCTAATCTCCCGCTCAACATCCACATCCACCTCTTCCCTCTCCATAGCAGGTTTCAAACTCGGTGCCCTACTCAACGTCCTCAACCCTTGCATCTGCATCCCACTCATCTGAAGCCCCTGTAAAGGACTCAACGGCGACCCCATCCCACCCACCACACCCCCACTCAAAGGCGACACCACAGGCAAAGGCAACCCCACACTCGACACCACAGGCGTCCCTCCCACACTCAACCTCCCCACACTCGAATACACACTCGGAGGACGCGAAGTGGGTCTGTATGAAGTCGGCATCGTCAGGCTTAGTCTATGTTGAGCGGGCGTTGGAGGGACGCTGGTGGATGAAATGAGCGGGGAGCCAGCGGATAATGGGACGGAAAGAACATCGACGAGGTGCTGTTTAACCCATCTTCCGAATTCGGACGCTTCCATCCTCTTATGACCTCCCTGTCTTGCTTGCATCCCATAAGAATCATCATCCAGAATACAAAACACCTTCCCGACGAGCAAGTCCGCCAATGGTCTCGACATGCCGACGAACCGCGACATGAAGAAACCGGTTGGGTCTGCGAGGTAGGATTTGAAGGAGGAGCAGGGTGTTGGGTAGTGGGGAGATACAGGCGGAGAGGGAGAGGAGAGGGAAGTGTCTGTCCATGGGTTGTGGTGGTATAGCCTGTGATACGATGGGCGGGTGAGTATGTGTAGGGAGGAAGGAGGAAGGAAGGAACGTACATGTTGATGAGAACGATGCCGAGAGACCATACATCAGCCCCTCTTGGGCGGTACGTAGGCGCTACATTATTTCTGCACTCTATGTATCCCTAGTCAGCTCTCTCCTCGTTGTATTAGGAATCATAACAAACCATAGCTCATATACGGCGCACTCCCACAATCCATATCCGCACTCTCCTCATCTTTCGTGCTGAGCCCGAAATCCGTGAGCTTGACGACGACCTTTCTCTCTACCCCGTCCAACACGCCCTCTGTGACAATAAAATTCTCGGGCTTGATATCCCTATGAAACACACTCTGAGCATGACAGGCGGCGACGGCGTCACACATCTGGGAGAACATGCTTGCGATCAAACGAAGTCTGGTGCGTGAGAGGAGATGGGAGGGGTGGAGAGTGGAGAGAAGGGATGGGGTGGGTGGTGTGCAGGACTGCGAGGAGTCGGTCTCTAGATGGTCCATCGACTGCTCCAAGAAGAAAAAGAGGTCCTGACCTGGGACATACTCCAAGACCAACAACAAAAACTGGGAGGTCTGGAGAGTACGGTGCAAAGAGACGATGTTGGGGTGCAGACGCAGACTCTGGTGGATATCGACTTCGGACATCTGGACACTGAGGGCCTCCTGGTCGAGGTTCTGTTTGCTGAGACACTTGATGGCGTATTCGCGGCCGTAGAGGACAGAGGTGGGATCTTCGTCCATGAAGCCTATGGTGTCGTCGTTGTTGTAGTCTTGGAGGATCTCACGAACGAGATAGACGACTGCGTAGCTGCCTTCACCGAGCTCTTTGACGACTTGGAAGTGGACATGGGGGGGGTTTGTTGTGTTTGGGTTGTTGGCTACGAGAGACAGTGGTTCGCCGTTGAGATGGAGACCTTGACCGACGAGATCACCGGGGATGAGGATGTCAGCGAGGGGGTTGAAGTCATTACGGGGAGAAGGACGAGAGGAGTATTGCAACATTAGAGAGGATTGAGATACATGCACTACCAAGGACCAGCCACGACGACGACGAAGGAAAGGAAGGGAATTGAACACCAAACCCGACCTAAAACGGAAACAAGGTACCACATGCTACAGTTCTATTCCCGGCACCGCCATCCGAGCCTGCCTCTCCACCTCGTCCACCACCCCATCAACCCCTGCCCATCTCTCCATCCGAACCCATTCCCGCCACACTTCTGCACTCGTCCCATTCATTCGGATCCCACGCATCAGTATTCCACGTGCTCCTGTCACTGACCCCCCTTGCATCTCCCACTGCGCACTCATCACCCACAGCTGCTCTTCCCCAGGGTGTGTCTGCACCGCCCTCGCCAGCACTCTCCCCACCCTCTCTGTCGCCCCCTCCCGTTTCGCCACTTGGATGTACTGCACCCATATCCCCACGTCGCTCTTGAATTTAACCAGCGCACGCTCGAATATCTCGAATTGCCGTTTCACCATGCCGTAGTCAGACACCGTCCTCGGTCCGTCTGCCTCAATTCGATGCACCCGTTTACGACGCAACGCTTCCAACCCCATCTCGTACGCCGCATACCGCAGGAAATCGCTCTTTTTGGCCACCCGCCGGATTAACAGCGTCTCATAGTGGGTGCGTTTTTTGAGGATCTGTTTCGTTTCTTTCTGTTTTCTCGTCAGTCGGTTGGGTGTCCCACTAGAGTCAAATCACAAACCTCGGTGAATAACCCCCTGTCCACTAGATCTTTCAACTCTTCCACCATCCTCTCTTGTTCGAAATGCACCCGTTCCATGATGGCGCTGTCCAAAGAAAATGGCACGCCCAGGTGCCATCGAGATCGGCCCGGGCCGAGTCGATGACCCGCGGCGATATCCTTTCGGATAACACTCTAATAGATATCATATCGCTTACTAGAACCGTCCGCATATCTCAAATCTCATCTAGACCAAGAACATGTATGCGTACAACAGCTTACGCGTCGGCTGGATATCCAAGTACAATCGGACTCTCAGAGGTAATTAACCGTGTTGACCGGGTTCGGCGACTTTTCAACCGCATACAACTTACGAGTACCACCGACACGCTCTTTCTCTCTATCTCGAATCCTTACCCACTTATAAATTATACACAAATATCCATCTCCATATCCTCAGAAGAAACGCACTGTGTCATTGTCACCAACACTACCCCAATCAACCATCGCTCTGTCCCTCTCACATCCTTGCGCCTACCATCTATATCTATAACAATTATCTCTTCTTTCCACCCCCATTCAACTATCATACGCGTAAACCCCGAATACTATACTCCAGCGCTATACAAACAAAAGGCCGAAAATAAGCTATAAACTATATACTGTATCACAGTACGATCGGCAAATCGCTTAACTTCCAACACTGTCTGGGCCTGACCCGACGTACGTACTATAGACGATATGATAATATAGAGATCTATCTCTCCGCCCGCAGCCCTCGCGCACTCGATAGTATTTCGGTTGATCCGCTATTGATACTAGAGAACAATAAACTATTGTAACCCCGCCAACAATTCCACTGGCAAGTAGCTAATAAATCATTTCAATTCAATTGTTTGAGGCTTGAGGCTTGAGCACTAGAAGTCTAGAGCGCGTGCGAGGGCAGGGGGTGCCAGCTTAGCTTACTAAACCTAACAATTCAATCGAATGAAAAAACGTCAAGTTTCCAACTCCACTCCAACGTGGTTTCACGGTCAACAGACGCTTTGACCTTGAGCAGTAAAACTAAACTAAAACTAAACTAAAACTACTAGTACTAGTACATACTAGGCGTATCAGAATCGCCTGATTAGAGCTTTCGATGGCAGTGGTTCAGAAGTGTGGAGAAAAAAAAATCTGAGATTGTCTCACTTACTCAGGCTTACAGTTGTCAATATTGGACTGCTGCGTATAGAGCGAATAGTGCTAGTGGACGGTGAACGGTGAACAAGCTGTTGATCAAATGTGCTGCATGCATCTGTCACTCACTCCACTGCTAGTCTGGGCGCCAACTGTGCTCCACAGTGTCAACACTTTCTGATTTCTGACTTTTGATCTCTGACTTTTGATTTCTTCACTCCTTTGACTCGACTCGGGCACTCGGACACTCGGACTTGAAAGTGATTTTAATTCTAAATTCGATGCAAGTGATCAGCGCTCAACGGTGTCTACTGTCGCCGAGCATGGCCAGCTTCAAATCACAAACCT